>VYZT01032720.1:0-22578 GCA_013400735.1 Pomatostomus ruficeps | reverse complement strand
TTCCCCTAGCCCACTGCCACAACCAGGAAACCAGTCCTGTGGAGAGAGTCAAGCATCTGTGCATCAAGACAGCTGCAAGAACTCCTTATGGTATTAACTGGGAAGCAGTGTAGCCTCCTGGCCTTTGAAAAGATAAGGTTATAGAGTCCTTCAAACAGCCATATTGTCTGTATTCCCATCCCAAGGCTGAAAGGAAGAGACTAGGACTAGAGGGAACAGAGACATGTGAGTCCCATGAGGCTTTTTGCTGCTAAAGCTTCATGTTCTTATAATGAACAGCTGCATTTTTTATTTCTACAAGGATGACAACAAATGCGTGTTGGAATAAGACCAGGAAGACACATTGTATGAAAACAAAAATATGCTCTATTTGATTCTTAGGTGAATAGGAGATATTTGGAGCTGAAAGTTGGATAAACCAGAGGGTAAGGTCATGCAGTGACTTAAAAAAGTTTGTCGTATTTTTTTCTCTTTTTTTGGACAATTGTTCATTGGGAAAAAGCCTGACACAATTCTGAGGTTTAATATATTTAGATGGAAGGGATCAGGAACCATAGGAGGCCACACAGAGATGTGTTGCAGTAAGTAAAGTAAAAAGAGATGAAAGCTGAGGAGAATTTGAAGGCATCAAGGTAATGGGCCACACTGCAGCCGATGTTTTATCATTTCTGTCTTTTCTTCTTGTGATCTCTGCAACAGATAATTACCAGCTGCCATCAGTGATTATTTTTTTTGTATCAAGGTGTTACAACAATGCTCCAAATAAAAAAAAAAATGGCAGCAAATCTAAAATGAACTAGTGCAGGGAAAAAAAAAGTTATTCACACTGCTTGCTGTAGTTTCCTTATGGTGACTCCTAGACTCTCTAAAGCCAGATGTGCCTGCCAAGGGAAGAGAATCACAGGTGTGATGCCTGCCTGGGCTTTTATCTCCTGAATTTCTTTCTTTGCCATGGAACAAGTTATGTGAGGGGCTCTCAGCCAGGCTCAACCACTGCACTACTGACAGCCACCATTAAATGCTTCAAATTGAGATGAAGAGAGGAAGGTGGGTTTCTGTTCTCCCCACCCTCTCCTTATACTTGGCTGAAATGGGGTGAGTCCTTTGCTATAGCTGAAACGACAGCAACAGTTTGCTAAAGGTGACTGTGGAACAGTCCTTGCACTGTAGCTTTTCCCCAAGGTGTAAGTCAGTTAAAAACCTGCCCTGAAAAAAATCAGGTTATCTGATAGCTAGCATAGATTGAAACAAGATTTCAGATTTTCAACCTATTTTGTGAAGAATTAATTGAGATTCTAAGAAGTGTGTCTCCAGTTGTTTCATGGCTCCTTCCCAGCAGTGCAGGTGGGGAAGCTGAAGGGAGATGGTGTCACACTTAACAATGCCTGTCTTCATGACTGCCATAGACAAGTAGCAGACACATCAGGGGCTCTGTCTGATGAAGCATAATAGCAGGAATGCCAGGTTGGACTGCTGGCTGAGCTTCTCATCAGTCACAGCTCTGCATGTCTGATTCAGTATTGTACAATGATACCTGCTTTTTACGAACACTAAAGCTAAATTATTTTGAGATGAAGAGAGAGAGTTGCCTACGTACTGCATCCTAATGCATTCCCTGTGTCTGGCCTTTTTTGTCTATGCAAGTTTATGTCACTTTTTTTACAAAGTGTGACTTAATTAATTTTTGAATTACTTTTGCTGTTTTTTTAAATGCATTTTCAGAATTCAGATTCACAGGAGAGGAGACACAGAGAATAAGATGGCTTTCTCCCATAACAGACAGATATTACAGGGAACTCTAATATGAATAAAGAATGGAGATTTCTTTGTTCGTCTCTCAGTGTTTGTATGCACCCAGTATCTCCAGCCCAGATGTCTGACAACTACTGAAACACAGCAGGACCTGCTGTTTTCCATTTTTTTTTTTTTTTTTTGGTATTACTAGGACTAAATTTTGGCAGCAAACAGATGCTCTGGGACATAAACTTCTAAGCATTTGCATAACATAAATTGTGGCTGGAGACAGATCACTCCTGCTGGAATACCTGTGATGATTTCAGAGGTGATTGCTCCCCCAGGTGGAGCAAATATGAGGTCTCTTTGTCCACCTCAGTGTAAAGTAAGCCAGAGCAGGTTAAATTGTCTTTAGTGAATATTAAAACAACATAGCAGCTGATACAGGACTGATTAAGGAGAACTCCAATCAGTTCTCCTCATTTGGATGGAGAAGTGTTCTTCTCCAGCAGGCAGGTGATAAAAAATGGTTCAACAGTCATTTCTGTAGAACATGTATGATCATGGTTATATTTCCCTCTGAAGGCCCCACCCAAGGAAATGAGTAGCAAGATTTTGAAGACAGTCCTTGAAAGGCTGGATTTCTCAAATAGGAAATGAAATAAAACCAAGCCCAAATCCACAACAAGTCAGATAATAAAATGTGCAGTTTTATTTCTTCCCCAGTGGCCTGAAAAGATTATTAGAAAGATCAACAAGGTCTGCTCTGCTCTAAGCTCCCTGAGACTTAAATGGGTTAGGAGAGAATTCCCTTAGGCATTGTGGCGACAGAGTTATTGATGGCTTCATTGCGTGCTTGGATAAAGCTTGGTTGCCTCTTCTATTGTGGGCCAGGAATAGTCAGCACACATGCTAGAACAGAAGAGGATTAATAACAATTAATATGTTTATTTTGCCTTACTGACATTTTAATATGTATTGATTAGAATGTTGCTTTTATAAGAAATATTCATCTTTTTCTGTCACTCACAGCAGTATTTTCTCCTGCCTAGTGATGTGCCATATCCTCTGCTTCCTTCTAGTCCCCGTTCTTCCCCATGTCCTGGTGTTCCTCACTGCACTGAGGAACCTCTTGGACTGCATTGAAGTTTCTGTCTGGCTTGCACCCAGGGAACTTTGTTCACATGGAAAACACCTTGGAGAGGACACTGATATGTTTGAGAGCCTCCACAGGATATGGGCTTGAGCCACCACCTGGGTGCTTGTCTCAACATAAAACCATAGAATGGTTTGAGTTGAGAGGGACCTTTAAAGGTCATCTAGACCAAACCCCTCTGCAGTGAGCAGGGACATCTTCAACTAAATCAGGTTGCTCAGAGCCTTGTTCAGTCTGTCCTTGAATGTTTCCAGGGATGGGGAATCCACCATCTCTCTGTCCAACCTGTTCCAGTGCCTCACCACCTTCACAGTCAAGAATTTCTTCCTAATATTTAATCAAAACCTACCTTGTTCAGTTTAAAGCCATTACTCCTTGTCTTATCACTACATGTCCTTGTAAAAAGTTCCTCTCCAGCTTTCTTATAGCCCCCTTTAGGTACCTACCCCTTTAGGAAGATGCTATAATGTCACCCCAGAGCCTTCTCTCCAGGCTGAACAACCCCAACTCTCTCAGCCTGACTTCATGGGAGAGGTTCTCCAACCCTCTGATCATATTCAGGGCCTCCTCTGGACTCACTCAGCAAACTGATGTCTTTCCTATGTCAGGGACCCCAGAGCTGGCTGCAGTATTCCATGCAGGGTCCCATGAGAGCAGAGTAGAGGGCCAGAAGCCCCTCCCTTGCCCTGCTGGTCACACTGTTTTTGGTGTGGCCCAGGACACAAGTGGCTTTCTGGGCTGTGAGTACACTTTGCCAGCTAATGTCCGGGTTTTCTTTGGGTACTGCTGATTGCCCTGACCCAGGTGCAGCACCTTGCACTTGGCCCTGTTGAACCTCATGAGGTTTCTATGGCCCCAGTTCTTGAGCTTTTGGTCCTTTGGCTCCTCTACCCCAGCCTCCTCTTCTTCTTGTTCCAGGCCTAGGTCTGAATCTGCTATACCTGGCCAATCTTCTTACTTCTTGTTATTTTTATTTACATCCTTATTCATAAAGAACAGGTCCCTCCCTCGGGTTGTTCGAGTGTACCTAAAGTACAATTAAGTACAAATTCTTTGTTTATCCCAGGTGGGTCCCAGATGACTCACAGCAGCTGTTCAGGGGAGTTTCCCAGTGCTCCTGCATGCTGAGAGGTTTTCTGGATTGTGTCAGCGAGGGAAATGGGTGCACTGTCCTCAGGGAAGGCTGCACCTCTGAGCACTGCAGCTGTCAAACACTCCAGAGCATCTGTGGAGTGTCTGAGGATTGTGAAGCTCAGCTGAGTTTAGCTAGACCCTACAGGAAGCACAGTTCCAGTTCCTGATGCTAGCTTCCATTTTCTACTGCATTTTAAGTCCCTCCTCTGAAGAAAAGGGTAAGAAGGGGAAAATAAAGGTCCTGGAAAGTTACATGGCTAAGCAGTATCCTGTTCACTGCTTTGATTCTTGGAAATGGTTATACTCTTCTTGCTAAAATTTTCTGGAAAAATTAGTCAAAATTAGATATCACATATGGACAATTTCACTTCAGACAGATGAAGTTGTGCAAGGAACAATTAGCTCAAAAACAGGTCTTCTAATAAGAAATGTCCAGCCACTTTCCTAACAGGCAGCACTACTAAATTTACTATGACTAATCCTTGGTATTGATTTTGTTGGCTGCTTGTAGAAAGACAGTTTGTCTGACTCTAGTAATTAAATTTAGTTAATTAGAATAAATGGCTATGCCATTTGTCAGGATCACTGCATGCATGCCTGTTCTCTTTTTTCGTGCACAGGTTCTCTTAACCTGTCCCAAAGACCATCAGGCCACGGAAAAAAGTTCCCACAAACTGATACTGTCTTTTTATATCTGAAGTTGTCTCTTTGCAGTAGCTAAGGCAAGCATTTAAGTAACCATATTGCATGATTTTCAAGACTTCCAATAGGAACTGCTTGCAAAAATGTATTTTTTGTCTAGCAGACACATATTGTCTCTATCCAGCTAGGGTATTTTATCTATGGTTCTACTAGTGCTGAGTGTCACACAGTACTAGACCCTCATTTTAAGAAGACAATCTGTCTTCAGCAAGTGTTTGCAGTTACTGAGTTCAAGACTATGGAGATAAATTTCAGAACAACTGAAATGGAGGGGCCTAGGTTTTGTAACCTTGTCACACTGCATCTTAAGTCATTCTCTGCCTGGACATGCCTCTGTTCTGATGCTGGGTTTAAGAGCTGTCCGTTAAAGGGCATTTTAAAGCAGTGACAGTATAGATTTTATGTTATTCCTGATAGTCCTGCTTTTCAGTTCTGAAGGCAGTGAGCTAAGTCTTTTTCTGAGTAGTCAATAAGGCTGCAGTAAAGAGCTCTTAGTTCAGGGGCAGAGATGGAAGAAGGTCTTTCTCCTTCTGCTTCTCTACAGGGAGGAGAGTCAATCAAGGCATTATTTTGATGTATCTAGAAAATGGGAAACTTCCTGTGTTGCTCACAAAGGGTGATGCTGAGTAGGAGAGAATTGGAACATTGAGTGCTCAGCTGGAACAGGAACAAAGGAGAGGTGACGAGACTGTGCTGTGTCTCCACAGTGAACGCTGCAATTGAAGGTCATACAATGAGTTCTCCTGCCTCAGGTCTTCACTCTGGCATAATCATTGACCTCATCTCCTCCTCCTCCTCGAGGGATTCAGAAACCCTCCTCTGTGCCCTACAGGAACCCTGTTCCGTTATAAGGCATGGCTGGGAACCAGGAGAGCTGCCTTTAGGGGCAGGTGGTGAATGCACAGCTCAAGTTCTGCCCTTCTGCTCCGCGGCTGAGCACTAGGAGTTGCTTGTGGAGTCAGGAATTCAGAGGCTCTGTGGCCAGGTTGTGCCAAAGGCAGCTGGGCTGGGCTGTGTGCTGTGATGCAAGGCAAGGCGTAACGCCTCTGTTCTGAACACTGCATTTCATTTGGATGTGCTTTAGCCTGAACCGCACTGGGACTGTTGGGATTACATCTGTGTAACACCACAACACAGTCACAATGGCAGAGTGCTTGCAGCAGGCTGAACCCGTTTCTGCCCCGTCTCTTTGTGAGTCCTTCAAAGCTTAAGGTGTGCTGGGAAGTGCACTAAGTGTTCTCACAAAAACTCAGGTGAGACATGCTCAAGTAATGTTAACCCTTTGCTGAGGTGCATTTTATTAATGAAAATACAGCACATGAGATCATTCTGGTTTCAACCTTACTAGTGAGTCTAACAGGTCTTTTGGTGGCCCCCATATGGTGGGCCTCACACAAACCACATCTCCAGCTCTCCTTAATGAAGATTTTTTAAAAAAAGTTGCTTGATGCCAAAAGCAACCTGGCCTCACAGCCTTCTGAGTAAATCAATGGGATAATTAGTGACCTTCCATGAAAAACAAAGCAAAAACTAGAACTAGAAGCACAATCTGAGCAAAGGGATGCTTTGTGGGGCACCCATGTGTTGGGGTGGTACGTATAAATAATAAAGGCTTGAGAGCCCCAGAATGTACCACCAAAGAAAAGGAGTTCTGGTGGAGGTCTCCCAAAACTAAAGAGCTCCCCCCAGAAACAGACATCACAATAGTTTAACCCAAGTTATGACAAGCCTACCCCCAAGTCCCCTCATTGGATACCTAGTTGTCAGTTAATTTCTATATACTCCCCAAGTTCTAGTAAGTTCTCTGTTATTTGGTTAATAACCAAATAGTTATTTGGTTGGTGATTTGTTCTCCCCTCTTGATTCTTCACTCTCTCCTCCTTATTCCCCAAATTATTGGCTCTGTAACCCTGGACTCTCCTTAATTCCTCCCCTGTACCCTCACCTGATTGGCTGTTTCTTCCCCTTAAAACCCCGTGTCACAAGCGGTTTGGGGGTCCGGTCTCTGAGGTCCCACTGTGGTAATAAAGTACAGTATGCTCACACCTGGAGTCCCTCCTTTTGTCTTTGGGTCTCCTACGTCTTTCGCCGTCCCCTATTCTACGCTCAACCCAGCTTCCCACCGGTGAGGCCACACTTGAGCCCTCCTGGTGCTACCACCCCCCACAAGGACGGTCGGGGCACTGAGGTTGCGCCAGCTTTGGGCAGCCCTGCTATCCAGGAAGGCGCTCTAAGAAAGCCGAGGAGCGACACCCATGGAAACTGAAGTTAGTTTCTTACACCTTGCAGTGTGCTAAGAATCTGTAGCAATCAGCATCTGGAGACCTACTTGGATATTTCTGAGATGAAATCAAGCTTCATATACTGCTGGCTCCTCCTGGGCCCTGTAGATGCCCAGGGAATCTTGGAGGCACGATTGGTAGCTGCTATCGTGTGGTGGTTGTAATACAGCAAGAGAAGCACCTTCCCAGGCAGAAGAAACCTCTCCACTGGCTTGCAAGGCCAACTACTGCATCTGCTACCATCATTCTTCTTGCTCAAAGTAGAGTCCAAGAGCTGTACCGGGCAGACTTCAGACAGGCTGTGCCCAGTCCCCAACCTGGAAAATCAGAGCTGTCTAGAAGAAACAAAGAGAGAGGAAGACTCATTCTCATCTTAACTCCCACAGGACTTGAGCTTTCTTTGCACAGAGTTGTCAGCCCTTAGTGCCTTTGGAGCTTGGGTTTAGTTTGCCTTTTGCAATGGGCACTATCCCACAGGATCTGAGCAGGGGTGGGTTGGTGACAGTGGCAGGATCCACCAACAGTCCCAGGGGAAGCAAGGTCGTGAGTCAGGTCCAGAATCCATCTGGCAGCAGCAGACACTGCTGCAAGGTGAGTTTGAGGTTCACACAAGACATAGGGCCAGGCAGAACTGGGACGTGACAGTGACCAGGATGCTGAGTGGCAAGGGATGCCACAAGGGACAGGGACCTGTGGTGTTAGCCCAGGCAGGGCCAGGAAAGCTCCTGGTTCACATGGTTCAAATCTTAACATTTGACTTTCTCTAAAGAAGTTTTACAGCATACTATTTTGTAACAAATATTTTATTTTGATTGGATGCTGATAAGGTGAAATATGAATCAATACACACTTAAAAAGTAAGTTTATTTTTCTAAAACTCTACAGTACTACCATGAAGTCCAGTATGAAATATTAAGACTCTGCTCAAAACCTCTCGATCACCCAATTAGCTTCCTCAAATCTTGGTTTGAGGAAGCTTTTTTTTTTTTTTACATAGAATATTTGGTTTGGTAAGGAATAAGGAAAAAAATTAGCTGAAAACAGTGTTGAACACAGCATCTGGTATTTCTCATCATCTATAAATGACATTCTCAAGACCTTGGTGCATGTACTTATTTCAGTGTGCAGGCGCATGAAACAGTTCTGGAATAGTTCAAGTGTGGTGCAGAGGACTGCATGAGCAAATTCCTGTAACCCTGGCAACATCTTGTCTTGAAAACCTCCAGCTTCTTCCTTTGTATGTCTTGTTTCTCTTAAGTCTAGCAACTAGGTCAAATCCTCTAGTTCTCTGACGCGTGAAGCTAAACGCGTCAGGTGATTATAGAGACACTTGTAAGAATGGCAATGAGAAATGCTTTTTGTGCTAGTTTTAACAAAAAAAATATGTACTATTGCAATTCACAATTAATTCACACACATCTTTGGCTGGTTTTTTCCCCCTAGTGTTTATATCTGTGCTTGCTTGTGTGAATGCATTTGAGTAGATTAATATTTGAGTACTTCTCCAAGTTAAAAGCATTTTAGGAATTGCAATATGAATGAGGGAACTCCCTTCTCAGATGTAGAATGAAGAACTATGGAAAAAACAGTGAGGCACAATTTTCCTGGATTTTCTCTGTATAGTGCTCTGTATAGAGAAACAGGCATTCTTTAGATTGATCAGATAAAAATAAAAGAGCAAATCAACAAGAAAAAAAGACAATTTGAAAATCAAGACTTTGCAGAAAAATGCCAATCATTTAGACTTTGTAAGGTACTTTAAAGCAAATAAGAAGTTTACTCAGCAGAATAGGTGCTGAAATAGACATATTACATCACAAAAAGATAGCCTTACAAATGATTAAACAATATTGTGTTTCCAACTGAACCCAGCAATTCTTAGCTTGATGATATAGTATGCCAATTCCCATAACCAAATTTGAATTCAAAATGCTGAATGCAGTCAAACTGGAAATTTAGGCAATACTCATCCCATAATTCTAGATGAATAATTGAAGGCAAGGAATTAGATGGGAAATGAATGGTATAAAACACAACACAGATTTGCTGTCTGCTGACAGTAGATTTTGTCAGTCTAACCTAATGTGTATAGCTCATGATTCAATTAATTTTTGATAAAAAGGGAGTGAAATAGCTCCAATCAGCCTGTACTTAAGTAAAACATTTCCTCACTGGGAATGATGAATAGGGCTGGAGATTTGTATGTTAATATTTATATGATAACTAAGGAAATGTCTGATAAGCAGATAGCAAGGGGCTTGGAGTGGAGGGAAACTAATCAACAGGAGGAAAAAGAAAAATTGAATTCCTTGGGTAGTGGATGTGGGACTCAAAAATGTCTTAGAGTTTAGCAGAAGTAGAAACATGATGATGAGTTCTTGGTGGTAACAGCTGGGAGGTAGGAGCGGTACAAGAACAAGAGGATGACCTTAAATCTCGACATAATGAAGAAATAATGACATTATAAAAGTCAAAATTACAAGGTCACTAAGTAGCTAAAATTCCTGCTGTAAGCTGGAGTTCATCAGCTGGAAACAAAGGAAGAAGGAACAAGACTTTGTTGTTCTAAGCAGCTGCAGGGTGAGCAGGTTGAGATGCAACTGTGGGAAGGCCAACAAGGGGCCTGTGGCTGGATCAGGCAGAGCACTTTCAGCAGACACTGGTAAAGTCTTACTTACCCTCTGTGAACCACTGGTAAGGTCTCACCCCAAACACAGCACACGGTTGTGATGGTCTGTCTTTTCTGAAGAGGAACAAGAACAAGGGTAAGAAGGAGAGAAGAATCAGAAGAAACGAAAACCCATTTTCTGGCAGCTAACCAAAGGACCTCACTGCATTTAACTGACCTAAATGCTGATACAAGAACAAGTGGAAATAAACAAGGACAAGAATAATTTCCAAGTGGAAATGAGCCCAGTGTTCCTAACCAGTAGATGATCACTGATATGAGTGAAAAACAAACTTAGATACTTGTCTCTTTATGGAAAAATGTGTGTGACATGGCTAATAAAGATAACAGAAAACTAGATCTGATGATCCAAGAAAATCCTTTCTCTCTTAATCAATCTCCTAACATGGTCTTATTATCAGGAAAAGGAGAAGAATTTGGGCAAAAATCCACCAAATTCTCTTGTCTTTCAGATGGGCACGAAATGGGAAAAGGGGACATATGTCTGAATATTGATGTAATCAGATAGCCAGTAGAGTGCTTTATTCTGAAATACTTTCCTATTGGAACAAACCAGAACAGTTTGTTCAAAATACAGTTTCTTGGTACCGCGTAGTAAGTAGAGAAGAAATATTCTTACTTATTTAATCACCATTGTCAATACATTTACTAATATTCATCTAAAAATGGAACTTGTAAAATATTGAAGGGGCTATATCGAGGTGTGTTATAATGTACAGACAAGTGCAGAAGAACTACAGAATAAGAACAGGTTATATAAGAATGCAGCAATTATTTAGATAATTTCAATAACATGTGCTAGATAAAGGGAGAGTCTACAAATGTCCGCTTACTTGTTGACTCCCTTTTGAGACATCTTATACTCTATATCAAATGCACAATATCCAGTATAGAGCATACAAGTTGAGAGGACCAAATAGTAAGATGGATGATGATGCCAACAGAAATGTTTGCCTACTGCAAGGGGTCTGCTGAAAAAGGAAAAGTGTTGCAGGAGAGGGACATGAGGTTTGCATTTGGAAAATTATCCCAGAAATCCAGCTTGTTTATGAATCTGCTGCTTGTATTTTAAAAGGTATATCATGAATAGCAGTGTAGTTTGCAAAGTGAGATATTGGTATGATGGAAAGAAAGGACATATCATTTATTGATATTTACAAGTAGCATAAACTTCATTGCCTGCTGTTGTTGCAGTTTTCAGAGACTAAGCTGAGACTCAGTTCTCAGAGACCCTGCTTTTAGGTTTTTTCCCATGCAATTGGAAACAAACCTAAAAGCTGCCTTATATAAATGTACATAAGAACTTAAATAACTGTCCTTTTGTATTCATTTACTTCTCTTTTATGTAGAAAATATTGCTAAATCACTGATGCAATTATTTCATTTCTTTGTACCTATGTAATATCTTCCACTTGACTATCAGGGTGTCATTATGGTAAAGGCTTTTCTTTTACAAGAAACAACAAAATTACTGATGTTACTTCTGGTAATAATGATAAAATTGTTCAGTTGTGGGGGGTTATACATGATGGTAGTTTCTTTTATATTTAGAATTGGAAATGACAATCTGAAATCAGAATATCTCATTAGTAGTAATGCATTTTAATTTCTGACAAGGGAAGTATTCCCAAGGAAATGACAGATGTTAGAACTACAGTGAATTACATATGGCTTAAGATACTTCAAAAAGTGGCAAAACATTATAAAAATGCCTTAATTGCCTAGAGTAACAGTGTGAATCAGTCCTTGCTAATATCCCAAAGTTTTACTAGGTGAAAAAATTTGAAGGCTCTGGCAGACTGCTAAAGAAACTCTGTTTTAGCACATTTTGATCTCTTCTTGCCTAGCAGCAGCTGTCAACAGACCCTTTTTTCCATTGTTTTCAAGTTCAAAAAGCAAGAAATATACTTTAGATTCAAGACATCAGCGCTCATTTCAGTTTATATCAAGGCAGATGCAGTGACACACAGGTCTGTATCCAAACAGGCATTTTTCTTATTGGAAAGTTCAAAACTAGCCGTACAAAGAGCTTACAAGTAACTTAGGTTGGTCAGAAGTCATACTCAGGACAAAAGCTAAAATAGCTTAATCTGAAACCCCAATTATTTTTGAAACAAAGCTGAGCTGGAACCTAATCTAAACTATTATAGTGACTACAGCTTCTGGGCCATTATCTGTATATGAATATGAAGGAATAATGCATAACCTATTCTAGGTGACTGAAATGGAGTCTGGAGTGGCAAGAGTGAAGCTGGATCACCAGACAAAGGCTGGACAAGAAGAACTTTGTTTGAGAGCACCTCCAGTCATGCTTTATGTGAAGGCCTGTGAACCTGTGAGGATGAAACTTCCCTTGGGCTCTCTGCTTTTATTCCAGATGTGGAGCACTGAGTAAGCAGTTTTCAGGACAAAACCTCCCCACAGAATTGACTGCCGAAATACCTGGTCAGCAGCAAGGCAATGTTTGATGCTTAGGGCAATGGTGTAGCACGTGTTCTGGAGATCCTTTCATGGGTCACACTCCTTGCTGGCAGAGTGGCTGTCCCATCTGGTCCTCTCGCTTCCTCACCCATGCTGCATTTTACCCCATTTCTCCTTCCCTTCAGGGCATTTGGATTGTTATATCCCTACATAAGGGATTTTGAGTACTTTTTCTCAAGAATTAAGAGGCATATGCTATAGTTTGCCATGTGCGTAACCACCAGTGGTTTTCTGGGAAACAGGTTGTGGACACCAACTCCAGATTTGAGTGAGAAGTGTCTCTGAGGGCCTCAGCAGTGATGACTGCTGAATCCTTCTTTCTGTCACCAAGACATGACACAAGTATTGTGTCACCCCATGCTTGAACCATCACACCCCAGATTTTTTTGTTCCTGCCTTGTTTCAGAAAGTTTAATGTACTGTATTTCCCCAACCCTGAGACCAATGGCTTATCCTGAAAGAGATGGAGTAAGGTGAAGCAGATCTAAAGAGCTGAGGAGTAAACACTCTCCACTCTCACATGAGGGAAAATACATCTTTATTGCCAGAAAGACACCTAAAAATAAGAAATAGAGAGCAAGTCAAATCACTATGAAATGCATTTACAAAACGTTTCAAGAAAATCAAGGAGGAGATGTTACTATCATGTTTGCATTCAAAACACAGGAGGAATGAGCTTGAAACTCTTGAAATTACCCAGAACCCCCTGAGCATTCTGTGGAAGACATTTGGTGAAGGCGGTGCATAGAGAGAGATCAAACTCCTCACAACAACAGGGAGGGGAAAGGAGTTCTTGAGAGTGTTTGTGGCAGAATCCTGTTTCTATTTCAAGTACTGTTTTGTCAATATGTTTTTGTTGCTGTTGTGCTCAGAAGTGTTTGCACAGAGCAAGATCCCTGCATGCTGGGTGCTGACCAAAGGCCATCCTTGCCCCCCACTGGACAATATAACAAGCTGACAAGCTTCCCTGGGTAGGCATGCACAGGGTGGTAGACAGTGATTGCAGAAACAGCAGGTGCCCTTTTCCATGTCAAAGTTCCAGCATCCACTCAGCAAAAGATGACTTGAAGAGGAGAGTGAAGTAGGCATAGAATGGAGAAGCTGACGTGAGATTTTGTAGAAATAATTATGTGCCAAAGCACTTAGAGGTGCTTTAAAATCTCCAACAAAGCAGTGTTGCCTGGCTTCTGTGGAGTGACAGATGATGAAATATTCAGTGCTGTTTGCTCAAGTATGGCAGAAAACAGGGAGAAAGCAGATTCCGTACAGCCTGGCTCCTGGGATCTGGGGCTCCGAAGACATCAAGCAGGTGCTGGGCAGAAACTCCTGGACTTCCCTGCCATGTAGCACCATAGGAAAGTTCTTCCTATTTAAAATCCAATAAAAAATTTAGGAATGCAATTATACCACCTGTTCCCTCTCAATCTTTCTCATTCAGATATCTCTTTTTCTAGGCAAACAGTCAGTCTGGAAATACATCTGTATTTCAAACAGGATTCAGCCTCTAGGTATGATCAGCGACAGAAGCACATAGGATGCATAAGCCATTCCCCGTCATTGCTCCCTGAATATTACCAGTATTTGGGAAGCTATCGCCAGTGGTACAAAAGTATTTTTTCCAGTAAGAAAAGACTACTTCAAATCAGGAGAATAGTGGCAAATCCAGCAAGCTGACAGACTCAGTGTGTGTGTTTGTGTGCATGTGTGTAGGCAAAATGCAATCCATGCACAAGGGACAAAGACAATACCTTAACCTTGAGGCAGCATTCTGAGGGCTGTAGAGAGCATGGGATTTAATTATGCTTTGCCTGCACAAATGCTTTATCCCCATATAATCAAATAAACCCTTTAATTTTTTTCTTAAGATGTCTAGCCGCTCCACCAGCAGTGCCATTTATCATCAAATATACTGGTGCAGATGGAGTAGAAACTATTTTTCAAATGCAGATCACAGTCAATTGAGAGATCTTTTTCTGGCCATGTGCCCCTGCTTCTCCTTCTAACCTGCATACCACCTTCCTTCTCCTCCCTGCCTTTATTTGCTCTCTAAAAGCTAGAACAGCTGCTTATTTGGAAAATAGTTTATGGTTTATTTTCACGTGGTTTGGGAAGTTAGCAGTGCCAGGTGCCATCCGCTCTGAAGGCAGATTGACAGCTGTCATTGGGGTAGTCTGTGATCTGCTGGGGTCAGTCTAATGCACAACATCCATCTCTTGTGCCATAAACCAAATACCTTCACATCTTAGGCACGGACAGAAGCTGCCACAGGTGGAAGTGGGCAAGGCAGTGGAAAGGCATTTAATGACCCTGCTTTCTCGCTAGATCTTGTGCTGGCACTTTTTCATTCATTCCCAAAGTGCTGTGCCTTGACTGCTGTCCCTTAGGCATGCAGCTTTGACATTCACCTTCTGTAAACTTACACTACAAAAAGCCCCTTTCCCTCCCTGCTCCTAACAAGCAAATACAAAAAGTACTGTGGAAAAAAGGTGAAATTAGAAAAATCCACTCTCCCACTGCTGCAGGCAACAGCATCTCACAGTCCTTTTCAGAAACACACCAGGCTCCAGCTTAAGGATGACTTATTTTGTTGTTCCCACAACTCTTAACAAGAAGGTTGTTTTAAAACCTCATTGCTTTGATGTCTTGAAGCCATTATCAGACACTGATTACATGGTTACATGCCATCAAAGATGTGATGATCTATATATATCCTGTGGTCAATCCATTCCCAAGTGTATACTGTGAAAGTCTTATCATTCCTTGATTGCCCCCAGCTCAAGCTGCTTCTCTCATCTATCATTTGAGCTGTATGCTTGTTAGAGGAAAGACTATTGTTGCATTTGTTGGAATTACTATGTGTACCTCAAGTATTAAATTAATAACATGTTGCACTAGTAAAGACTGAATATGGACTTTGAAAGGCAAAGCAAAATAAAATAAAATTATTAAGTAGCACAACTGGTGAATTAAAAGGAAGCAAATTAGTAACTGAAGCTTAATAAAAACATGGGTGATCATGTATTTACGTAAGAAACACTTTAGCAGAAGACAGAGAAAATAAGGGGTATTGGATATGGAGACTACCAGAATAAATAATCACAGAAGGACTTTTAAAAAAGAGTAAACATAAAAGTGATTGTGTTGGGCTTACCTTGTCCGGCTGCCAGGTGCCCACCAGCCCCCTCCATCAACAGGACAGGGTGAGAAAATGTGAAGAAAACTTGATGTGAAAAGTGACAATAGTGAAAGTGTATCTCTTTATTAGCCTGGTTCCTGAGGAAACTAAGCTCAATCTCTTTTGCTGGAGAGAGATGTCCACCATCAGCTCCTTTCTCAACAATTTTCAAACTAGCTGTTTAGTTTGAAACAGATTTGCCAGACTCCTGAAGGCCTCAAAGACACTGCATTTCCACTCATTTTCTTACTCCAACTTGAGCTCAGATTGTACCATTTGCCAGAGGATCCATGTGAAGAGCCAAGGATGCCTCTGGTGAGTTGTGTTTCATGGCTGACTTTCAGCTGCACAATGCACAGGGTCAGGTGAAGAGTCCTCTCCTCTGTCAAAGGTTGTCTCCTAAGGAGATTATCTGGCATTTATTACTACTAATAAAAAATGCCCAACTGGCTTATAGCAGCTTTTCTCAAAATTAATATTATTTCTTTCTCCCTGGAGTGTTCTGTCATGTGTACTGATATGGTGAGTTCATGCTGCAACCTTCATGCAATTCAGCTGCCCACAAGACAGGAGTCCATTGGAAACTGGGCTCAGCTACTTCTGGAACGAGTTCTTGAATTTTTTTTGTCAAGTAGTACTTTCTCTACAGCTCTTAGCAAGCACAATTTTAGTGTGTACTAGACATCACAACTCTTACTCTCACCACCACTGTTTTATCTGATGGGAAATTTATCCATTGCAACCCAGCAGAAATGTCCCCTCTTTACTTTTCTGTGGCACAATTTGCTTATGAAAGGGAAAAACAAACAAACAAAAAAACCCCAAACCCAAACCTGACAGCAGAATTCATTGCTATAATTTAGGAAGGTTTCAGCAAAATTAATGAGGTGCCATTACCAAGGGAACATGGTCTGATTTCTGCATAATTACTACTATTTGTATAACCATCAGATCCAATGTATTATTTCCACAGGCTTGAAGCAAGAACGAGGCTCCTTTGAGCTGGTGTGCATGCATAATACATTTTGGTGTCCAGGCACACCCCAGTAGGAAATGAATAGGGACCAGTTCAAAGTCACAGTGCAGCTGCCTGTTGGTTTTTCTCAAGAGCAAGGCATGAAAATAAACCAGGATGTGAACTAATAGGCTGTTCATTTTACTACAATATCCCGTTGTTATTAATTGACAACAGCTGTGTGGCAAGTCCTGTGACACCCACTGCAGGAATAAAATAGCTCCAAGTGAATTGAATGTATAGGACCCTAAAATGAGGCAGATACCACATAGAAAGAAAAATCACATCCCTGTCTGCTCCTACAAGGGGAGTGAGCTTCTTGCTCCACTGTTTACAGTATCAGTGCCTGTTCTTGTGTAATGCCAGCACAGTTCCCTGTGCTGGAAGAGTTCACCAAGTTACTTTCAATCATGTATCAGCAGTGCTGGCTAACTGGGGAGCTGCCAGTTGACTGGGGGTTGGCAGATGTGGGACCTATCTACAAGAAGGACCAGAAGGAGGATCCAGGGAAAGAGAGGCCTTCAGCCTGATCTCGGCGCCATGGAAGGTTTGTGGAGGACATCACCTTTAGTGCCATCACACAGCAACCAGGAGATCAGGCTGAGCCAGCATGGACCAACTTAATCTCTCTTCCTTCCTTCCTTCCTTCCTTCCTTCCTTCCTTCCTTCCTTCCTTCCTTCCTTCCTTTCCTTCCTTCCTTCCTTCCTTCCTTCCTTCCTTCCTTCCTTCCTTCCTTCCCCACAATTCTAATGTATTTTAACTATTCTGAATAAATCTCACTGCAGATAAAAATGAAAACAGCTGCTCTCATTGATACAATCATCAGCACTCCCCTCCACCGAATCAAGACCAAGCATTGTTGCAGTTTGTTTCTATGCTTTTGAAAATATGTATTCACATTTTTCACGCTACAGCTCCCAGATGTTTTATTCTACCAGTGGGAATGAGAAAAATGTAACATCATCTTAAAGTTGGGTAATGACAGGAGGCTTTCTACCAGCTTTGTCTGTTAGGGGCCAAGGTGAGAGCAACCACTGCTTGGAAAGAGTAAGTGGAGATCACTGAAACGTAATGAATGTGGATCTGATTCATGACACTGTGAAATCACTGGTTCCCTGTGACCTTAATGGATTTTCCCTTGGCTAATACAGAGCAATTGCTTTAAACTACACTAGTCAGGCCAAACTGAGCCAAGAGGGGTAAGGTAGAACTTTCTCATCTCCTTGATGTCCTTTTTGCCCAACCCAAGAATAGTGACCAACACTTCAGTGATGTGGAGTGTCTTACATGATTTTCCCTCACCCCATTTGATTCAACTTGACTCTGTTTCTCTATGAAAAGACTACCCTGGCTCATGTCACACCCAGCAGTGCAGCCTGTGCATAGAAAAGGTGTCTTTTTCCCTGTATGACTACTGACAATAGTGCCAAAGTATAAACAAATACAAATCCTGATTGGTGAGGGAGAATTTCTGTGTTGCCTTGTAGTAGCTAAATTTCAGTCTCTGTAGGAGAAGAACTGGCGGAGAAATTGAAAAGAGGGTTGCTGATGTTAGGAAAATGTTTCTAATGTACTATCTAAAGGTCTTTTCAGTGAAGTTTGAGTCCACAGTCACGGCCTTGATTTCCACAGAAGATGTCTTGCAGCACAGTCGGTCAGAGCCTGGTGCTAATAACGCCAGCTGGGTTGTGGGTTCAATCCCTGCATGGGCCATTTACTTCAGGTTTGGACTTGCTGATCCTTGTGGGTCCCTTCTAACTTAGAATATTCTGTGATTCTGTGAAATTCCACCTTATTTTTCCTTCTAGGCCATGCTACATAAAACCAAATCCAGACAGAATTTGTCAGTTGAAAAATACTTTCCTTTATGATTTTGGCCAGTGGTGTTAGAAATGTCTCAGGTCATTCAGTTCTCTCTTCCTACTCTCAGAGATGGGAAAGATGGGGAATTTTTGACTGCAACCATCCCTAAACAAGCCCCTGAACCTCTCTTTTCATGTGAAGTCGAGCATGCTGGCGACTCTGAGCATCCCTGCCCTGTCTTGCTGCCTCACGGCCAGTGTGGACAGGTAATAGCTCAGCACATGCTTTTGTTACATTTCACTAAAAAACACTTCAGTGAGACTGGTCCAGCTATTTGACTCAAAAGCATCTGCAATACAGAGCTCATCAATTATATATCAAGATATCTAAATCCATTCCCTATGGTTGCTTATAAATTAATAAATTAATTGGTATGAGGTGGCAGGAGCTGACACTAATCAATGATATTATGAAGACATAGAAAATAAGTAGATTTCTACATTTATTTTGAACAAATTTTGTATATTAATACATTTACTTTTTATTAGTCAAAAGAAATGGAGAAAAAGCTTTTGGTAGAGAAAATAACTTCTTTTGGTAGAGAAAATAACTTCTTCATTCCTTCCAGTGTATTGTTTGACTTGGGAAATCTACATAATATGAGTTATTACACATGGATTCACACCTGCAAGATATCCATATCTGGTGTTTATGTAATTGACATTTCTGTCCATATTAATTTTTTCAGGTTGTCACTCAATAGTCTTCATAGAAAATTAGAATATTTGAAAAGTATTTTTGAACCAGTTTTTCTCTTTAGAAGAAAGATAAACTGTAACTGTAGAATTCTGGGAATTATGTTTTAAAACTACAGGGAACATAAAGTTCAACAAAAACTAGAATAAAGCATACAGAATTTAATAAAGTGCAAAAAAATTTCCCCTAGGTGCCTTTTTGCTTCCTTCCAGTGAAAGGCCTTCAGACTTTTCCCCAGCATGGCTATTTTATCAAGATAATCCCTGTTATTATTGTGATTTTTCGTATGTGGAAGGTATGTTAGCCAACCCATTGGCTCTCACGTGTTCTTGTTCCTGCACTTCTCCTCTCCCCTGGGGCACAGCACTGTGCCAGTGCTGCCTCCACACCCCAGAGCTGTGGACAGTCCTTTCCCACAGACTGCTCCTCTTTCTCTCCACAGGTTTGTCATGTGCAAAGCAATGCCCTCTTTCCTATGGTCAAGTTTTTATGCAACAGCTGAGTGATTTTTCTGACCCAGATTCCTCCAGTGGGGATTCCTGGTCATCTTTGCTGATGCAGCATCACATCTCAGTGAGGTCGCCCCAAGCCCATCTCTCCCCACATCGCCAGCTCAGGGGCTGCTCCTCCACTGTCTGGAGGCCCTGGCTCTGCTTCTCAAGGAGCATTCAGAGATTGGTTTTGGGCATCTGTTTTTATTGCTTGAAATAATTTGAAAACAGAAAAGAGGAGGAACTTATCCATCTGTCAGCAACAAGCAGACACTCCATTGATTGCCTGTGGACCTCAGCATGAGAGCAAGCATGGGGTTGTCTTTGCCAGCTCATCCAGCCACTGCCTGGGAAAATGGGTTGTTTCAGGGGAACAGAGACTGAGGTGTGATAAATGGGAATTTTAGCCTAAGTGGGAAGCATGGAGGAGAAAGCCTGGAAACCTGTGTCACTTTTAGCTCAAAGCTGCAAGGAGGGCAACTTCCCCTTGCTCCTGTAATGGAGGATCTGTGACTGTGGGGTTTGAGGGAGCAGGTGAAGAACCACCAGCACAGGGTTATGTTGGTTTGGTGGGGAGAGCTATGGGGACAGCTACAGCTTGAGGAAGGCACTGTTACTTCTCACACTGAACTCATTTGGCACAATGCCTTAGTCCCTCCAGAACAGTCTTGGTAGGAAAGCCAGTTCTGCTCAAAGTACTTGGGGCCCACAGCAGCCCTCCTTGGGATTACTCACCTTTGCAGTCCTGCATAAGCACATGGAATCACAGACTCCTTGGTTGGAAAAGACCTCTGAGGTAATTTTGTCTAACCATTAACCCGACACTGCCAAGTTCACCACTAAACCGTGACCCTCAGCACCACATCCACACAGCTTTTAAATATCTCCAGGGATAGTGACTCAATCACTTCCCTGGGCAGACTGTTCCAATATTGAAAGAAGCCCAATCATTTTATATTAAGACCCATCTTCAGATTTGAAAGTTAATATGGGAACGATTCCACGTATTTTCTTACTGCTTTGTTTGTCAACACTCCTTGCAGCATTTTCTCTAGAAGCAGTCCTGAGACTTGGAGAGGAAGCAAGATGAAACATAGCAGAGCACTTGGTTAACTTCACCCAGAAGGGAAGGAAACCCCTCAAGAACAAGCTCCATTTGTCCAGTATCTCTTTTCTACCCTGAAAAAATATTTTCACTGTGCAACTGTGATAGATGAATTGGGCAAACCTACAAGAAGGCCAGCCTTTCCCAGGGTTTTGTTTAGGAGTGTCTTTACAGAAGGCACTTAGAAAACTCCCTAGCCTTCATTTTCATGTGGTTTGTAATCAAATACATAAATATGCAGCAATAACTTGAGTTAAAAAAGCAGGCAGGAACATCCCAGTAAGCAGAGCTAGCAAAGTAGCAGAGTTTGTTTTCAGCATATATTTGTGTTTGGACTTTGGAAGAGTACATGAGACATAGTATTCTGCTGATAAAACTTGGAACACTGTGAACTAAAAATCTGGTTATTTATATCTGTTAAAAGGGATTTAGAAAATTTATGTATAGCAAACTGCTTGAGCATAGGACCCATATACTTGAAAAAGAAAACTGAACATATCTGAACCCATAGACATTCAATCCTTTTCTTTCATAGACATGCTGTATGAATTTAAACCTGTAAAGAGCAAAACTCCTTAACAGAACTATACACCAGATACTAATTCATTCAGCACTGTGAGGACTTAGCATGTCTTCTGGGGGAAACCAAATTTCAGTGTTAAAACCAATGAAGTAGACCATGGAGAACTTCACTTTGTGAACATTTGTACTCTTACTGTGTTGCTGTATAGGGCTGAAAACATTGCTAGCAAAAATGCAGCTCAGTCCTTATTTCCAGCTCAAGACAAAGTGATGAGAAGTTGCTTGAGGAACCAACTCATTTCCTGATTCTAAGGTTCTGCATTGGTGGCTCATGAGAAGTTAATGGAGCTCTGGTCAGCAGAGGACAGAGGACACAGGCAGCAGTGCTGGTGGATGCACTCGGGATTGCTGTGCTGCCATGGAGAATGCAAGTTGTTTCTAGCCACAGTTCTGTAACTCTGCAGAGGGAGGTGAACCCCTGGGAGGTCCTGGCAGCCTCTGACACTGTTGGGCAGACCTTCAGGCTCAGTTTAGCTGCAAAACTAATATGGGGTTTTTTCCACCTTTCTTTTTGGAATGTCTTAAATTAAGGTGCAGTAGTTTTTAACTGACTATTTATTAGTGTCTGCAACCTCCATAGGAACTAAGCTCAGCTGTGGTAGGTGCTGTGCACCCTCTGGAGCACAGAGACTTGTGCCAGAGACCTTGATAGTTCGTATATTCTTTTTGAGGTTCAAAAGGCAGAAACATCACCTATTGAAAAATAAATGTGGTTTGACCCCCAAGGTTTTCCTAGAAGATTTCCTGATGGACAGGCAGTCGGATAGGGTTTGATACCGGTTCACAAGATGACTGTTTTATGGCTCCCTAGTAACTAGGGTGACTGGTTAGCTGTATTTGTGTAACTATCAATAACTACAGAGAGCAGCACACCAGCATTAAAGAATTATCAGTAGTATTTATTTACTCTGTGTTTGTTTTCTTGATGACTTCACCTTTTCTTGATTTGGTTGCATCACACTCTGTATGTATGTGAATTTAATGTACATATATAAAAAAGTCAGAAAACCAATTCTGCAGTCAGTGGGGTTGTCTCAGTTTGAGACAAATTTTGGGAGAAAACTCCGAAAGGGTGTCTCCTCTAAAAAGGCAGAATTTCAGCCCCTCCCGCCAGCCAAGGTTTGAAATTGAAATTTTCTTCTTGGAGGGAAGTGAAAAAGAATTGTTTATTTAACAAGCGAGGTGCACACAGGCACAAAAAACAAAACAAAACAAAAAATGAATAATATTAGACATTGAACCTTCTCTGCTGCAGAGAAAGATGGTGGATTTTCAGAGTTTCTCCTTTCTTTGGTTCAGCTCCTTCCGAAGGTTCGTCCTGGCTGGGCCGGGGGGTCTGGCAGCTCTTGGTGAGGGTCCCGCCGACTGTCTCCCCTGGAGAGGGTGTGATTTTTCTTGGATGGGGAAAAAAACCAAGCTGAACAGTCCAAAAAAAGGGGTAAAAACCCCAAAGAAAACTGGAATCCCAGTGG
>VYZT01032713.1:1954-29830 GCA_013400735.1 Pomatostomus ruficeps | reverse complement strand
AATTGTCTCAAACCAGGACAATATTATAAAGCCGAATAGTGAAGACAGATAAAAGATTCTGATGTTTTAATCATTCACAAAATATGTCTATTACCAAGTTGAACTCCTAAACCCCAAGCCAGCATGAACTGTTACTTTTTAATACTGCATACCAACATTTATTGCAACTTCAGTTTATGTTATAATGATACTAGTTATCATAAAATGAGTTCCCTGCTGAATTCAGCTTTGAATTAAGGTGATGAAATTGAAAGAGTTAGTCCTATGCGTGTACTGAATTTTTAGTATCCTGGTTCAGCACAAAATATCTTAACATAACCAGCATTTGACCTCAATGTATTGTCATCCAAAACAAAAGAAAGTGGAAATTAATTTAGTAAAGATACTTAAATATTTTTGTGTTTTTCTAAATGAGAAGTTATAGGGTCTGCTATAAATGCAAAGAAAAGTCTTTGTCCTTTGAAATCCTGGCCATTTGAGCTTTTGAGCATAGATCAAAGGTACCTGAGACAGTAATACTCTCATTGACAAAGCCATCTAGAACGATGCAAACTTTGGCAAAATGGAGTTTTGGCCTCAGGCAGAAATACTGGGATAATGCTGGTGAGCATCAGGCTCCCCCCAGGACCCTGGTGTTATTCAGGTCAAGCAGAAACCAGGTGAGCCATTTCTGGGGTGCTCTTTATTGGGCAGCCAACACAGGTGATTACAGTGCTCCACTGTCAGTATGCCCTTAGCTACCTGGCTGCTTTGCTTTATTCAGGGCTGTAAACAGCTTGCCCCATTTTAAGGCAGAAAAGAAAGCTGCCAGTGTCTGTGAAGGTAGAGAGTAAGGAGGAAGAGGTTTCTCTTTGGGGCTGGTTAGGGTCATCTAAACATAATTTACTTGATAATTTCAATATTATAGCCATCCTCACTGCTTTAAAAATGTTGGTCTACAACCTGATAGTGCCTCTACAGTCAGCAGTGTAGAAAGAAGACCTGAGACCTTTTCTGCAATAACTCTAGTCCTGGTGGATTCAAACTCTCATTGGTTTTGCTCTCAAAGTCACATTTGTAATATGGTGACAGCTGGCTCAGTGCTTTTTCATGTCATTAAAATCCAATGTCTTAAAAGAGTAAGTTTTGTGAAGCCAAGACACCATTTCAAACACAGAAAACAAAACAGTAAAATCAAATCTCAGTTGGAGGTTTTTTCTCTCTGAGATAACCTTTCCTTCACAGCAATAACTGAAGGACACAAATATTTGACATGAAGAGAGCATGTTGCTATCGTGCAATATAGTTTGGACTTCCAGCTGTGGAAGCTGGGAGAGAAAGTAAGGAATATTTCCATGTGGCTAGTGAGAGTGAAGGTTTGTTTAAAATGATGGGACACAAAGGGGACCATGAGTATCCCTTTGAGACCACCAGCTGTGGCACACATATGTAGTACCCATTCCAGTGGCATGTGCGTGATGCCTCCCCTTCCAGATGAGAGCTGGTTTTGGCTCTCTGGGTGGCATGATAACTGAGACTGTTGTCAAGAGTGCCCTGGCCACTGGGTTAGTGGCAGATTGGTCTAATGCTGATATTTCTCTCTCCTGTGCTTCTTCAGAAGCAGAATTCACAGCTTCTTTGCAGTTGGAAAGCTACATTATCTTGCTCATGAGCTGCTTTCTCCCCCGCCTGCCTCCCTCAGAGATTGCCCTTTCTCTGTGTGCTCTTGTAATATCCTCAAGGTCAAAAAGTGTAGAAGAAACATAATGTTTTTCCAGGTGTTTTTCCTAACAGCTTATTCTCTGAAGATGCCATTGTTAAAGGCTGCACAATAATAGAAGTAGTTACAAGCAGAGGATAAGTATTTAATACGGTATGCTGTTTTCAAATCTTTCTTTATTTCAACTTAGGACGGAGATATTGCTTTGAGAAAGAAAATTGGGAAGTGAATAACTGGAAATTTTTTTTGATCAATCAAAACATTTAATTTTTATTAAATTCTTGCATTATGATTTTGAATTATCTCAAAATACAGTGGATACATGTAATAATCAAATAGAATCTTAGTCATTTCAAAGGAGAAATTAAGCCATCTTGTTTTAAGAATATCAAAAAGCAGGTTTTGATTTTGCCAAAATAAAATATCAATTGGATATGAATACACTCACAAACTATTCCAATTTCAGTGTAATGGTATTTGCAAGTGGAAATTTCTTTCATCTTTTTTCCTGACAGCTGATAAACTGACATCACTTTCACACTAAAAGGTAAAGAAACCAAAATGCACAAAATAAATGCATGGTTTCCATTTGTTTATTCATGTGTACATTTAATCTATTCCTGATCCAAAGGCTATTGGATTTCATAGACATTTCCTTGAACTCTTTCCATATATTTAATTTTTGAGCAAATGTTGAGACAAGCACAAGCAGCTTATGTGCATCCCCATATCACTCCTTCCATGAATCGGCATGCTAATCCACATGTTAGCCATTCTGAGGTCTGTCTTGATGAACAATTAGTGTATTGTGATGTGCAAAGCTTTGACAAAACCATTCCCTAACCCATTTTTGCCTGTGCAAGGAATTTGAGTTGTTGATCCCAAGAGCATGTAGCACTAATCTGCTTCTTGTATAATACACTATTTTCCTTTCCTTCTCTTTGATTACTTCTGAAGTCTAGTTTGTTATTTTTCATTATTTGCTATTGTTTTATTATTTGTTATTCATTTCTTAGTTTGCTCTTGTTATTTGTCTTTCTTCCTTGCTATTGCTTTATTTGTTTGCATTCTGTTTCTGCAATATTTTTCCTTTTGCTATTATTTTTCTTCATTAGTTGGAGGGAACATTTATCTCTGCATATCATGTAGCTTGTTTTTATTTAATTATTTCCTGTGTTTCTGTTACACAGCCACCACTGCTCAGCCTCACAAAGTCTTCTAAAGGCAATTCTTATCAATACAGCACTACTGAACCTCACAGATAATGCTTCATTAAATGTTACACTAAAGCTGAAATCTTACACAGTAGGTAGCATAAAATCATTACCAGCTTGAATATTTTTGAGGATCAAGATGATAATGATAAGAGCAATGTCCCAACAGGGGACTCACCACTTATTACTTAATCCACAAGCTCCCTATAGGTGTATTTTGGTGTCATTGAATGCCCACCCAAGGGCTGTATGAAAGCCTGAAGAAGCTAAGACACATCAATGGTTCTGTAAGGGTCTTGTAACACAGCCTAAGCTCTCTGAGCTTTTTAGGGACTTTATGTTATTAATAAAAAGTTAATGGGAAGTAAAAATATTGTGTGGGAAATGTGTGCATAAAAGCCTTACTTTCTTTATGAGTGTCTCCTGTAAAACTGCCCAGGAAATAACATCCCACACTGTCTTTTCTTTTTAAATAGTATATGTGAGTGATCTCTCATCTCTTCTTTATCTGTGGAATATTTAGATATGTAATATAAAAAGGATTTTTAAAACAAATAGTGGTCCCCACCCTCTAGATTTCTTCAGTCAGAGCAAATGTAATGTTATTCATTTCATAATCTGAACTATATTTCAGATATGAAAGGCTAAAGTTAGTTAATATTTTCCTGATCAAAACTATCAAGCAGACAAACACTATAAAAATGTTATATGGTCTTTCCTTCTCCTCATGTCAGTGATCTTTGATGCCCAGATCCAGTTTTAGAATCTTAAAGGACTGAGAAGATCACAATTTCTTTAATAATATTGGCATTTTCATGAACTGTGTAATGTCCTTTACCTGGATGGTCAAGATTTTAAGGAAGATTATGTCTCACTTTTGAATTATTAATATTGTTTTGAAGATCTATGTTCTACTACAAGTCTGTATTTCCCTCTAAGCTCTTAGGATTTATCTATTGGAACAGTTGGAGGTTGGGTTTTCCTGGTTTGTATTTTCTTTTTTTTTTTTCCCATTTGGACCCTAATATAAGCAGGTCAAGTCCAGCACTCTCCAATGAGATCAGTGTTACAGGAGCATGGACTTAGCATCTTACATCTGCTGTTCAGTGAAGAGAGGGGTCCCCACAGTGAATCTAATTTGTATAAAATAACAGAGATCTTCACTGTCTGTCACTCTTACCATCGAGATGCAAATGACAAAGCCCTCAAGTCCAGGCTGTACTACATCATCTAAAGAAGCAGAGGCTCAGTCCTAGCCCTAATTGAATTCCCACAAATCACAGTAGGACCAGGAATTTAGCCACTACTGTATAAAAGGCGATACATACCAAAGACTCAAATTTCTCACAAGATGTATTTTTGTACCAGGTAACTGCATTGCACCAACTATAAGCCATGTTTAGCATCATAAAGGACTTATTTCAGATACTTCAGATGCTTTGAATTAGTGTGTCAGGTAAGCCCAAATTTCTAAATTTGAGATCTCTTTCCCCTCCATCATAAATAGACCTTAGAGTCTGCAGCAAGAAGTTGCATTAAGTCAGGTGTTTAACAGAACCTTCTCTCTAGCTCAGTTTGCCTGAATGAGGTAAAACTTCTTTTTATGGGACACACAGGCAAATACACCAAATACACATTATAAAAGAATGGTACTTAATAGATTTCACTGAGACTGAAGCATAGACAACTATATTGATGACTCAGTCTTACAGTGAGACATCACCGGTTTTAGATTACTCTTCTCTGACTGTTTCTCTATGCAATTTTTTTTATTTCTCATTCTCTTTAATGTTAAATTCTGCAGTTCTTTCAAGTAGTCAAATATTGCCCATCCACACTGGTATAAAACCAATGCAAAAAGGATTCTATTATTTTTATCTACATAATTTTCCCTTAAAAGTTATATACTCGCATACATCCTATGCCTTACAAAATTGAGAAGGGGAGTAGTAGATATGCAAACCCTTCTCTTTCCTTCCAGTAGTATGAGGTAAATTGCACAATAGATCAATTTTTATGGATGCTGTTGACTTACAACATTTGCTGCTTTTAAAAATTAATAACTGAAATAATGAACATCCTCAAAAACTCTCTGAACAGTCAGCTTGATTAATTCCCTGATATGAAAAGCAGTTGACAGGTGCAATATTCTCAGCTGAAATTTTCTACAGCCTGATCAGACTACAATGCAAACCTATGCCAGTAACACGCGTTTGTTTGCTTTGGTTTTAATTTGTGCAAAACAAACAAACTTAAGTCCCATGTTGTGCTTTGCCTAGACATGCATACACACACACATCCATAAAATATTCCTTCCTGTAAAATGAAATCAAGTTTCATTTTTGTGCAAATATTATTGTGAAGTTGTAATAGCACTGCACAGTGCAAAGTGAAACTGGCATGTCTTCATATTATTATTGCTTTATTGCAAAACTGATAAGGAATTTCTGTGTGTAAGGAAATGTGCAGCGCATTTTGAGAATTTTCTAGACAGTGGTCCACATGTCAAAGTGATGTAATCAGGAATACCTCCTTTGAATGAAATGTAGATACAGAGCTTCACACCAGTGTTTCCATTTACCCTCCTTTCTGGGTCTCACTATTCATGGTCCTTTAACATAGGAGTTAAAACAAAAAAATGAATAGTCATTTCTCTTTCTTTTTTGTAGAGCTGGAATTAAATAATGCTGTTGTCTTAAAAGGGAAATATTTGGAATATATTTCTAGTTAGGATAAAAAAAGAAATCAATAACATTTTGGTTAAGCATTAGGGAATTTGTGTAAATTTTAAAATGTTCATAATATTTAAAATATCTGAAATTTAATGCCATCTCATATTCCTTAATGTCCTGCTTTTTATTGCTGAGATATTGGTCTGAAATAATCAAGACAAATTCCTGAAATCATGACTAATGAGGCTGCCTGAGGTATGCAGATCATCCAGGTGATTCCATCCTGCATCACAAGCAGTGAATGGACGTAGATCCTTCACTTTCACTGAATGAAGGTCACCAGTTGCTCAGCTCTATACAATCTCTGTTACTTAAAGATCCTTTAAAATTAGGTCTTGTGAGGAATGTCTGCAAGGAAAATAAGTAAAATATGTTTTCAGTCTGAAAGCAATCAATTTGATGTTCTTTCTTATTTCTCATGACATTAAGGTCCATGGTATCTCCCTGTACACCTAGGGGAGTTTTTTCTCTGTTATCCAGGAGTTTTCTGTGCTGATTAACAAATTCATTGTTACTGTGAGAGAAAACTGCAGAGGCATGTCTTGTTCAGGCACTCAAATAAATAAAGCTGTGCAGGAATGTGTGAGTGAGACTGAAGGAAATCTTCGTAAAAGTTTCAGTTGGCAGATGGGGATATCATCCATGTTGTTGTCTAAGATTTTCAAGATAATAAGTATTACTCTCTTGATAATCATATTAGATAACTTCTCCATCAGCAGCTCTTGCAAGTGTTAAGTGTCTGGGGGGTTTGTAGTTTAACAAGATGTCAAGGCTGGTCTTTACTGTAGTCTTACAAAATAAAAGGAAACGCTCAAGGGAGTCTGCTTCAAGAGAATTCATTAAATTTCTCAAATATGCAGAGAAATTACAGACAGATAGCTAATAAAATTATGCAATCCGTTTGTCAGACATGTCAAAAAAATATTAATTTACAAAAAGTAGACATTTCCACTACAACATGCTGGCAATTTTTAGGGTAGGGCTTCCAAATGCATACATGATCCATCAAAATAAGCTATCAGAGGACAAAGGATGTAGCAGGGTAAGATGGGCTTAGAAACATGATTTTAGAGAAAAATCTAAAACTCATTAGGAATAAAGAAGCATGAAAACAAACTTCTAAATAACAGTGTAGACAAAGTGAGATATGTGAAGGTTTTAGCTTTATTCCAATAAAATTGCATTTTGTCCCCAGAGGACTAAGACATCTTCCTGAGTGAGCAGGAAGATCCAGGTCTGTGGCAGTGGCCCAATCCACCTTTGAGTTCCGCATCAATAAAGACATTCAGTGGATTGACTTCCCCGCCCAGGACAGTGGGTTGGAGGGCGAGCCTGAAGGCGGTCCTGAGGAACCGACCACACCTCCAAGTTATCAGTCATAGGTTATGTCTCCTCCCTACCTTCATGCATATTCATTGAGTTCTAGAAAGTTCTGAGCCCCTGTTATCCCCATTGGATCGTTTGAATTTATCCCTCCTCCTGGTTCATGTTATTGGATACCCGTCAATGTATGGTCTCATTGGTTTATCCCCTTGTTCCACCCCTTTTTTCCTGCTGTATAAGAACCCCTGTAACGGCTGTTCCCAGCTCTTTTGTAGCCCTACGTCCTTGCTGCTTAGTTCTCCTGTCCCTCGGGGCAGGGAATAAAGACTTGGATTGCTGATACAAAGAGTCCCTCTTTCCTCCTTTGCCTCTGCCACTCACTACAATTACAACTGACTGCTGCCAGCTCCACTGTAAGCCAGAGAGCAGACTGCTCCATTAGGAGCCAACAACTGACTGTTAAGCTGCTGACAGTCCCGCCACTGGGACACTTGCGCAAGTCGCCTGCTTGGCCTCTGGGCAGTAAAGCGGTCCAGCGACAAAGGTCTTTAGCATCTGCCAATATATTCTGGCTAAGTGCTAAATTCTGGCCCTGTTTAGACAAAGATGAAGACTGGGGGATTATCAAGTTCTCAGAGACATCCTGCTTACCAACCAGCAAAAGGCTTCAGAGAGCAGAGTGCTTTTCAATGCTTCTTGACTTGATTGGAGAAAGGAATACCTTATGTTACCCAAGGTAACTTGCTCTCAGATGTAAATTAGTTAGAGAGATGGAACCCCTAGTACATAGCTGGTCTCATCCTCCTCTCAGGAGCCTCTGCAGTCATAATTGTTCTCTTCTCTTGTATGGCCGTTGTGCCTGAGTAACACGGCCGACACACTCTGATGCAGAGTACATTTGTAAAGGCTGTGCAATCACCACCTCCTAAGCATACCAGTGCTGTATTACATATGTCCATTTACTGCCCAGAATTAGTCTGAGCATTTGCTTAGGTTATGAAACATTGATTTTCATGGTCCAGGGAAGGGGACAGGGGAAATTGCTATCTCAAAATCAGAAAAAACTGCAAAGCATAGAAATTAGCATTGTATAAAATAAAGTACACGACAAGAAGTGCCGGGAAAACATGTCACTGAGCAGAATAATTGTGTATTACAAGTTGAATAATAATAATGCCGATAGGAAGACAGGAGCCCAGAGTCAAACAAAAGACACCTACTTATTCAAAAATCAATCTTAAACTTTTGTTGCCTGACTCAGAATAAGCACCCACAAGATGTTGACTCCAGATTTATTGATAACTCAAGATGGAAGGACATTTCATCTTTTTATGATTAATTGTGGACAGATTGAGAACCAGGAAAGTGCTCTGATAAGATGCTTCGGCCATGAGGAAGGAGAATAACCCAGAAATGTCCAGCTGTCAGCTTCACTGGAGGCATTGACCCCAGGGAACCAACCTAAGGCAAAGCAACACGAAGATGGAAGCAATACTAAGGAGGCTAAAAGACTGGCTGCTTCACATCTTAATTGCTTGAGCTATTAAACAAACACATCTGGTGCTGATGTCTCTCGAATACTGTACTTTTTGTGTATCACATATGCCTCTGTGTTAATGCTTTTATGAGCTGCTCACTTCGGGCTTGGAGAGTTAGGCTGCTAGCTTTTTTTTTTAATCTTCTAATGCAAAACTCATGGACACTTATTTGGTGATTTCATTTTATTTGTTTTTTACCCTCAGCCTTTTGGGGTTTGCCTATTGCATTGTCTATCCATCCGCCTTCCGCCATGTCTGCTTTCCCCGTTTGTTCAAGAGAAATTAGCAAAATTAAATAAAGAAAAATTCCACTCTGGCAGGCATGAATTTGTTAGAGTGAGTTAAAGGAGACAAGTTTGCACAATTTCATTATGAAGTCAAGTAATTGTTAAAAGAGATGCTGTCTCTTATTTGCTCAATAATGCTTTTATATATTTCAAGCTTTATGAAGGATTGATTTGATAAAAATATCCTTGGAGGATTGTGACCTTGAGTTGCCTTTTGTAGAGGAATTTGCTGGGTCTAACCTAAAAAAGAAATGGAAATGGAGACTGTGGAGAATTTCTATTTGTCTAAATATGTGCAAACATACATAATAAGAGTTATTAATATTTTTTTCAGTGTTACAGGCTACAAAAGGCATTACCACTTGGCTTCCTGAAAATTTCTTATACTCCTTAACATTTAAAGATGTAAATAACTATAAAAATCACATGTACAATATAGGCGGCCAAGATTCGTCATTACTTAGGAGTCAAGGATACTGCAAAGGCACAATCTTATGTTGTTATCTGATAACATGAAAATGCCAAACTACAGAGGGTATTTTGGCTAATACTTTGGTCACTTTTTGTGAAATAACACATAAGGAACTGCATTTCCCTCAAGAATGGCCTAGCCGCTTATTCCATTAGAATGGGAAACATTTCTTGTTATCCCAATAAAATATGGTGTATTTATTATCCTGCCCAAATTGTAAGTGCTGCATAGGCTAAATACACATCAATGATGTTTTGTCAACAATAGAGCCCGCAACATTTTCTGTTAACATAGAGTATTTACCTGAGAAATGTGTCTATAAATAACATATATGAATCTCTTTTCTGCTTACAGCGATACAGATAAGACAGTAACTCAAGATTCTTGAAAGTCAATATTATATGTTCCTGTAGTTTCAATACACTTCTTATAAATATTTTAGTCACTTTATTTACTTATCTTTCTTTCTGCAAAATTGCTATAAAAGCAAATTATGTCAGAAAGTTATAGTTGCAAGGTTTTGGGGATGGGGCGGTTCCCAAACGTTATTTCAAATATGGTTAAAGTATGGATTACTTATTATGGGATTTAGAATTAGATTCAAACTAAATCTAAATTGTGGGGTACTGAATCTTCAGAGTGGAATTATATACCTTAACTTCCATTTGAGCTTTCTTGCCATTTACTCTACATTGACAACGTTTGCAATGTTCACAGTTTGATTGCATTTGTGTCTATGAAAAGTTCATTGTAGCCTTGTTTAAATGGAAAACAAATTTCAGCTGGCAATTAATATCATTTACACTGCTGTGTTATTCTATCATATTCATTCATGCAGTGGCATTTGGTAACATTTGCATCATTTGCTACGGAGTTATGTCAGTGTTAATGAAAAGCTAAAGAAAATAATTAGCCCTTTTATTAGTTTGAAAGCTAACATGAAACATAAAAATCTAAGTCTAAATTTCTAGAATTGTTCTATAACAAGGTAATTTTTCAGCTGTCCCCGTCCCCAAGACTCCCAAGAAAAATGCCTAGGTATAATTGTGCTTCTTGTTTATAGAAAGGAACAAGAAAAACTTAGATAAAATCATAACAAAAATTAGTGGTTGTTATATCACTGCAGTTTCTGCCTGTACAAACACAGCAGTGTAACCAAATCCTTAATGTCAGCTACCTATGTCAACTCTTTGCAGCACCAGGAGATATGTAAATCCATGGAATTAGCAGCTGCCTTTTTTTTTTTCTCCTATAAACACTTGCTTTAATGAGCTCAGTGTCTCTGATGACCAGTTACGAAAATTACTTAAAATACATGGTTTAAATTTGGATACTCCTTCCTGTATTTTGGTAACATTTTCAGAAGACCTCACTTCAACAAGGCTTTCTGTAAACTGCATTTGTCTTCTCCAAATCAGTGACATTTTTTGTGGCTTTTCTTTCTGAAATCTACATAACTAATGAAAAGCCATCAATGTTTATAAAATTAATGTCACTCAACTACTTATAAACTTCTCTGCTAGAGATATTCTGAAGGGTAACAAAAAGATATCTGATTCTTACTTTGTACTAATTTTCATTTGTTGAAAGAATTAAGAAAATATTGAATTGTTGAACTGGAAATAGAGAGAGAAATTATCAATTTAAATAATTCTGGCCATTATACCTTGCCTGACTGAAAACCAGCAAAACCACAGTCACACAGTCAATCCCAGTGGCAGCGAGGTAGGATTTTTTGAGTGAAAAACTCTTTTGTTCAGGTTAATTTTATTCTGTAGACAACAAACCTCATAAAAATATTGCTGATACATGGTATTTTGAGATAATTAGATATACATTTGTGAGAAGTCCAAACTTTATGTAATATAATGATATGCATAAATTGTAACAGTAACTGAATTGAAAGACAAAATAGCATATTCCAACTAAAAAGTGACATATTTTGGTAGTATTTTCTATCATTTTGCAGCTGTACACACATGGATAATATGTGGTCTGACAAACTCAGAAAGAGACATTGTTCATCAATTTAGTATACAGTAGGAACAAAACCCTGCTTTCAAGGACAAGCTTTGAGAAGGTTTCCTACCTTCAGCATAGAAGCCCGTGCTTTGGAAATTACTGACATGCAGCAACAGGCCACTCCTGTTTTTTTCATCACTTCCAATATATTTGAAGCCATCTTTCTCTCTGCAGGGTACAATTTCTCAAAGACCACATTTTTCTATATCTCTGCTCATTCTGATGGTTGGGTTTTGTTTGGGTGTTGGAGGCAGTTTTTTAAGAGCTCTTGTTTTACTGACATTATTATCACTTAAAATATAGTGTCCAAAGTGGAACAGAAAATAGAACTGACTGAGCAAGAATTAAGAGAAATGTAAAAATTACCTTTTATGTATTATATATTACACTTTGGTAAATAAATACCTACATGAAGCTTATTTATTTTTGCAACAAGGTCTAACATCAACTGCCTATGTATTTCATTGCACTGTATGTTTCTGCCAGGGTAATTTTGCAATTTTGCAATAAAAATAAGTCTCTTAACTATATTACTTCACACGGGTCTTCAGTTAATTCCTTTTGATATATTTTGAGTGGTTCTCTTTTCATTAAGACCATCTCCAATTTAATTTCCATCCGTAAAAGTCCCTACTTTATACAATGTTCATCTAAATTGAAGTGTTTGTGGTCCACAAAGAATTGTATTGCCTACTTTGCTGACCCAGACAATAAACGAAAGTACTGGACAGAACACATTGAAACAGCCTCCTACAGAGAAGATTCTGTCCTATTTCAGTAACAAATAATTTTACTAATTCCTTCTGGACTACATTTTCTTTCTTCAAAAATTAGAATATTTTGGCAATGTGAAAAATTTTCCTAATATACTACATATGTCTCCATCATATGTTTCACAATTGTCCTCTTCAGGAATTAATGTGGTGAGGTTTGAGCACATTTGTTCTTAGCAAAATCAGGTCTGCCTTCTCTGGGCTTCCATAAAATGATTGTTTAAAATATATATAATAAAAATGCTATCATATCTTCATGGGTGCCATAGTTAGACTGACTTGTCTATAACTCAATATTTTTACTTTCTTTCTAATTTCACCCCCCATTTTTAAAATAAAATAGTAGCGTATTTGCCCTTCTGCAATCTTGTGGGACTGCCCTAGAATTCTTGAGCATAATTAATAATGGTTCAAATATAGTTCTGGCTTAGTTAATTTCATCATATCCTGACATCTCGGCTATGTCTAAGTTATTTAATATTCTTTAATCTGTCCTTTCTTTGTTCTGACCTATTTTCCTAACTTTTGTTAAAATTAATTGTCTTAAAAATTAGCCGTTATAATTTAAGATGCAAAAATCACCTGTGTTCATGCAAATAATGTATGAAGGGAAGCTAGTCTTTGACAAACAGGGGGTTTAAGCTAATTTAATTCAACAAAAAGGTCATGCTGACAGCTGCAGCAACCAAAAACCAATCCCAATACAGATACAGGTAATGTAAGCTTCCCTATCCACCTACTGGCTCAATATACAGTGAGAGGATGAGGTCAAAAGGGCCATTCATTCTTATGGGTCTGCAAGATCTTTGATTTCTCCAGAATGCTGGCACAGTGCACTAGATGATTTATTGCTTTTTTCAGCATGGACATTCTGTCTCGAAAAATTGGTTTCAAATTATCAATTTATGTGATATTTGCTTTCCAAAGTAGTAGCAAATATTAACTGCCACCAAAGGCTGTATATCAAATGGCACTTTGGATATAAAGAACATTTTAGAATAATGAGCAATTTGCCAGGAATATATTAATTTTCTGTATAATTTTCTTACAGAAAGCCCCAAAGTAAATGTGGTTATGTTGCTTTTCCTCTCATCTTTCTGTTATCTTCTGGCCTCTGATGTCTGACTGTATGGTATCATGCAGCTAGGGGGAGCCAGCATGATTTGTCCTTTGTTATAGTCCTTTATGTAGTTTTTACTTTGCTTTTAAAAAAGGAGCATCACTCCTCTAATGAACTCAGCAGAACACTGCAGCCTAACCCCAAACCTATGTCAGTGCACATACTCAGAGCTTCTTCTGTCTAGTCCTGCCATTAAAAGTTAATTTTCACTATTAGAGCCCTCAACCACCACATCATAGGTAATTGTCCTTGTAGTTTACTCTGAGGGGGACCCACTCAACTGCATCAGAAGTGGATGCCGTTGGACAATACACAAAACAATCTTTTATTTTGGGAGTAAGAGAGCACCCAATGCACCCCTTGATATAATTCTTCTATGGGGAGGAGGCTCTGAAAAAGTTACTGGGATTTTTACTTCATCTTTGCAGGTCATCTTCAATTTATCACTATGAAATCAAATCTTTTGGGAGCACCATCATTAACCTCCACTAGCTTAGGTACATCCATCAAGTCCTCATTCTGTTATTATTATCAGGGAAGTCACTCCTCTTCAAACCACTGTGACTATTAATTTCCTACACATTATGACATAAACCCTATTTTATCCATAAAACTCAAAAAGCTGCAACATCCACAGGTTTTCATGGGGTATATAAATGAGTACCTTGTGACTTTATGTTCTTTTGAAATATCATCTGTAATAGTATGTCCAGATAAGAAATCAACACTAGATAAATGCCCAATTTTCTTTGAATAAAAATACTAGTTTCTCTTCTTTGTTCTTAACTCTTCCTTTTAAAGAAATTTTTAATGAAATATCTTGCATTTGAAAGACATTATGAGTAACTTGTTCAGCAACCATGTCATTTATTCTCCACTCAGTGAGTGCCAATAACTCCTTTTAATGTCAGTGAATGTTGTGTGCATGCATTTATAATAGAATGTACTCCCACAATAGAGATTAAAGGTTTTCATAGAAACTACAGGTCTGTACACTCTTTTACTGTGATTAATATCACCTAGGATAGGAAAAAACTTCAACAACCTGTGTGTCAACCACTAGTGGCAACAGAATACACTCAGCCAAACAAAAAAATAAAAATAGTATCATGTTTTGACTTAATTGTTTAATCTCATTTCTCCTACACTTCAGCATTCACATTCATTTGTTTCCAAACTATGAACTCTTTAAGTGGTTCCTACTTAAAGGTCAAACAATTTCCATGTTGTACAATCTGTTATACCATTGTAATTTGACAGCTTAAACATTGCAGGCATAATGGGGTATTTAGTATTAGGTGCAAAAAGTTACTATAGCCTATAGACAAGCACAAAGCACTAAAAAAAATAAATAAAATTCGAGGATATTTATGACTGGAACCACATAGGTCCAGTCATAGAATTAATATATTTATCTATAGTGGTTTGAGATTATCTCCATGCTCTGTGCTCCTTTCCCTGGGGATGCATTATACTCTACGCCCCATTACCTATTTTGGGAATAGCTTAAGATTCATTGTCAGGAAGGGAAGAAGGAGGGTTCCTTCCATACAATATATTTTAAAAACACAAGAAGCACAAGCTGATGAGAACCACGTCACAGAAGCAGAGACAGGAACATGAGAAGGTGTCCTGGACAAGCATATAAAAGAGCCAAAAAAGCCTGAGGTGGACGACACCGCAGTTTTTGGAGGGATGGACACAAAATTAACTTCGGGGCTGCTTCTTGGGAGACCAGTAAGAGTTCCTTCGTGGACAGAATCTTCTGATCAAACTGTGCACTTGATTAGGTTACTGTTATCTTCATGACAGTGGCCAGCGTCAAAAGTGTAAGAACAAAGACACATAAACCATTTGTAGTGGAAAAGTGAAGGTGTTCACAACTCTTTCTATTACCTTATGTTTATGGTGGAAGAAAGTGGTTATTTGAAAATGGAAATTGAATAAAAAGGTTCACCACATTTATTCAGGGACCTTTTTTGAAGTTTCAACCAGTTAACCTCAAGTAGATTTGAGAAAAGAAAATCACCATCTGATTGAGAGATACAACTATTTCCTGACTCCCTTGCTCGCTCAATTGACAGGACATAGCCAGTTGTACTTCAGTGGGGTGGACAAGACTGAAAGCAAAGGGAGTACACTCCCTCACATCAGCACTAGGTGGTAAGGCAAGTCAACTTCAGTGAAGGCCCTGGGAGTTCTATTTCCCAGCCTGTGAGATACTGTGCCCCTTTTCCTGGTCCAGCCAGCAGCAGGGCTTAGTGCATGTACCAAAGATGCATAATATACACACACAAGCAAGTGTGAAGTACAAGTTGAAGAGCAAGATCTTTTCTGGCAGCCCCATTAACACAATCAGCACTTACATAATGGAGAACACCACAGAAAGCCTCATCTTGCTCCTCATTTCCAGTCAATGAACGTTAAAGCTCACAAAGACACCAATCATGATTCACAAGGTTGCTGTCATTTCTGTATGAGCTCTAAATTTTAGCACGGATTTGACATTTTTGACCTCCAGATCTCACAGCTGCAGCCTCTACAGAAGCTAGTCTTCTACTTCCAGGCTAATCCAGCTTGTTAAAGTTTCCTACAAAATATGCTCACACACTCACACAGCCAGTCTTGTCTGTCCCCTCTCCGTTTTTCACACTTGTTCTTCCCAGATCCACTCCAACTACACAACCCTGCTCCCCTTTCCCCATCATGTGACCCGTCCTCTGAACACTCTATAACATTTTTTGCACATCCTCACAGCCCCCTTTCAACATTGCATAATAAATTTCAAACAATCCTGCAAGCCCTCAAATACCACAGACATTTGCTCTTTCCAGTAAGGCTCAGCATAATCCTACTTCCCCTTGTTCTTATCAGTTACAAAGTTCTAGTCGAATATCATAATGTTATATTTTGCATTTCTGAGTGTTTAATTTATTTCTTTTCCTGTCTCTTCTCTTTGTCTCTTAAGCTGCATAGCCATTAATCATGTCTGTAACAGACCAGCTATCCTTGAATGTCTCTTATGTTTACACTAAGGTCTTCAATCCAGCTGTCAGGCAGGGCACAGCATGTTACTTCAGCCTGTAAATGGCTGCAGTAACACCTGCCCAGCAGGTGCCTGAGGTTCTGGTTCATTAGAGCAATCCTTAGAGTAGGACTTTCATATATTTCCATGCAAGAGACTTCATCTTGTACAGACTGAATATGATTCTAGGCTAAGACTGTAAAAGGAGATTCTTGTGTTCTGGTAAGGTTTGCACACCAGGTGAGGACACCACTGTCAACAGAGGCCACTGTGTGGCTTTTAAGGGTAGACCTCTGCTCTCCACAGGTAAGATGCTGGTACACAGCACAGCTATAGCTGGTTTTGCAGAAAGCATTAATGAGATGTCTAGTTCTATGAGATTCTCAACATTACCTTAAAAGCTGCTCCCCAGAACAGTGGAGTTTGGGGCACTGACATGATTACTCCTATTTCTATAGCACAGTTTCAGCAGAAAATGTAAAATAACACAAAGAGTAATATTTCACAAATTGTTTCTTTGTTTCCTTTACTGTTGTGGTGTGCTATGGCCAGGTTTCGGTTTCTAGCATGGTCAGGCACTGCCGTCTCCCCTCTTCCTCCCCCAGTATTTGGTTTCTCCCCCGGGAAGGCTCTGTATTCCCCAATCAGCTGCAAGCCCGCCAAATTCAAACCCCACATCCCTACACAATAGGATGCTTTGTATCCTTCCTCGCCCACTCGCGACAGTGTATATGTTACTGTAAAGCGCCATGCTGGGCTTCCCAGCACGAACCCGGTGTCCAAATAAACCATCTGGGAAGCCCCTCCACCTCGTCTCTCCTTCCTCGGCATGCCTGGACCACCAGTGGGTTAGGCAAACCCCTGCAGAACCTTCGCCAGCCCTCCACCGCCCGAAGCAGCTCGGCCAGCCCCTGAAACCACAGGCGGCTGCCCAGTACCTTTGCTGGCGGTATCGGGCACTTTACCTTATGCTAATATGAAGCAACTAATCAGTTTCTAACAATCTCCTTCTTTTCCCAGCACCCATAGTAGTATTTCACATATTGGTAATGTTACCAATTCTACAGGCTACACACCCTGTGTTATTTTAAATATATCTCTCCTTGCTTTCTCTCACTCCTGTTTATTTCTTCATCTTTTTTCTTTGGCAAAGTTGATTTGTCTGAGATATGCTTTTGTATTTTATTGAAATAAATTAAAACTATATTATGTATAAGGAAAAAATATTTTAAAAGGAGAAAATCCCTCTCAAGTCTACAGTCCAATAGTCATTGGCTTTGCTTGAAATATTTCTGGTTAATTTCTGTTTTATCCCATTAAGTTGCTTTGATTTTAAATGTATCATGGTGATACAAGATATAAGTAGTACTTAATCAAACAGTGTCTCTACGTCTTTCCATTTTAACAAAAAAATCTGTAAGAACTTTAAAAAAGAGAAGAATCTTTGCAGCTACAAAATTGAAGTAGTTGAATCTTCAGCTTTAGTAAGAGACAGCTATCTTGTGAGGTTACACCTTAATTTGTCAGTCTATTTCAGGGTCATGAAATGTATCTTAAGATTCTGATTTTTTTCCCTGGAGGATGAAGAAAAATGATAGTTAATATGTGATTTCCAGCACACACAATAAGTAAATGAACTGCTTATTAGATGCAGTTATTTTTGTTTTATTTAGACAAATGCCATCTGATGTATGGACTAACAAATTACAAATTGCTTGATAGTATGGGCACCTTTTTTTCAGACTTTCCTAGCTCAATTTCATGGTACCTTGGAAATGATCAAAACAGGAATGTTCTGCTATTTCAGAAGTGCAGTAATGAAAAACAATCAGGTATCCTGAAATTTCCTCATTTGAGGCATCACTGGACACAGAGATAAGTATGTCCCTTTCAGTCAGGTTAGGGGAGCCTTCTGTTCTAACAACTTAGAAACCATCACTAATTGCCACCTGTTCTTCTTTCTGGAATCTGCTCTTTAACCATGGCCTTGCCTCATTTTCCTCTCTACAGCATGTGAAGTGCAGGAAGGAAATGTGGGCTTCTAGAGGGGAGGGGACTTTCTTCTACTGCAGGAAGAGAAAGAGGTGATTTTTTGGGGATGAGTTAAACCTCAGGGAAAGATGCAACAGGAAGAAAGGAACATCTCAGCTGTGGTTAACACGTCTAGCCATCTCCTGGAACAAGCTGGTTCCCTCTCAGTTTGGCTTTTCCTTAGTCTAGGAAAGCAGTTCTGCCACTGAAGCAAGATTTAATTTTGTCTTCCTCACTACACAGCAAAGAAGGCTTGAGTCAGCTCTGACTCCTTTAGCAGCATCTAGAGAGCCTCTATTAACTTCAATGCCCAGTGAAAGAGTTTCAGAAGGTTTGTCCCTTGGCATTACTGTTTACGACCAACTCATGTAGCATGATGGATCATCCACCATGAAGTCCGTCATAAAGAATCTATGGTTTTTCTCCATATGAAATGGGTTATGGCAATCATTGCTGATTTCTGGTATGTAAAATATCTTTATTCAAGGACCATAATAATTATGAGTCAACCATGAGCTACTGTCTTCTCATTCTGGAAAACACTGAGCATACTTTTCTTTTAGGGGTGTATATCTAGACTTGCTGATGAGATGTTACCAACTTAACACCTACTGTGGTCACTGTCTAGTCAAAGATATTATTTCACCAACTAAAGGTATAAAAATAGCATTTTTATTGTGGTCTAGGTCATGACCACTCTGCCTGCTTATGATCTAATGGTCTAATTCTGTAGCCTGTGAGTACATGTACACTCTGTAACCGGCTTTTTTTTCATTACAAATATATGACATACAATAATCTCAAAACACTGAAAAATGAACTATACAAGACTGTTACTGTTTTTTATGACTGGAAATAAATGTGGAACTTATAATTTGGCTCCTTTAGTTTCTCATTCATCTTTTTCACCTACTTGTATTAGAGACCAACTCTGGATCCAAGATCATAAAAATTAGGATGTTTTATTAATTAATTAATAGAGGGATAAATAAACATTAGATGTAGAAACTCTATTCAGATCAGCCTGTTAGCATTATCTCAATCAAAGTGTTTTATTTCAGCCCAAACGTAAATTTATAGAGCCCATTTCTCTTCCAGTTATATTCAGAGTTCTGAAAGTGAGCTGTCTAGTGGCAGAGACTGTAGCAAAACAGACCTTGTTCTGGAAAAGCCAGTTCTTAACTATCAGACAGTGTTTTGAAATCATTGTGTTAAAGGCACTTAAACTACAGTCAAATTACTTGGCTAAAATGACATGGTGAAATATTTAAATATGAAGAAAAGATTATCCTATCCTTATTTCTTGTAACACTTGGTAGACTACACTCAAATTAAACTGAGGTGAATTGGGCATGAAGCCATAAGAATCTGAGTTACTCCCTCACAGAACATATTGTATAACCATTAAGACTAACTGGTTTAAATAACCAAATTGACAAGGTAAGGTTGGAGGACTGCCCTGTTTCACAGAGACTTTCTTAAAACCGGGTAGATTGGAAGGTCAGAAATTCAACATTATAGTAATGGATACCATGGAAAAACGAAACTAGAAAAGTTTCTGAAATGATAAGAGATGGATTGACCTGGAATGCAGATGGGTGAAAGGGAACAGTGAGCCAGAAGAGCCCCAAACCTGCTCTTATCACATTAGTATTGATGGACAAGCCACATACAGCTAGAGTTTTCAATTTCCTTAGCAAGCAATGTTGTGCTATATTAAGTGACATGGGTTTCTTTTACTGTTAAATAAAGATTTATTCTTTAGACTTTGGCCTGTGGTCAGAAGAATTTGGTAAATTCAACTCATGGGACATTGTACTGGTGTAAGTTTCCAATTACATAAATGTGATTTTCTAGTTGCAGCCAGCTATTTTCATGACATTTTGTATTGAAAGTGTTCGCCATTACCTTTCTGTATCCCAAAATATACACCTGTACTGTTTACAAAAGTGAAAGTGGGGAGGAGAGTCCCTAGTTTTTAAATTTCAAGATGTAGATACAAAATTGCTATACTAACCCTGAAAACATGAAAACAATAAAAATGAAATGCCTTATCAATCTTATTATTGACATTGTTTGCCATGCAAGAAACAGAGTCTCTGTTGCATTGAGTTTTCCAGGTAAAGTTAATCAGAAATAATTGTATTTTCCTTATAGAGCTGTGTTTTCCTGAATGCCAGCCTAATTCCAGTATAATGATAGGTATTTTTCAGGCATATAGATTTGGTTATAGATTCCAAAGTTTCTATGTCCTCCAATCAAGTCCCTATTCACCAGAGCCCAAAGCTGAGATTTATGTGAGATTCTCCTCTGATGAAGAACCCTTCCAGCTAGCCAAGTCCAGCTGCTTTTCATCCCTTTTTCATCACTCATGAAAAACAAAGATCTCAGAACATCCGGAAATCTGATTTTTGTCCACTTGCTGCTATCAACCTTGGCTGCCATGTTAAGTTGTGCCCGTGAATTCCATTAACTGCACATTGTAAAACTATATGTTATATTTTAGCATTTCTCTTGCTGATGTTGTTCTATCTACAGCTGGGACTACATTCTCTTTCTCAGGTTGTTGGTGAGTTTTATGATAAAGCAAACCACAATATTATCCCTCCTCTCTTTTTTTACTGTCAACTTATCTGTTATGAATTTGGGTTTTTTACTTCAGGTCTTAGTTTGCTATGAGGTCTTGGCAAGTGTTTCACAGGATGTAGCTGAAGAGTGGCATGTATTGTACCCATTCTGTCACCACACATAATCCATTTGATTATTGGGAATCATTTCCAAAGATCATCAGGCATTAGTAACTCTTGATCACAACTGATTCAGGGTGGATTCAGATCTCTAAGCCACAGTCAAAAATTTCTCAGCCATAACATTGCCTTCTACCTAAATATTCCAGCCTTCTGGGACATGTCCACAACTTCAGTTAAAAAACACACCAAAACCATTCTTTTTCCTGTACATGAAGTTTCTCAATAAAACCTGATCTAATAATATCATGTAGCAGATTCCACAGTCCATAGGTAGTCCCGTTGATGAGGTCCAATATGAAGTTTTACACATGACTGCTTACCCATAATCAAAAGCCAGGCTTGCTGGGGAAGGTGGGGAGGATGACATTTTGATTGTATGAGGGCCCTAATTTTTCATAAACTTGACAGATAGGAGAAGGGAGATATGAGAAATGGAAGTTAGGCTGATATGGCAACATCTGGAATACAGAGAGAGTCAGCAGTCTTTGGATGAGATTTCCACCTCAAATAAAAGTAAGAGGTCTGAATAAATCAAATACACACTGTTTAGAACCAGCAGGGGTACTATAATCTTTTCCTTCCACAGCTTACTTGTCCTTTATGGATGTGAATTAAATGACCTAAGGCAATATGAAGAAACTGTGTGAGATAACCCAAAAAAATCCCCTAACATTTCTAGATTCAGTAAGGTAGTTTTTGATAAGAGCTTTTGAGCTAGATATATACAAACAAGCAGCAAATACTACCTCCAGCACTACATAATTTTTCTGATTAGCTGTACACTTACTCATTCCTCACAACTCCAGGGCCTTATTTTATATGTGAAATTTAATACAACAAGCATTAGTGCTGTTTAGCACTTCAGGAATCAAGGGGCAAACTTTTTTAATCAAGGAATTATGCTTCCAAACTGAGGACAAGAGACTATGGGAGGAATACAAATGAACAAAAGTTTACTGACACCATGAAGAATGTGAACTACTGTGGCTGCTTGGGCATGGAAGCAAGAAAACAAGGATTCTGTAAGAATCTCAGCCACCTTCTAATCCCAGATTGCAGCTGAACATAAATACCTCATAAGAACAGTGATCTCAAAATCATTTCACTGTATCAGCACAGTTGTCCCAATTGTGTGACTTCTCCATGGTTTTTCCTTAAAACACTTGTAGGGAGAATTGCTCTAAAAAAATAGATTTAAATAAATAATCACATCCTCCCTAACCTTTACACATTCAATATTAACAACATCCCACAGTAATGAAAAAGGTGAAAACAGGAGCATGATTTATTTTTTTAGAAGGCAGTTTTCATCATAGTACCACATAAGGTGTTGAGGTCCCCTAAGTAGCAGAGACCAGTATACAGCCAGGAATCTACCTTTGTGAACTCCCCATCTCCTACCTGAAGGAATGTGCCTGCCTCTGGGCAAGACTTACTCCCTCAAGCATACCACCACTGTCATTTTTAGCTTCTGGCATTTCACTTCTGAATACTTCTGTTAGTACAAATTAAAACAGATCATATCAGTTGAAATTTGTATCTAAATGTAAATATATCCTTAAACTGTTTAGTCAGCTAGTCTGGTGAACTCTTGTATTTCATCCAGTTACCCTTTGCATACCTGAGGGATAGTAGGTAGTCCACACTGTCAGGAAACACAGTGTAATTAAACTGATTATGTGCATACCCGCCTGCAGTTACAGACAGTGGAATCAGATGGAAACAGAAGAACCAGGTAGCATGTTTGAAAATCCCTTTTTTTCTGAACTCTGATACAAGTTTACATAAAATTTTGATATTAAAATTCCATTACAATTTTTATTTCTCACGCATATGAAAATATGGTAGATCATGCATTCTCCTGGTGACAGTCACCATCAAAAAAGCTGGACTCTTTGGCCTGATATATTAATGGTAGCATCCTGTATCTTATAACCAAGATTATTTTGTGAATTGTCTTCAGATTCATATAATTCCAGAATTATTCTTTTCACTGGGCAGAAAAATTTCCAGCTATTTTTTCATCTAACTGCCAATAAAACATTAAAAATCTGTAAGAATAAATGTAGCTTGCTTCCCTCTAATTTGCACAGAGGAATCAATCAAATAAAGGCCAGGTGCTTCTTGTGTTGACTAAGAAAATACAGGTTCTTTTTTTTTCGTGTGTGGGATTGGGGATCCAGGGGTGATTTTAACTGAAATGTTTCACATCTTTAGTCAATAATGTGCACTTTTGCCTTTATGGATCTTGGAAAAAAATTAAATCAATGAAATTATTTCATTTAGAAAAGTACCTGCTGTGCGGAAAAAAAAAAAAATTCATCAAATATTTATTGATGCAGTACCTAAGCATTGCAGTCCTATTGCCATGATACATTATGGTAGCTCCAGTGTCTCCTGCACTGGTTACAGCTTGACATGTTGGAATTGTTCATGCTAAGAAACACCTATGGAGGATTCAACATGAAAAAGAAAGACCTGAGGGGGGAAGCTCAGGGGATTTTTAATGGGCTAGAATACTTCTGCCGTCTATACTGTGTTTATAAACCAGCCTGCTCAGTAGGATGCATGAACAGAATTTGATCTGCTCAGGGCAGTTCCAGCTGTGTGGCCACCTCTGTGTCAGCCAGAAACCAGGGCATCCACGGCCACCTGCAGCCATGTCTGAAAGGCCAAGATCTGCATGGGCCTATGGTCACCCCAGAACAGGCAGCACAGCAGTAGCCTGTTGGAATGTCCGTACTATGGCTGCTAAAGATGATCTCCCCAATGCCACAGCAAAATTTCCCCACCTAGCTGTCTGAGTGTTGATCAACACTTACATCAGAAATGAAGGAAGAAAAGAAAGGGAGAAAAAAATAATCACTGGCAGAAACAAGGACATCACATTTGAAGTTTGCTAAGAAAACAATATCAAGAAGTGCCAGGACACAGTCCCAGGCACCACGACTTCACTGTACAGTTAAATTTCGAGGACAGAGTCTGGAAGGCTTCTTTTTCTCAGAGCTTTTTCTCACGAGGCACTGTTCAGGTGTTAGCATGATCCAGAGCCCACAACAGTTTGGCTATGAACACCTAATTTTACATTCTGAGGTAGTATTTATTGATATTGACACATTTAACCTGTTTTATTTGGTGTAAGGGCAAGAATTAGCCATAGTACTCTCTAACCTTGTAGGACAGTAATACCCTCCTAATTTCCATAGATGTTAGCAGTGACATAATCAATATCTGCAGCAAATTAGTGTAAACTTCTTTACATTCTGTTCTGTCCATCATACTTAATGTTATACAGACTAAAGGTTTCAAATGTGTTATAATGCATGATAATAACAGCTCTGGAGGTGCTTGGCTGATCTTCTTGATAAGAAATATGTGTTGCGAAAGATTTCAAAATATCATTGCTAGCCAAGTTGTTAAAAAAATGACCTTAAAAGAAATTACTGTATTTCATGTGACGATTTTCGGTTTTTCTGAAGGTTTACTTTATACACATGCTCACATAAAATGAATTCCAAAAACATATTTATTATGAAACTGAAAGGTTAATTCGTCATGAATTTCCACAGAGGAATGCCTGCATATTATCTCACACAAAGAAAGGTTCGTAAGACCTACTTATTAAATAATCTTCCAGATGGTAGAAGGAATAAATAGAGTTAAAAAAGATAAGGGAGGCGATCTGAAAAAGTCAGAGAACAAATATGTATTTATGGTTACCTCAGGGGGTTCTAATATGAGTAAAAAAATGAAACTGTAATCTTAAATTACTTGATTCACTGCACATTGCTGCCCTGTCTATAACAAGTAGTACCTAAATGTTCATTGAGTATAACTCTCTGAGAGATTTTTGTCTGGTGTTCTTTTTTAAATAACTCTGATAGAAAAGGAAATCAATTGAGGCAAATAGAGTTCATTTGTGCTGATACTAACTACCAAAAGCATTCAGTTCTGAATATCCAAATTGAATTTAACTTGAATATTATTTGTATGTGTACTGGGTTAGTTAAATGGAGAGAACATGCTGAAATTACCAGGTATGCACCTTTGCTCACTTCAGGAATTGGAGCTTAATCAGTGTGGCTAATTAAGACCTCAGTGCTTTGCATACACTGTGTAATGGAATTTTCCTTCCAAATGTAACTTGAAAATAAACATTATCCCCATAAAAATGATGTCATCTTTAGTTTGGAAAGAAACATAGGAACACTGGCTTGTGATGTAAGACCTTGTAGTCCCCAGAGAAACAGGCATTATCATTATCAGAGACATAGTCACCTTAGGATGGGATGACCTTTAATAAATGTTGAGCTGTCTCCTACCTCCTATCCCATTGCAGAAGCAGAGACATCTGGGGCTATATTCCCTTACCTAATGTAGACGTCTAGAGTACAAATCGATTGCTCACTCACATCTTGCATCTAGTGCAATTGCACAACCAGTGTCCTATTTGATCCAATCTCTGATGGTTCCTTGGGAAGGGCACAGATGTGCCACAGGTCTTATATTGTGTGTTACAGCCCTGCAATGACATCCTAGATATCCAGAGATGTTTTCACATGACACTAGAAATTGGTGTGTACACAAAAACCTACTCAATTCAGCTGACCAAGTCGCTGTTTGCTTTAGGGTGAGCTGAAAAGATTTCTGGATCTAAAAACTGAGTTGATCATGGACTTGCTTCACTTCCCTAAATATGGACTGGAAAAATGAACAAAACTTACTAGAACTGGCATATTAATGAAGTATCCAGGGATTTCACACAGTTCATCACAAATAATAATAATAATCCCATTTTCTTTTTTTTTTTTCAAATAGTAGTTCAAACTTCAATCTTTGCTANAAATAAAAGCAATCACTTAAAAGAATTTTTCTAGAAAATATTTTTTTTCAAAAGTGAATACAATTTTACATGCTTCAGAGAGGAATAAGGGTAAACCTTAAATAAAGATTTTGCAAACCTCTAAATCTTAGGCTATAGTATGTCATTAGCTGGAATGAATTTTTAATTTTTTTTTTCAGGCACAATTTTCTGGCAGATAGATGTACTAACACATCTGTTCTGATATATATGCTGCAGCTCACTCTAAGGATAAGGCCTGTCTTCACACCATCAGCTGCCTTTACAATATAGTCTTTGTGTCCATAATGTTACATAAAAAGTAATAGCTCATCCAGCTGGCGTGGTACAGCTCACATCCATACAGCTAAACTCTTCCAGCTTCCCAAGAAAAACTGGCTACGTATGTCTTGCTTAATGAGAACAACCCTGGCCCAAACTTAATCTCAGTAGGCTGTAGCTTAACAGTATGGATATTTTAGTCCTAGGACCCAAGTACCAGACCCTGGTACTGTTTAATTTACTAGGACAGCTATATCCAGAGGACCAGCGTGAACTGGAATAACAAGTGCCTTGCTGTAACAGAGTGTGATACATGAGCCCAGTATTACTTCTCCACCAGTGACAGCAGGAGATATTAAAGTACAGCCTTGACCACTTTCTAAATCCCAAATCCCTCATATTCTCCAACACCCAAAATTGTTTTATTAGCTTTTATCATAATTTTGAAGTGACTTCTAGACTGTTTGTAGACATCTTCCTATTCAGAAGACTGTTTTATGCTGTTGTTTTGTTTTTATTAGTTCCCTCATTTTTATGTTGTCCTATGCCTTAAACATTCAAGAATCATGTCAATATTTGTGTGCTAGATTTATTTGGTTCACTCTCTCTTAAGGCAATGTTGAACCAAATTCCGTAGTGATCACTACAAAGGAGCAGCTTTCCCATTTATTCTTCTTGAATCAGGTCCTGTGTCCCAAGATACAGAACTGCACCTTTTCTTGTGGGGTCTAAAGCAAGATTTTCCAGGTAGCAGTAATTTATTGCATTCATTTATTTCTGATGACACTGTCGTCCAGTGAATATGCAGGTAGTTTAAATCACTGACTGTCAGCACTTGTGATAAAGCTGCAGCTACTGTAATCTTATTTACCATATCCTTATCTTCATCAATTTGCAGTACAAGAAGTGCACTATGTTTTTACTGTTGGAGTATGGGATTTCCGTCTGCCAGTAATATCCTATATTCCCACAATATTTTATGCTGCCACACCTTATATTATCTTTTGTGTACTGTGTCTGTACATCTCAGTCTGTCATGCCTGGAAAGTTAGCGCCAGCATCTCCTACAGAGTTCCACAAGGTCCCTGAGATATTTGAATCGATATTGTCAAGTATATGATGATGATATTGATGGCAAGCACTCATTTCCTCATTTTATTCTTAGGATTCCAGACTGGTGTAGAAGCACTTAAAAGTTTCACCCTTGCACTGTCACTCAATGCCACAAGTGCCAGTCTACTGGCACTGTAGGAGGTATAATTTGCCTTCCATATTTATTATGATTGTGCTGCTTATTTCCCTCCTGGTCCTTTCAGAGACATATTGAACGTTAATCTTGTCCCCCCTCATCTCTGTTTTACTGAAATAAAAACAAACAAACAAATAAACAAACTTCACCTTGAACTGTGCATTTTTTACATAGAGTTTTCTACACTGAATTTAAAGAATTTGTGCCTAGGAAGTTCATTAGTATGAAAGTCTTAAAGCATCCTGATTAAAACAATTTATAAATCAAACCAATGTACTCCTCAGAGATATTTAGAAAGAAATTTTTCAGGTTTTATTTTGTGAAAAAAATGTCCTTTTCTATTGGAGATTACAGGTGAAGAGTAAGGCTTTTTCCTGATGCTTTCAAAGAAAGTACAACTTACTTTTATTTAACTTAGGCATTGTTTTAAAATCCTTCATAAAAAACTTTCACATAAAGCACTTTAGTTCAATGTTACTTTTATGTTTTGGAATAAATTTATTTTAAAAAAAGAAAGCC
>VYZT01032705.1:14203-26876 GCA_013400735.1 Pomatostomus ruficeps | reverse complement strand
GGGGGGAATAGAAAACATGAGGAAATCCTGGAAGGTGCTCAGTAGTGAACTGCAAAAATTTCAAGAGAACCTCATGCGCCCTGTCCTCCTGATACACAACCTACTGTGACTGGGTAGGAAATGATAAGGGATTGCACACTTTGATTCTCCTTGCTTAGCACAGCAGGCTGCTGGGGCAAATTTTGTAGAGAAGGCTATACATATGTATCAAAACCCACTCAAAAATGTCTAAAAGCCTATTTCTGACATCAATGGTTTAGAACAGGAAAGAAATTCAGCAAAACACAGAGACAGCGAGAACAGGCTTTGTGGTACTGCATGTTCATAAGCTCCTATCCGGAAGTGGAATGCTTTCCATTATTAAGAAAGAATGCATATACTTTGAAAGGTCAAGGTATATATTCTTGACCTTTGACACACACATCTCAATTTGTCCATATGTCTGCATCTTTGTGATGTGTATGGTTGAAGTTATTTTCTTCCAGTCTGACTGTACAGAGAATTACAGCACATCCCAAGTACACTGACCACTAGAAAATATTTGAGAGGTGTTTTCCATCGATAAAGCTGCATGACTCCGCAAACTCACTATTTTCTCTTTTGAGGCTGCACGTTTCAAACTTTGTTTACACACAGGAGCCTAATATGAATGTTTCAATCAAAGTGCACATGGCTAAACTGCATAGCAATGGAGTATTTCCAGGCTCATCATGTTCTTTTTGGATCTTTGTCTTTCAGAATGAGAGACTTCCAGACAAGGACCTTTACACCTGACTGCAAAGTACCAGTATTTCAGCCTTATGACAGATCTAAGGCTTATCTTCTCTCCAATTTAACTGTGCAACACAAACACCAATGTAAACAATTTCCAGAAATTCTGAAGGAAAACATCACCCAAAGGACTCTCTGTGAGCGTTGTTTTTATACTCAGAATCTGTCTCCCTCCAACGATGAATAATATGAGTTGCTCCTTTTATCAGCCCAAGTGTCATCCTTCCACCACACCCTACTAAAAGTAGACTTCTATTGGAATGATTCAGCAACAGCAGCTTCAGGAAAATCTGTAGGTGTCAAGCACCTACATTGAGTATACACTATCACATGTAATATATGTGTCTACTATTTAGAAAAGGAAATATTACAAATACGTCAAAAATGTGAGAATACAGAGGCCTGAGGTGAAAAAAAAAAGGGTGGGGGTGGAACAGAGTAAGAGAGAAATGTTAACAGTATCTTGTTCTAACTGTACCAACAGCTCTTCAATGGCTCACACACAAAATCCCTGCAGAATATAACATTAAAAAAGACTCATCAAGTTTAGAGTTGTAATTACAAACCTGCGATGGATTCCTTACTGGCACTGTAAAAGAGCTAAATGTAAAATTCCTCACATAACATAGGTCCTGATGTTCATAATTCTGATACAGCTAGTAGCATGAAAACAGCGAGGCTGTTTGTATCTGTGGACAATCAACAAATCTGTCCAGGAAGAATCAGATAGTGACCAGCTCTATCTCAAACAAAAGCTGTACAGAACAGTGTGTATATATATGTACACAGAAGCAGACAGTTTTATGGAAGTCTTTGTTTATGCAGTGCCTATGCAATGTTAAGCAGCATGTTGCTTAAATAGGTGCAGCATTTAATATTCTGTACCTCTGCTTGCAATTACCTGGTAACTAAAGGCCCCAGTGTGATTTCCCAGAACCAAGACTTCGTTCTCCGTTAAACCAAGATGCAATAAGGCAGTGACCTGGGCTGTTAAAGCACTCAGCAGAGGTACATATTCCATCATTCTGCAGGCGGACTCTTGTGGCATGTACCGTATCTACTCCAATTAGGCTAATGCTACTGCTTTTTAAACACCTAGTGAACTAATTTTAACATTTATTTAGGTCTTAGTCTAAATGTTCCTGTTTTGTCCAACAAAAAAACCGCTGTATTTAATTTTCTGGCCATACAGCATAACATGTTGCACATTATTACACAGACACTAATGGATCCCCTAAAGGTATTTTCACTTCCAAACTTGACAAACAGAAACTCAACTTTGGACCAATAATATTTGAAAATAAAAGAGCGTCTGACTTGCTGACTTCTACTAAAATTCCCATGACAGAGTGCTTTAAATGCAGACTATTTTGGAAATTAGGCTGCTGCATGAATTAAGATTTGTACGCACAAAATCCAGTTTCCATTATTTTCATGGGAACAAATATTCAGTTTATCTTCTACGTTCAATACAGGTACACAACTTCCATCAAAAATCACCTAGGCTAAACCTAGCTTTACCCAGAAAAATTTCTATTTTACTTTACTGAATTAGTAGTGACAAGAGTGCAAAGAAGCAGACGGGATGGACAGTTCTGTTAGGGCTAGCATACACCCACGATAACTTACATTTGTTAGAACAATATATTTGCTGTTGCATCTAGCTTGGAAGAAAAGTCTACCCTTCTTTAGTGGCAATTTCCTTGCCAGAATAAGATCACTGATTTTCATCTGAGACAGACGTGGAGTATTCAATGTCCTACTAGTTCTGCAGTGGAACAGCAGCACCAAGAAGAGAAGAAAAAGAGCAAGCTGAAATTAGTGATTAACTACTACAAGCAGATTCACAAGAAAATGGCCATCCATGCTGTGATACATTATATCACATTATGAGAAGCTTTTTCTTAGATAAGAAAATACACAAGGTCATGCTAAGTCAGTCTCTGCCTTAGAAAAATTTTGCTGAATCTTAGTTTTCATTTCTATACTTACCAATACATCCACATAGAGAACCCAGCAGTGCTCTTTGGGATTAATACAAAGGGATTTCAGGTCTACACAGTTCTCGCAGCTGAATACTCTGTACAGTGTATTTGCTATATCTGTGCCAAGTTCTTCTCCTCCCCGGCCTTCCAACTCAGGAGAATTTGAAGAACTAGATACAGAAAGAAAATAATACATTCACTTCTGAAGCAGCAAATACTCAAAGAACATTTCTTAAATATAAAGCATTAAAAGTATCTAAGGATTTATTTGTACAAGAATAAGTATCCTATCACAAAAGGAATTATTTCCATTTTGCATAAGAGAAGGTTTTCATGCAGATAATACACTGACATTTTGTTACAAATACTAACTAAATCCCATTGTTATCTTCGGTTCTCAAGTTATAAGTAAAATCTGGTGAATTCTCTCAGAGATTATTACTTAAGCACTGTCACCTTCTATCACCTCAACCCTTTAAAAGTGAGACATCTGTACTAAGTTCACAACAGCTAGCAAGACAGCCTAGTAATAGCTGAATGTTAAATTATTAAGAGAGCGGCTAAGAAGAGAAAGATAGGATGATATGACAAGTAGAATACTAATTTCTTACAAGTAACATGACTGCCTGACCTTAATTGGTAATTTACTGAGTGTATTGTCTGCTATCAAGCCCCTTAAAGAAAGCAGGTCACTACACTCAGCAGCTTATGGAGAACAGCAACTGAACATGTTTTCCTGAAGGGATCTGACAAAGTGTGTGGTCTTCACGTCCCTGATTCCAGCATAACAAGCTTTATTTACGAGCAGCCATGCAAGAAAGTTATTGGGTGCTGGGGCCTGGTACAGAGCTAAGAACAAACTTCTAACAACAAAAGAGAACAGGCCTACAAAAAAATCCCCCAAATAAACAAAAGCCAAACCAACCAAACAAAAAAACCCTCCTCCAAACCAAAGATGCCTTGCCTCCAAAGAACAATAAAATAGAGCAGAAATGTCCCAAGATGCATATACGGCAAAATAATGAGCAAAGATTCCAAACCCAATCTCTGGTTTATAGAGAGGACAAGAATATTCTCAAGCAGTGGACCTGTAGCAACACTGCGGATCTTGTTTTAAAATAAACCAGTCAGACATCCACCAAATTAATTTTTCATTGCAGAACACGTCAAAGGAAGTGGTTCCACAGAAGTAGTTTTGGTCTGTTCGAAACCTGTAATGGCCAAGCCCCGTATTCTCCTGGCGGGGCACCTCACAGGGCCAATTTCTCATCTATGTTCTGTGTCTGTATGATGATACAAAACCTTAGCACACCACGAATACAAAAATACAGCAGAAAACTAAGTCTTGGAATATAATCCCTTCACCTTTACAAAAAACCCCCCAAACAACTAAAGATTCACATTATAAAGGCATGACTTAAACCATCAAGTGAGCTGTACCAACAATACTGCAGAGCCTATAACCTTGCATATAATTACCTACTATTATCCTTACCTCACAGTGATTGTCCCAACTTGCTGTTTTGCAGAGTTGATGAAAACTCAGAGTGCCAGGAAGAACTACTGGATTTTATAGAAGTTATTTGCTGCTACTATAACCAGCCAGCACTATACATGCTTAAAAATACAAAGAAACATTACTGCCAATTAAGCACTGATCTACGCTTCCAAACTGTATTTGCCACATGAATAAGCACTACAAGTGTGACACACAATGTGATTCAGAGTTATCAGACACCCATTTTATGAGATAGGATCTTATCTAAGTATAACTCAGTGCTGAGTCAGGTCTTCAGGTTGTATTAAACAAGCACTTATCCATGGAAGCAGCTTTTATGCAAGTTAACAAGATCATTCCGTTTAAGCCATTCTGTTTAAAGCATAGTTATGCAAGCATTATGATCTCTATAGTAAGTTGAAAGAATTATGCAAACTTCAATCTATGCCTTGTTACTATTTCTAAACACAAAGTTTTATCAAATGTTGTGGTTTTTGATTACAAGTGGATGCTTTCTTTGACAGTGAGTAGAAAGAACCTAACACTCAATTGGAATATCACTGTACATTTCACTGCATCTTAATTTCATTATTATTATTTTACCACTTCATTTCCTTGTAATCAAAGCAAAATAAAGAAAGTTAGCAGGATATTACTATAATAACTGTTTGGTAAATACTGCCACCTAATGCCTACAGACTGTTGCAGTAACTTACACTGGGCAAAATTTACAAAGGGGTTGTCTTAACAGACTAGAAAGAGAAAATGCCAAAAATCCTGGCTTATGGAGCATAGAACGGACTTAGCAGTGGTACAGAATTTCTACTCCCAAATAGCATGTAACTTTCAAGATTATCAAAATAATTTCAGTGTCACATTGCCTAACAGACTAAGGTTCCTCCTAAAGCATAATGATGTTTCCACCATAGATCTCCACTGAATTTCAAAACTCTTCCTGTTACCAGTCAAAATCTTTCTGTTGCAACAGTTAAACACTTCCCACCTATTGCTCAGGCCACTAATATACTGTAATCTACAGAAGGTCAGACCTGGACAAATATATTTCTTGCTTCCCTAATTCCACAAGCAAAATCTGATGTATTCAAGGAATCTGGGTGTCTCCTTTTCTTGCTGTCTCTATTTCTTACAGTTTGAAAGTGCTAAGTTAGATCAGCCACAAAACTCAAATGTGAGGAAAGCAGACATAGCAGTCTTTCAACATCAAAGGCCAGGATGAATGTCTTCTCCAGTGATGACAGGCAGTAAGAATACCACACAGGACATAGACTTGTTTTATGATCATTAATTTCTAGGATCACAAATCAGTGTCCCAAAAATCATCCCTTCCAGAGACTTGCAGTAAAGTCTATCTCAGAATGGGACTAAGTGTGATCCTCGGATTTCAGGCGAAGGATTCAGAGCAGAATAAAGAGAAACAGAAGTTTGGAGCAGAGAATTGTAGACATGATGCAGCAAGTGATTATTTTGATCAGTAAAAGAAACGATGAAAGTTTTGGGAAATGAGCATTTTAAGATAACAATCACTGCAGACTGAGATTTTGTTATTAGCTTCAACAATATAAAAGCCAAGTAGAACACATAGGAACTTCTCCAGGAGATGCAGGGTATCAAACTATGCTCAGTTACTACCACCCAGTGGCAGTCTGGACAAGCAGCAGGGTACTTGACAGAGAACAAGGCTGCCTCCACTTCACTTTTTATCTTTTGCATCTTTCTGGAGGTTAAAGGACACCTTTCCCCATGCCACAGGCATGTGAGAAGTCACTACACTTCTCTAAAGTTCAGGCTTTTGGCCCCTGTTGTCACAGAAATTAAAGATTACCTATTTCCTGAACTGACAGGATCCGTCTCCCACAATACTGATACACATCTCCCTCCCATATTATGAAACAGAGATTAAAAGAAAATACTACCTAACATTAACGAGTTGATGTTTTTCTAACATTTATTTACATACACACGAAGTGTCACAGAATTGCCAATGTGTCCACAGAACACTTCTTTTAGCAAGGAAATGTCCCTGCTGTCAGTGGATTTTCTTCATATAGAAACCACCCGAAAAAAACTCCAATAAACATGTACCATTTGAGATACCTCATACGTGAGTTTTAACAGCAGAACCACATTCAAAATCATGTTCCCATCTGGTATTTTTGAACAGCAATCATAAACAAACTATTAATTCACCGGAGAGTGCTTTCCTTTAAAGTATAGGTTTCCACAGTTAACTAGAACATGGTGATGTACAGAGACAGTCTTAGATAAGGCTGCATAATGTGACATGCCAATGTTAAGGCAGATACAGACAATTAGGTCAGATATCATATATACACTTAGTAGCTCTCATACCTCAGCTTTAACAATGGTATATTGGTTTAATGTCAGAGTAGCAATGTTTTTTTGTTTCTAATAAAAATAAAAAGAGATGTCACATGCAAAGCAGCCAACTTGACAATGCCAAGGCTTTTCTGAGAGGTCCCCAAAGCACCTTAAGTCACAGAGAACAGTTTTGGGAAGTCTGTAAGACATGGATACTGTAGTCTCAGGCTGCAGACAGTCTAGACTAACACTGAGATGTCACTGTGCTATCTCAGAGGAACCTGAAAACAAGAGTTCTCAGTTTTCTTCTAGCTTCCTCCATAATTCAAACACTATGAAGACTGTAAGGATAAACAACAGTCCAGTTGTTGTTTACAAGAAGTCTGATTAAAAACAAACACCCTTTTAGTTAATGAAAGACGGATTCACTGATAAATTTATACCTAAAATTTCTAATTAGTTTTTGCATCTGAAGTTTGCACTGGGGATTTTTCTTTTTAAAACAAAAGTTTTGTACAAAACACTTTTCAGACTTTTTACACTGCTTTCACAGATGAATTAAGCAAACCTTTAAGTACAGTTAAAGTACAGTCTGTATTGATTAATTATTTTCTACCAACTTACTTTTTTTGAAAGAGATTTTCTCTACTTTATCACGGTAAAAACAACAGACATTTTAGTCATGAAGTCAGGTCACATGCATGTGTACTTGAGCCATTACTCTTTTCCAGCTGCAGTGATGCTATGCGACTGGGGATTTTTTTATTTAACATGTTTTCATTCTTTAACTCCTACTGATTTACTTCTTTCGGGTTTGCAGGACAGCAGAAAATTTCTCAACATTCACTGCTACTGAAACGGTAAAATAACTTGCTTCTGTTACTCAAACCCCTAGGGGAGTTTAGTGGAATGAAGGCATAAACTTCTGAAGAATGGCAAGACCTGATTAGTCATTTATGTCAAATATTAGATCTATTCCATTCTTTTCTAGTATACTAACCAGTCAACAAAAAATTCCAGGTAACCTTCATCTGGTTTCTCCAGCTTCGGTGTCCCCATTTCAGCTTTTATGCCCACCAAGATATCAGTTTCTCCCTATTAAAACAAAAACACATAACACAACTTGAATTATAATTACAGAACGACTTGTTTAATTTAAATGTCTATGGTAAACTGACATTTCTACTTTACAGTTATTGGATCATTCTATCAGAGTGAACTTAACTTTTTTTTAAAGAACAAAAGGCTTTAGAAGGACAATATTAAGTGTAAGAAGGTTCTTCAAATTAATTACCATATATATTACCTTTCTCTAGGTTAAAAAGACACTCTTAATATCCAAGACTTCTTCTGTCATTTTGGTTCTGTAAACAACTCTTCGTGCAGAACCTTCATAATGGTGCACAGTACATTTATCTTTTTCACAGTCAACACATGTCAGCAGTAGTTTTGCTTCATTCTAAAGCAACAGAAATTTTTGCCCCCCCCAGGAACTAGGCACAACAGCAACCTCAGTTTTCAAGATTAAATGTGGGATTAGTTCAGACTGAAGGCTGTCCAGGCCCTTCACAGTAAATCCAGCTGAAGCCAGCCTGAACTAATTATATATCCTGTCATTATTTCCATAACCCATAGTGTCAGTTACTGCCAAACACACACACTTGTTATCACACACAAAAACCCATCCACAAAGAGCATCAGCTTAACTAGTCATATGAACAAGAAATTTCATCAGCAAGGTACCCAATCCCTAGGAAATTTACCTACCAGCTTCACTCTTGCAGATCCACTTGTGTTTGATACAACATCTGTTTCTACTTCTGCACATCTGTAGTCTTCACAGCCTCGACCATCTACACGAAGGTCTTCCTAAGTATGACAATCAATATATTGCACTTAAGGGAATCAGTAATGAAAAGAAAAAAAACCAAAAACAAAACCGCACAAACCAAAACCCCTGTGACTTTACACTTTCCTTCTCCTATCCTAAACACAGCAGTAAAGAGGATATAAAAGCAACAACTTGTAGTTTCATCACAGAGTACAAGAGAACCAACTGTACTTTTTAATTTCTATCTCATTATGTAGAGAATCTTGCAACAAGCAATCTGCAGGCAGAACATGAATTGCACCAAGTCCTTCCAATTCCCAGATTCCAAAACAGTAAAGGCCATGGCTTTAATGGTTCTTTACCTAACACAACCCAGCTCTTTCATGGGATATGCAAGTTCTGTACTTTTACATCAGTAAGTAGGAACCCAGCAGACAAAAATAATACACCAGCCTTCCAAATGCTTTCATCCACTTGTATTCCAAAAACGGGTATTATGCATCTGCTGATACTATACAGCTCGTCCCCATATAAAACAGGTTGTTTTTCAGTAAAATTCAGTAAAAACACAGTTCTGTTATCTTTGGGGCTTCTCTCCAGACATGCTTCACTCTTCCTCCTTGGTCCACTCACGTTCCTTTGCTACCTGACAGGCTAAAACTCTATCCAACGGCAATAACCTGAGAAAGAGCCAGGGAAGAGGTGGAAAGAGTAAGGAAAGAGGAGCAAATGGGGACAGAAGAAGGATATTAAGCTATCAGAGAGCATCCAAAGGAGGGCAATGAAGGTGGTGAAGGGCCTTGAGTCGTCTGAGGAGCTGCTGAAGTCACTCTGTCTCTCCAGCCTGGAGGAGGCTGAGGGGAAACCTCACTGCAGTCTGCAACCTCCTCAGGAGGGAAACAGGAGGAGAGACACTGCTCTCTGTGGCGACCAGTGACAGGACCTGAGGGAATGGCCTGAAGCTGTGCCAGGGGAGGGTTAGGTTGGAAATGAGGAAAAGGCTTTTGACCCAGGGGGTGGTCGGGCACTGGAAAAGGCTGCCCAGGGAAGTGGTCGCAGCACCAAGCCTGATACAGTTCAAGAAGCTTTTGGACAACGCTCTCAGGCACATGGTGTGATTCTTAGGGTGTCCTATGCAGGGCTGGGAGTTGGATTTGATGATCCTTGTGGGTCCCTTCCACCTCAGCATATTCCGAGATTCTATAAAACCAAATCCACGTCCTGCTCTCAGCCTGCTTCCCGTTCCGATGCTCAGTGCGCTCAGATGATTTCTACTCCAGAGGTTCGCCCCCAGGCACAGCGGTGGAGGGCTCCCTCCTTCCTTCCTTTCCTCCTCCCTCCCTCCTCCGCAGCCTGACACGCTCCCTGCCGCCCCGGTACCTGGACGCCGTGCACGATGTAGAGCTTCTCCGCCTCGCTCAGCACCACGGCCGCCATTCCCGCCGCCTGCCGCCCGCAGCTGCGCAATACCCCGCTTCCTCCCTGCCCGCCTTCCTGCCTTCCTGCCTTCCATCCGCCCGCCCGCCCCCGGCGGGAATGCTGCCGGGTATCCAGAGCTGCTGTCCGCCCGCCCAGCCGGCACCGGCGCCTGGCCGCGGGGGTTCTGTCCTGCAGGCAAAGCGCGGCGTGCAGCCGGAAAGCCGCGGAAGCCTTTCGCTTGGAGCAGGCGCAGCGCTCTGGATGCGGGACCCGCTGGGCAGCCCGCATCCCGGGAAACGTCCCCGCCGAGGAGCTGGCCCTCGTGGTGAACTGAAGCACACGCTCTCTGCCTGCTCTCTGCCAAAAGCTCCTGAAGGAGGCTGTGGAAATATCCCGGTGCTCAGGAAGGGATCGCGCAGTGATAGTCCTCTGCGTTTCTTCATTTTCCTTGCGGAGTTTTTACCTCGGAAAGGTCCAAGAGAGGTGCGGTGCGCGGGGAAGGCTGGTGCTCAACTCAAATGCTTTCCTTAGGGGATTCTCTTGGTCCTGTGCCAGATATCGCTGGGAAATGTAATTAAAAACTCGCACTATATATTAAAACAATAATTAAGGGTTGGGGTTTTTTTTTTGACAGCCTTAATTGAAACTTTTGTAACAGTCATTAATGTAAGTTTGCACGCCTTTTTGCACAGTTCCTGTGTCTAATTTTCGGAGTATTTTAAAAGATGCTATCTGACTTCACGCTGATGCCTGCTTGGATAAAAATGATGCATGGCTCCCAAGGATTGCACAGCACATTGCCGGAGTTTATCCAGCTTTCCACAACTCCTTGCTCAATCAGATGTACAGAGCATTCCCGGCTGTGCACTGCGTCATGCAGTGGGAGCAAACTTCAAGAGCGAGGGATGTTTTTGGAGGTTTTAGCTTGATCTGGTTCCATTGGCAGGCTGCTTATCCATTAGCAGTCGGGGCAGAGGCGATGCGTTTCTGGGACTCTTCCCATGGCTTACCTGCATCCAAAAGGAGTCAGGTTTCTGCACACTAGGGTTGTGGCATGGGGATTGCTTACTGCTTCTTCATGGGGAGAGCAAGCAGTGGAGTTTGGCAGAGCTGGGAGCCGAGGCTTGGGTAGCTTGTCCTCCCCGCTCACCCTAGGGAGGTGAACAGGGCCAGGTCTCCTTCCTGGGCCAGAGGAATGCCAGACAAAGGCGGTGCCCATGCGTGAAAGGGCCCTGGTTTGTATGTTCTCTCGAAAATAGCATCTGCCAGTGCTGCTGTCCAGCACAGATTGACCCTTCATTAGACTTGCAGTGTGGTACTTGTGTCCTTGCATTCCACAGGGTGAACCAAACAAGAAGCTAGAAGAAATCAGAAACTCCCTGAAAAAGTGAGTGAATTCTTGATCTGAAACAGTGTTAATGCACATGCACCCCGTGATTTCCACTGAGAGCATGGGAAATGACACCCTGCTCTCAGTTTCTGCCTGTCTCATGGCTTAGCCCACAGCACCTAACAGTTCCAGTTGCCAGGAGAGAGTGATTAGTTAATTTTTTCCCACCTCGGCCATCCCAGCTTGGAGTCTACCAAATGTTAGTCAATTCTTGCATGTTCCAGAGGCTCAGCTAGCAAATCTTGTTTGCATGCAAACAGCAGTTTTTCAAAGGCTGGAGGAGCCCAGATCTGGCTTGTTTTTCCTCAGGGAGGGCAGAAGGCATCCTGCTACCCTAAAGAGCACTTCCGATGACATTCAAATTTCAGCACAAGGCAGTAGTGAAGGTTATCATACAAAAAAGGATGACACTTGTTTTGTGGGTTTGTTCATGTTTTTGGTGTTTTTTTTTTTTTTTTTTTTTAAACAAAAGCAAAGCAATGTCTTTCTCTAACTTCATTATGGTAAATGAATGACATGCTTTGGCCCAAATAAAGCCAGCCTGAGGGAACCCCCTGCAATGTGAAGATTTGCACGGTGTGATTATTGACTGGCGAGGCTGCAAAGGCTCGAAGCAGTGGCTTGATATAGAGTGTCAAGCAAACACAACTCTTATTCTGGCTCCAAACATGACACCTGGAGCAGGGCACTCTGTGACAGAATCACAGTCACAGGATGGGTAGGGTTGGAATGGACCACAATGGGTCATCTGGTCCAACTTCCCTGCTCAAGCAGAGCCATCCTAGAGTACACAGCACAGATTTCATGCAGACAGTTCTTGAATATCTCCAGCGAGGGAGACTCCACAACCTCTTTGGACAGCCTGTTCCAGTGCGTGGTCACCCACACAGTAAAGAAGTTCTTCCTCATGTTCAGTGGAACTTTCAATGGAGCTTTCTGTGCATCAGTTTCTGCCCACGGCCTTGCATCCTAGTGCTTGGTACCACCGAGAGAAGCCTGGACCCATCTCTTTGGCACCTACACCCCCCTTTAGCCATAGATACAGGTTAATGACGTCCCCTCTCAGTAGCTTCTTCTCGAGGCTGAACAGGCCCAACTCCCTCAGCCTTTCCTGGTAAGAATGATGCTCCAGTCCCCAGGCATCCTCACTGCTCTGTGCTGTACTGCTCCTCCTTGGGCGCCAGAGGATTTTGGATACCAGCAAACCAAAAGCACCCAGAAACTGCCTGGGGCTCAGAGGTGTCCCGTGAGGCAGAACCATCCGTTCCCATGTCAAAACAAAAAAGTGTGGAGCTTTTTTCCTCACAAACCCCGCATCTCCCCCTCCCCAGGCATCCGCACGCCGCGTTAAGGCGCAGCCGGCACGGGCGGTCCGCAGGCACCCGGGGCCCGGCGCCGGTGCCCGCCCGTGGGCCGGGGAGCCCGGGCGGGGCGGGGAA
>VYZT01032705.1:0-14023 GCA_013400735.1 Pomatostomus ruficeps | reverse complement strand
CGTGCGGAAGCCCGGGGACGGCGCGGCCGCCCCAGGGCCGCCGGAGCCCCGCATCCCTCGGCGGGGCCCCCGGGCCGGGGCTGGGCGGCGGGTCGTGTCCCGCAGCGGCGTCCCCCGGAGCTGTGGGCATCGGTCGGGAAACGCGAGGAGAGCTCCCGCTCTCGCCTCGCCGCCTTCCAGCGCTGGGCTCTAAATACCGTGAGGCAAAACACGTTGAATAATACCGGGCTAAATACGTGGTTTAGGTCTGCTCCGCGGCCTTTCGGAGCAGCGTTGAGTCCCCTGGGCAGGGAATTTAAAGTCGGAGCCGGCAGCGGTTCCGTCGGGGTCCTGTGACCTGTCAGTGGATTGCAGTGGTCCTGTGATCTGCTGATGCGGTGCAGCGGCGGGACGTGCCCGGCAGCGAGCAGCTGGACAGCGAGCGGGGCTGGCCCTGCCGCTCCCGAGGTGGCCCTGGCCAGCAGGCGTGTCTGCGGCTGTCCGAGGGTACCATGGGCCAGGTGCGACCCCGGCAGCGGCAGTAATCCCTGTCCAAACCATGGCGCTGCACTCCGGCGGGTTTAGTTGAAATGGATGGTGAGTTTTACATGGCAGCAGAAAGCGATCCGGGCTGGTTTAGAACGGCAGCTTCTACTTGTTACTGGAGCAGTTCTGTAAGGTAGATTTTTAAGAAGAAGCGAGAGTTCACGATGGCTCATTAGAAAATAGTCTTCAAGAAAACAGGCCTCGGGGAGGAGGGGGCAGCAGTCTGGTCCCTGACGGGCTCTCCGTTCCCTGTGTGCCATTGAGGATGCGGGGTGGACAGCAAAGTTCGTTCAGGTCTCTTTCCTTTGATCCCGATTCAGAAAAGATAAACTGTGCCTGTCAGCATGAGAGAGAGCTACCGTGTGCCACGCTCCTGGCACAGCAAAGGTGTGTATGCAGTGTCAGATCTGTAGGAAAGGAGCCCAGATTTGGATGGTCGTTCTGTTACAGTAGAATCATGGAGAAGGAAGGGACTGGTGAGTTACAGTGAGTGACTGCATTGGGTGACTGGTGGTGTACAGAGCAAGGCATTAGTGAGGACCATGTTTTTCTTTGCTTAATGAAAGCAACAAATAAGTCTTTTGTGCAGTGTCATAGGCATTTCAGTGATAAGAGTCATCAGAAGGGGAGCCACGCCATTCTTACGTCTTTTAAAAATGCAGCCCCATGTGCAGATAAATAAAGATCCGCTCCTTCAAAGGCTGTGACTCTGTCAGCGTAGCTCTTGGTGCAACCTCACTGATGCAATAGTGTTTGTCACGCCAGTGGGACCTGCTGCTGGTAGTAAGTTGTGTCTGAACGTTCATTGAGATTTAGAAGGTACGACCCAGAAACTCTTTGTGGTTATACGTTTATAAAAGCGAAAATATAAGGTCTGCCTAAACCCCATAATACTTGTTGTGACATTTAGGATCTATAGCAATACCATCTATTGGGTAATTTCATGTATGTTTCTACTTCCTTTTAATTTTCATTTTAAGTGATGTAGTTACAGACAAGGGTGTATATTTCAGTTTGAAATTGCATGTTTGGTAGTAGACAAAAGTACACAAATGTAATTGAATCCAGATAGTGGGAGCAGGTTGCAAGATGAATGCTTAATTCCTCAGCAGATGCAGGTCTGCTGTGCCCAAGTAGTTATGTGTTTTATCTGGGCAGGTCCCTTTGTGTCAGCAAAGGGGTACAGCTAACACTCTTCAGGAGTGTGTGTGTATCCTGGGCAATGGTAGCTCAGCATTGGTGAATCTCTTTTTCTTCCCTAATATGAATTTATTTTTCTCAATGGGCGGGTCGCTGTGCACCTCCCACAGAACAGGAGCTAGCAGTGTTGCACAGTCCATGCAGTTTAAATCTGTGTGTTGCATTATTTGAGGGAGACTTGCTCATGGAGCCAGTTTTACTGTGCAGACATTTGCCATACAGCTATAACAGGGCATCCCTCCTGTAGAGGAGACTAGATGGGCACCCACAGTGGTATCAGTCTGAAAATGGACTGGCTGTAGCTCAGCCAGTCTCTGCAGATGTTAGTTGGCTGAGCTTATGCTTTTCTCTGGTCCTTCTGCAGTGTAGACACGACATTTTTCTTAGGGCAATATTCTGGAATACAGTTTTTCTGCCTTTCTGACGGAAGACAGCAGGTAATGTAAAATATGACACGACAGAATATCTTGTTGTCAGGTTTTATTTTCCCTGCCCTGTGCATAGCTGTCTGAAGCAAACTAAATGTGACTGATTGTACCTGGAACATCATATTTGACCTGTGCATGTAACTAATAGGAAGCTTCAGGTTGTGTTTAAGAAAACGAGAAGTTAAAGCTTTCCTAATTGGAGCTGTGTGTTTCCTGTGTTGTGCAGGCAATAAGGAAAGAAGATAGCCCTTGCCTGGAGCTGCAGTGCAGCAAGTCTGCCAGTAACACTTCACACATTGTCCTTTTGAGAGGGAGTCCAAAAGAGCGAGCCAGCTTGTCTGCAGGCTGTGGGTGCCAAAGACCTCCCCATATGGCAGCAGTTCCCTGCTAGTGAGGTGCAAGGTGTTAGAGGCAAGGTGCAGCTACGTGCTGGCTCACTGCACGGGAGCACTGATGTGTTAACTCCTGTCGCCTGCATCTGGCTGTGCCCCCAGCCGGGAGGGTGCTTGGGAGTGCTTCTGGAGACTGGAGTGAGAGATTTATCTGGGCTTATAGCCCCACATATCTTTGCACCATCAGGTTACAGGGTGACCATACAGAACTGGTGCTCTTACAGGAGGAGAGGTAGGAGTGCGAGAAGAGGGGGAAAAAAGAAACAGAGGATAGGCATGGGAAGGTAAGGAAATGAGAGGGAAGGGTACAGCAGCAGAGTTCAGGTAGAAAAATGTTGGAAAATGCTATTCCAGGAGCAAGTAAAACAGCAAGTAAATCAAGGACACAGAAGACTCACTGTTAAGATGCTTGGACAGCAGAGGAATGTTGAATGAGAGGAAATGCAAGGCCCTTGTTGATGTTGCTGCTCCTGGGCCAGTGGTGGATGGTGTGTTTGTGATGTTCAGCTGTGAGTTTTGCGATAATGCAGAACTGACAGGGGTGGCCAATCTTAAATGTGGTGCAGCATGCAGAAGTTAAAACAAGTGGGCTGAAGCTGAAACAGTGTGAGTGAGTAAAGGTAGTGCAAAGTACTATGCTATTGAAAAGAAAAAGTTAATAAAAAAGACATATAGAGGCCTAGTGGGAAGGCAGTAGTACAATACCATAGATACAGAGAGGGCTGTAGCAGGTGATATAGTAATGCCATATGCATCTTTGTTCTTTGAAGTGACTACTTGAATTACTGATGTTCAGTATAGCACAGAATAGATAAAGATATATTGTAGCTGGTCTTGTCTTGAACTCTCTGTATTTCAAAGGATAACAAAATTAAGATTTACACACAGAAACTCTTTTTTTTATGGCAGCAAGAATCCCTTCTGCTTGCCAGTGAAAAAGTGAGCAAAACAAGAAATGCTTAGTTTGCCAACTCAGTTGTTCTTTGCTATATTTCAAAAGCTTTAACATACAGCAACTTTGAACCTGCAGGTTTTTCCAGTTCTCTGAAGTAGCAGCATACATTTCTTCTAGTTGTATTTTTAACTTTGCAGGATAGAGGTGATAATTTTTTGGTCCCTGTGTTACTAATGTGCTGTTTTAAGGTATGTCCTGTGTACTTTCTGTAGTTGGCTTAGGTGTAGTATGTAGATTTAAAATCTAAATGCCTTACAGCCTTCATACCTATATCTTTACCCACCCCTACGTGGTAAGGCAGAAGAATAAACTACAGGCAGGGGAATAAAATCGGAGAGTGAGTGACTTGTGAAGAGGAGGCTGTAGCAAAAGCAGGTGAGAGCCAAATCCTGCGTTAGACCATCTTGAGTGAAAACGTATGTCTGATAGTTAAAGTGCTCTTTCTGCCTTGAAAGATAGTATTTAGAATATTTTTTTTAGACTAGAGGGGTTCTGCCAGCTTCTTACTATGATTAAAACTTTAAAGCTGCAGCTCTTTCCTGCTCTGCAAAACATATTCCTTATGCCATGAAAGTTGTGTGGTTTTTAAAATAGATGCTAAAAATAATGCCAGTTTTATAGATAAACCTTCCCCTTTAATTTTTGTCTTTCTTTTTAAAAAACAAACAGTTGATAAAGGACAAATTGAGAATTTACGTTCCCTTAATCCAGTGGCTTGCTGTTTTGAGTCCTGAGTCAGCATGTAAATTGCAAAGCTGTCTAGAAGACCAGGACAGCTTCTCCTGTTTTGTCTCTCGTAAGGCTGTTTATTCAGGATAACTGCAATGCTGTGGGAAAGCATGACATCCCCATCTGTTGTTTTCTGTTTCCTGGTGCAGTCTGTCCTGCAAGATTGCTCTTTCCTTCCAATGCTTAACTCCAGATAGGTGGCAACAAAGATGGTATGTTCAGGATTAATACTTCTCTTTTGATGTAGGTTAAGTAGCTTGCGTGTATTTGGTCTATTGGGAAACTGTAAGATTGAAGTGACAGCATTTCTCTGTTCCCCTTACAGCTCTGGAAGTTGAAAAGTTATCAGTTATTTTGCCAAGTTCATTACTTAATGACAGTTTTATAAAGTACCTTCTGTCTCTGAGGAAGGACCTACTAAGATCACTAACTTTGTGATCAGACCAAGTCAGATCCACGTCTGACCTCAGACTCTGGTGCCCTTGTGACTCGTGCCCTGTTCCTACATGTTGCCCCAATTTTGTCACTCATCCATAGCGGTCCAGTGTTTTTGTACCTTGGACAGTAACTACATTGTCTTTGCTCTCCTTCGCTCAGGCCAGCAGCTGACAGGCCTTTCAGTGGGGGTGCAGTCACTTACCAGATAACTCAGACTCTTAGATCAGTCTTTATTGCATTATATTTTATTTATTCATGTCCGTTAGTTAAGCAGAAATGATACAGACATTAACCCGGAAACTGTTTCCATCTGCCCTGAGAGACTGCATACCACAAACATCAGGATAGGGAAACCCTTGTATTTGAAATTCAGAAAATATGGCCTTATTTTCCTTTCAGTTCTGCTTATGGAATTCCTCTGGCACTGTTGAAGTTGCTTCTTGTCTACACTGATGTAAATTAGAGGAGGACTGAGGGGTTTGTGCCTTATGTGGCTGCATCTCCTTTGAGTCTGTCAGCCCGATCCAGGCCCTCAGGGTGGAGTTTCTGCATCTGACAGACGTCTTTGAGGTAATTCCCCCCTCCTCTTGCTTTCCTTAGTTCCCTCTGTGTATTTGTACTCCTATTCAAATGTGTTCTTCAGAAAGGCATGACTTCAATTAAATCTTCCCCTCTAATAAGATGCTTCTAATAAAAGTAATAAAAGTATGATTTTAGTGTGAGCCATTTCTACTAAGGTCTTGTTCATGTGTGACCTCTTTAAAGTAAGAAATAAATTAAAAATCGAAAGTAACATCAAAATAGTTGATGATATAAATAGTTTTGAAAACAATTACTATAAGGCTTTGTAATACAGCCACTTGTGCCCTTCATGTATAGAAAAATGTTATAAATTGGTTACCATCTGGTTTTACATGCCCTCTATTCCCCTTTTCAAGGGAGGTAATCCAAGCTCGTGCATTTACCCTCAGGAAACACAAGTTTATTTTAAGCCTCGTAATTTTTTAAAGATTTCTTTATGCCATTTTTCTTTAGTATGGAAACTGAAAGCGTTGAAATTGCCTGTCTTCAGGAGCCACAGGATTCAGGAGAATCTCGAGATGTTTGTGAACCTTTTGCTAAAAGCAAATGCATAGCTGGCAACGTAGTATTTAGGCTGTAACTATACTCCTTAATGTAGCCTGAATTTCCAGGAGAAAAATGAGAAAGTGTCTGTGGTAGGCACAAGCCTGTTCCTGCTCCTGGGGTGGCTGGAGTAGGGCTGGCAGCGCTGACTTTGCCCTGTGATAATTTGATCTGAGTCATCGGGTGTCCTGTGAGCCCAGCGTTCACTTCCGTGCCTGCTGCTTCCCTGGTGCCTTTGCCATTGTCACCAAAGATTAGGTTTTTACCCATTTGGGTTTTTAGCCCAAATTGGGGTGGAGTTTGTTTAGTTTGTTGTTTGGTTGGTTTTTTAACCATTTTTTGGAGTCCTGAAAGCATTCCAATGGAAGTACAGCTCTCTGTAGCAAATTTGAGCCTGCTAATAATAGGCTTGCTTTTTTTAGCTGCCTTTCACGGACCTGTTAGAAATGTCCCATTGACCCTCCAGGGTTTTGTAAACCAGGGGTTGGAACCTGCCATGCTGATGGATATCAGGATGAATCTGCAGGAGACTGCCAAAAATTCTCAGCATAGCTGGCCTGTTTTGTTCCACTCCTGCTGATCAGATAAAGCTTTTTAGGCCTTGCAGGAGCCATTAGGAAAATACATATAAATACTGATATTTTCTTATTATGTCTGCTTTGGCGAGTTTTGACAAGCTTGTTAGATTTTGGCTGCATGGAAGTATGTCAGGAGAAGCACAGGTAAAAATCCTTTTTGTTAGGAAACTCACCTTTTCTTATGTCTGTTGCAAAGGAAGATTAAGTATACAGTGTTTTAATCGATGCAGTTTTATGTACAGAAAAATGAAACAAACTTAAAAATGAGTTCTGCAGTTTCTGTCTATCTGTCTGGAGCTGGTTGATTTTGTTTAAAAGGACATCTGTCCTGTGGATCTAGATTGCCTACTTTAGCTGTTGTGAATATAGCATGACTAGTTATGTGTTTGTTTCCTTTTGATGGTAAAAATTTAACTTTAGTATTGTTTGTCTGTTCTCAAAGTACTCTGTGTGTCATAAAAGCTGTTCAAAGATATTTCTTTAAAGTAAATAAAAAACCAAACTTAAAATCTAAAAAAAAGTCCATGATCTGCCCTTTTTTTTCCCCAGTTTTTTTTTTTCATGTAATTGCAGAACTTGAAATACACTTAGTTTATATGACAAAATGAAAATGTGACCTCTTCCCAAAGTTCAGCATTAATGGACTTGTAATAGAGGAAATGGTTGCAATGTACATAGTAATGCTGTAGTTCTGCAAGTCATACCCATGTTCTTGACTTCACGAGCATGAGCAATTACCTGAAAAGCAGCAGGTTCACGATGATGGTGGTTTTAAGGCTGCTCTCAGTTTTACATTACAGGTAGCTTTCAGGTACTTATTGGGTGAAGGCCTACATAATTTGTTTGTACATTCTTGGCACATTCTTTGGCCGTCACAGGCCATTAAAAACCAGATTTTTTTGACATGGCTTATGGCAGGTAAAAAGACAGTTTATATAGGGTGTAATAGCATGTTTTAAGTGTTCATTGTAGCAGGAAGTGGATTTTCATTTGTTTTGTTTACATGTCTCATTTATGTATTACATGGTTTTTGATTGTTCCTGTAATGCCAGATGCCTTCCAGATTAAAGAAAAAAAAAGGTCTTTGCTCTGTCATGTCATTAAGCTGAATTGATGTGTGTGTTGTCATTGTAACTCACACTTACCTAGTGGCCTCTCTTGTAGCCTGACACCAAGATTAAGTCCTTAAGCCCTTTGCCTACATTGTTTACATATTGTTTGCTCCAGAGCAGGAGGAGCTGACATACTCCACCTGTGTTATAAATTAAGTTCATATGCAGCATGATTGAAGGGCAAACCAGTTAGGGCAAGTTACTGCTTCTGCCCCCCTGCAACCTTTTTTTTTTTGGTTGTTGTATTATTTATATGAAAATACCAAGTTGGACAACATAAACCAAAACAGATGTTTGTGTATGTAAGAACAAGGAATTAAAAAAACCCCACTAACCCAGTCATGTAGGAGAGAAGCTGAGACTCTAAGCTCCTGTAGCTTGACTCTTAAGATAATAAACACTAAAACACATGTGCATTTCTCAAATAATGTATGGTGTTTATGTACTGATTTTTTAGTACTGTTTTTATACTGATTTTTTTATTTGTTGCCTAATGAGGCCACTAAATCAAGCATTAAATGGCAGAATACATAAATAACAAAATTGTCCTTCAGCCATAATCAGGGGCCTGTGCTCTGTCCTCTCAGCTCACTGCAGAAATGAGTCTCCAGACTTTCAGACTGAGGGGGCCTCAGGGCTCCTTCCAGTTTCTCCTTAGACAGTTAAACAGCAATAGATTTTTCTTATTTTTTTCCCCAGTTTAGCTCAATAATATTTCTAAGAGAGAGCTGTAGAACTTTTATTGGAGCGAAACCACTTCCTTGCACTTGCAAGAGAGATTAATTTTTATTTCACTGCTGAAGTGTGCTGTTCAGGGCTAAACCCACAGCTTTAATCACTGTGTATTTGTTCAGCTTTCAGTCAGTCTTTGCTAATACTGACCTTAAGATGACTTGTCAAACTCATTCCTTTGTTAAATAGGAGTTTGCTTTTCCTATGACTGTTTGATTCCTTTGCTTTGGGATACAAAACCTTCGGGGTAAAAAGGCTCAGAGCCTAGGCAAAAAATCCTGAGAGTTTGTGTTCAGGACTGTCCCAGCTTGTTACTGCACCTGATGTGTCAAGTCTAAACTTCTGATTGAAAATTGAACACCTAAATTACAGTTTCCTTTCTTTCTTTTTAATGTAATACGATGTTCTTGTCAACTAAACACTGTTGTCGGGCATGGGTCTTTAATTATGTCAGCTTTATTTTGAGCTGGCAAACAAGCATAGCAATTTTAATAAGATTATTAAACAATGCAGTGAAGGTTAACCTGTTTCCTTGAGGGAGTGGAAGAACTGAGTCCTAGAAATACTTGTTAAGTCTGTGGGAATGTGTGAATACATAGTTGTCCTTACAGAAATTGTGAAAAACTGGAGAAAAGGTATGGGTTTACTAGTAGGTATAGATTTATTGGAACTTAAACCACCAGATTGTTTGGGTAATCACTGTTTACAAAAATTATATAGCTTGTCTTGCTAAATATCAGGAATCATGAGACTTAATTATAGCTGTGGTTAAAATACAGAATAATTACAATGTGTTATGTGAATTTTGTGAATGAGGTGAGGGTTTTTTGTTGTGGGTTTTTTTCTTGCCAAAGTAAATGACATCCTCACAAGGACATTTTTATCTTGATTTTTCTGTTTCGTGTGATGTGTGTATAAATACAAGACTGATATGGTTTAACATTAATCCACGTGACTTTCTTCAGATTCATAAACCATCTTAAACTCGCTTGGCAACATACTAAATGTTCAAAGTCGAAAGATAAGAAAATACCTAATTCCCCTAGTTTATTTATACTAGATGTGTCAGAAAACAAATATTGTAAATGGTCTAGTTCATCTGCTTCCGTGCACCTAGGAACTTTGTGCTCCTGGCTTTTGCCTCTCACTGTGGCAGCTCCAGCACCTCTCTTCCGTGTCACTCGCACTCAGGCAACAAAGCTCATCACTTCTGTGCTTGGATATAATTAATCACCTTGCTCATTCATAACCTTACTCTTTGGCCGTGAGATTGGACTAATTGTCCTCTTATGAATTTGGTCTTCTTAAAATAACAACTGAAAAGTAAACTATCATCTTCTTCCCTGTAGGGGCAACAACATCTCCATTTACATTGGCGTTAGGCAGAGTAGAGCTTTCTTCTTGTACTTAGCAGAACTTAGCCATTAAATTCGGAGAAAAGTTTGAGGTCCTAGGGACTTCTGCAGTTTTCTCACTATGTTTTCTGTAAAATATATCCATTTTTAAACAATTAAAGACAAAAGTAGCTGTAGTGTGAACTTTTTTGGCTGCAAACATAATTAATGGTGAACATTTTCTCTGAATTAAAATGGCATCATGAACACTCCTTTTTTCAAAGCCATGAGAAGCTGCCTTACATGTTGAAATAGCAGGAGGCTGATCCCTTCCATTCAGGTATATGCAATTCAGTGTATTTGGTAGTAGAGTTATTGTAGCCATTTTTGTGGAAGGTGGGTCTCTAGAGGGTGTAGTGTTATGAAGTGTTTAGAGCCCTGAGCAAATACTCTGTGAAGAAGTGTCTTTGGGAGAGTTGCTGGGTGTGTGAAGAGCCACTTTCAAAGCACAGCATTCCAGGTGTTCTCCAGTATTGAGTGCTGTGTGTTCGCAGTGTGGATGGATTGATCCCTTGCCAAGGACTTAGGCGCACCTTGTCTGTTTTCTCAAATTCCTGCATTTGGTGGGAGTTGCACTGAAACAATAGCAAGCACGGCATACCTGGAGCATTACTGTTCCTGGTTCCAAGATGGGTCTTACCCTCTGGATAGCCAAGGTGTTGGCAGATCTGGAGAGGGGAGGACAGGGTCAGTGCTTGTGCTCTTGTTGCAGTGGAGCGGAGTTGGCTGGAAAAGGGGAAGCAAAACAAATGCCATTGAGGGTTGGAGCAAAGGTGGTGGGAGAGGCATGGCAAAGCAGAAGACTTTCAAAGGATGTAAGGCCAGAGGAGGAGGTAAGAGTGGTAGACAGCTGTTGGAAAATGACATCCTCCAGCCAAGACTAGAAGTTCCTGTCAAGATATTTTCTGGGTTGCTTCTTAATCAGTTCCTGCAAATCTAACTGTACAGCTGTTTGGTTTTGTACTTTTACCCCAAAGCTGTGAGTCAGTGGGTTGGGAGAAAGGAAACCTCTTCCGCTTGCTAAGTTTCCCAGTATGTGCAGGAGAGATCCTTCCCTTCCATGGATGTGAAGCAGCAAAAAGCCCAGCTGTGCCAGGACTTCCTTTTCTCTCCTCACATGACAGTGCTGAGTTCTTGCTTCAGTTCCTGTTGTGGCAGCTCCTCTTGGCTCCTACCTAATGACTTTTTCTTCATTAAAATGCTTGCTGCCTCTCCACTTAGGGAGGTGGAGGTGGCACACAGGTAGACCGAGTGTGTAATTAAGCACTTTTTGAAAGCACTTAGAGTCTTCAGAGTAAGGAGTGTTCCGATAAGCTCAGGAGTGTGGTTTCCCAATCCATTCTTTTGTGTGTGACTGATTTACCTTTTTTTTGCTTTTTCACTTCACTTCCTGCAATTTTCCCACGTGATGACTGTGCCATTATGCGAACAGAGGTCTGGATGTCTGGCGGAGCAGTGAGCGCTGTTTCTGACTCTCTTTCAGATGCAAGTATGGACATAATAGCCTATGATGATTTCTCCAGTCCACCGCTTCAGAGATATTGAAAGGACACCCGAATACCTCCAGCCGGAAAAGTGTGTTCCACCTCCTAGCCGCGCTTCCCTGGGAACAATGTGGTTTATTCGAGATGGCTGTGGTATTGCATGTGCTGTCGTTACCTGGATGCTGGTGTTCTATGCCGACTTTGTAGTCCTTCTTGTCATGCTAGTTCCATCGAGAGATTATGTTTATAGTGTCATCAATGGCACACTGTTCAACACCTTGGCTTTCCTCGCTTTGGCTTCACATTTTCGTGCTATGCTGACAGATCCAGTAAGTATACACCTCTCTCTGTGTGTCTCGGAAAGAAACAGGCGGTGTTTTTCTTGTCTGCGAGATGTTGGGTAACTCAGTTGCCGAGTGAGTGGCAGATTTAAATAACTTCTGTGTGTCAGCCTGCTGAGTGAGGCTGCTGATGTGGTATGCTAATTTTTCGTCCCACTCAAGTCGAATACAAAGTCAAGGATGCAGCGTTAGATTCCCGGTGTATGAGCAGCTCCTCTTTTTGCACTGGGAAGGAGAGTGTTCCTCTCTGATGCTGTTTTCTCCTCAGTGGCAGACCTCGTGTTTGTGGCTTGTTGTGTCTTGACAAACAGGAAAGCTGGAAAAGCTGGTTTTGATTGTCTGCCTTGGCAAGTATTGCTTCAGCAGAATGGAGCAGAACGTGTGTTGTTTTGAAAAGCTATGTTACCATCTCTCATTCTACTGATTTTGTTGAGTGTATTGGACAATGCTGAAATAAATACAGTCTGAGCATGCTATGAGCTGGCAGTTCTTAGGCAAGTTGGGAAGCATCAGAGTTGTGAGATTCCTTTGTATGTATCCTTAGGACATTGCTTTGAGAGATCAGATCTGCTGCTTTCTCATCTTTCAGTTTGTGACAAGATAAATTTTAGCACCATGATGCTAATTCTGAATGGCCTGTGATGGTTCATTTTGGTTAATAAGCTCTGGATAGCAGACTCAATTCAAAACCCCATCTCCACAAGTCAGTGGAAGGAAAGACAGGCTTAGTCTTCTCCTGTCCCCTTCCTCACAAACGTTCTTGTTGCTCTTGGGAGTGGTGATGTGCCTCTGATGTTCTGTTCCTTCCAAATGTTTTTTCTCCCTTGAAACCTTGTTAGGTGCCATTAAGACTTCAGTGTAATCTTTGTTTCTGAGATTCCAGCTCTTCCAGAAGCCCCAGCACTGCAGAAATGGCTTGATTTGGGGTAATCTCACCATTTGTGGTAAAGACTGTTGAATTGCCTGCTACTGCTGCTGGGCAGAAGTGCAAGCAGTAGTTTAGCCTCTGACACTTGTGATCATTGGCCTGGGGAGTAGAGGGTTGCAGCAGTTTGTTAGATAGTTTGTATCCTAAGGATGGTTGCTAATTATTGTGTGTTGTGTGACTTCTATGCCAAGGGACCTTCAGGTTGCTGGTATTATTTTGCAGCGTTAGCAGCGGCTTTTCTGAAACAAAAGCTGTATTTTGAAACAGGCTAGGCAAGCAGTGTTGGAGAAGCAGATACAATCTCTGCCGAGAGTAATTGAGAAAAGATGCATTAATTCCTAGTGTGAGGTGGGATTTATGTATGTGGATGGAGAGCCAGTGGGATTTGTTTCATTTCTTTAATGAGGAATTCTGCTAAATAAAATGCAGGAGTGAAGATACAGAAAAGGAATGCACTAACATCTGGCAGACACTGAGAGCCTGGGATTAAGGAAGCTTCCAGGACATGGGGAAGCCGGGGCACGTCTAGGATCAGAATGAAACAGAAAGCACCGCTGAGGCAAAGAAGCAGAATTCTTCTTACAAATAAACACCTGAGTTCTTCACAATTGATAGTGTGTGTCCTGCATTTCAGGAGCTGCTTCCAACGGGTTATTGCTAAAAACATTCCTAAAGTGTTGGGCTTTGCTGCATACTGAAGAGAAAGAACATGAGTTGTAGCATTTTGTGGAAATTGGTTTTGGTGATTTTTAAATTAGTCAGGTCTGTTGGGAGTTTTTGTGGGAAAAAACCCCCAAAGACTGCTTAAAAAAGCCTTATAGTACTGGTTTAATGTGCATTCTCTCACTCATGCGTATCATTCCTGTTTATTGCTGTTAGGAGGTTGTATAGATGTGTTAAAAGGAGACTGTTCCATCAGAAATCTGTTGAAATATTGCATCTCTGTTTTTATTTCAATGAAGAAAAGCCTTAAATTCACAGAGGTGAATTGTGCTAATGTACCAGCAGTGATTTCATACGCCATGTTTCATGGCTTTTTTTTTTGAGCAGAGGGAGTTTCTTTGGTTTGATTTCTTTTGAGCAAATTTATGTCCCTATAAAGGCTGGAAACTCATGAACTTGGGCTCCTGTAATAGTAATATGTTGCCTATTTAAAAATATACCTTAAAGTGGAAATTGCACAGCTTAAGAATGTTTTACCTGGTCTTATTCACGTGTGACGATTCTTAGTGTTCATTGTTTGAATGTTGAGCCCTAATTTAAATAACAAATACACCATGGAAACATAACTATAAATACACAAGTTGTTTACCAGCAACTCTTACTGTACACAATGATACTTCAGAAGTGGCTGCCTCTACTGGCATAAAACATCTGCGGTTTTCAGCTTGTGATATGAAACCCTGACATGATAAATTTGTTCATGTGAAAAGAGGAATGAGGATTCTTAAATATTTTAAGGTTACTGTAGGATTACAAAACACTAATTGTTTAAGTGAAGGTTTATTGATGTTTTAAAAAAAACAACAAAACCCCCACCAAAATTATGTTTAAGTGTGTAGTTCCATATTTTAAGCCCACATTTAAATTTCTTTTCTGAATCTTCTTGCTCTTTTTGAAACTCGGTTCATCTTAGGGAAGTTTTCATTTCTTTTTTTTTTT
>VYZT01032698.1:0-125871 GCA_013400735.1 Pomatostomus ruficeps | reverse complement strand
TATATATACACACATATATATTTAAATTTCACCAAACAGTTGGTTTTGCCTGAGCTTCATCTTTCATCTTGGACCACTTTCTATGTTACAGCTACTGCCGTGGTGTAGAAATCCCCTATTCAGTGCAAACTGTTGTACCTGCTGGTTTCTGTGAGGCCTTAGCACCTTGCTAAGTTTTGTTAGATCCCAGTTCTGTTTGTTCTGCAGTTATTTCTAAGATAAATGTAACAGTTTGTTATCATTGTTGTCTACCCACTGTGGAAGTGTTCATGCACTGACATGGGATTGCATGTCAGCCCTTATTACCTTGCACCACATCTCATTTGTGACGGGGAAGAGCAGGGTCAAAATGTGTATAGGGTTGGAATAGAAAAATTTCATAATCATCTAACACGCAGAAAAGAATACCCAGAATGGTTTTCCTTAAATAGAGTGAAAAGTACCTGCCTCAGTTACACCAGAGCATTTGTAATACATGTCGCCAAATCCTGAAACTGGCTTAGGAATTGTGAGCAAGTTTAATTTTTTTCTTGTTTGTGATTTTGCCAGTACAGTTAAATAGTTTTATTGGGATATTTGCTTTCCAAAATACAAAACACCTTTTTTGTTCTCCAGGTGTTCATTTAAAGCAGACAGTTTAGCTCATATACAGTGATTCCTTCCTAAACAATGAACAGCAGAAATGTACTTCCTAACAAATCTCCTATTCATCCTTCCCAAAATATTTTAAGTAGGTAATTAACAGTGGGTAATTAGAAGTATCTTCAGTCTCTGTAATTGTACAGCCTATAATTTTTCATAGTAATGTGATTCATTTTATCTGAAGTTGTTCAACACATATCTTTGTAACAATTTAATTTGCATGCCTGGTTGGTACCGCCTTCCCTTGGTTTCCTTCATTTTGTGAGATGCTCAATTAGTCACAAGGCTGAACAGACAGATTCAGGCAGACATACAGCTTGGAGTACCCTTTGCTCACTGAAATCCCTTATAGGACTTAGAAAGCACACTGTCCTTAGGGCTAAACTTCCAGTGCAGCAACACAGCCCTCAATTTATAGATAAAACACCAAAAGCGAACAATTCCATGGTCATTACTTCCTAGCAAAAGGAGGCAAGCATCTGTGAAGATGGAGGGATCTGTTAGCCATGTGTATCTTTTTCACAGCTTTACAGAAAGCTCAGGATATTGACATCCCTGTTCTCCCTGTCACGGGATTCTGTGTGTTCTCTGAAAAAGCCCAGCCTCTCACTACGCCTGGTAAGCCGTGGTGATTTTATGGCCAGGGTGCTGCATGAATCTGAAACTGTGCAGGTTTGGCTCAGCAGAACTGACTTCTAAGTAACAAGCACCACTGCATTCTAATGGGTTACATGAAAAGATGCAGTTTGATAATTTTCATTTAATAAAATGTTTTATGAGTAAGCTGTTTAGAGATTAGCACCCTTTTTCTGATAAAACTGCGGGGTGAATGCAGATGAGAGATATTTCATATGCTAACATATCTACATTGTTGCTGTCTAAATGTTTTAACAGAAATACTCTTAGTAAGAATGTATTTCCTAAGTGAATGTCAGTTTGGTTAACAATTCTAATTCAAGTCATATAGAACTATGGCTTATGTTCTGTATTTAGCCTGCCATGAGGCTCCAGCAGAGAATAAGGCGGACAGAAGTATTTTCATGTTGTCGCTGTGCTGTCTGAATTCTGGGCTAGATTGGATCTGCTTGCTTTAGGCCACAAAGCTCAAGGGTCTAAAGTCATAACTATATCAAATTCAGAATCCATGTAAGAAAAATAAAACTTAGCAGAGCTTGTCACTAATGTACAAAGCTTTTGTCATGGGGTCAAAAGTGACTTTTGATTATATTTTTGATAACTGTGATGAAAGAGAAGAAAAGTCTATTCATGTATGGGAAAACAAATTGTTTCAGTCATGACTCTCCAGAAATGTCTTATATTCTGTGCCTGCTCCTGCATTCCCCAGGCTTTTGATACTCATGAATCATTTCAGTAAACCTTATTCCTTCTGGCTTTTTTTGATTTTTCTGTATTGGGATGTATTATAGTGGATAAATGTTGTGTCGTTTCTTTGTCCAGTGGTCTGCTTTAGAAAATCTGGGAATTTGTATTTCTCTTCCATTATATCATGTAGTGAAATATTTGGAATCTCTTTAAGCATCATAATTACATCTTTTCAAAGTCCCTTTGTCACATTAGTTACTACACACATGTGTTTCTTTCCATGTTATTTCTAATCCACCCTATCAGAATGACCAAAGTGGAAGTATCAATGAAAGAAAATGTTGAGGAGGATTGAGAGGAGCAGTAGCCAAGAAACTAGCCAGGCTTTCAGTGAAAAGAAAGAGACTGAAGTACCAGCCTCCAGTACAGAGAGACACTTCTCTTGAACATTTTTAATGTTTGCAGGGAGCAAAGATTGGGGGGTTTTGTCATCTCTTGGCAACTAGATTCCCTTCTTTTAATTTATAACAGCTCATGACTATTCTGACAAAGACTGGAGACATAATAAAGAAAAAAATACAAGGTTCATTTTTATGGTGCATTTTGTTCACAAGAAAGGGTGCCATGGATTGTACACCTTAGGGCTCCCTATAATGAGTTGTACAAGAAATCTGTGGCCTGGACAAGAAACAGATTGAATACATTGTTTCTGTGGCTTTCTCTTCCTTTTGGCAAGGGACGTGTGAAATTCTCACCTGGTAGAGATCCAAAAAGTTCTCATTATTAGCAAAAAGGTAAATGTAAATAGCTGAAGCCTTCATTTCCCAACCCAGGTTGTGCAACTTTGCTAAGTCGGAGGACCGGGTTTGTGTGAGGTCTGTGATATAGAGAGAGTTACTGGAACTTTTTTACTTTCAAGCACTGATAATACTTCTGATAGACTCCAAAACCAAATTCAGAACATGTTCTGATACAAGATCACCACCATCAAAATAACCCAAACTTCCAAGAGAATGCATCTGAGTGGTGCTGTGACTCGCACCCAAGTGGCTGTCAGCAGATTTGAGTCAAATTTCATTCTCAGTTACCCAGCTGAACTTAGAGATCCATCGCCGCTTTGGCACACACCCTTCTGGGCCTGCTCTTGCTGGAAGTCCCTCCCAGTTCCAGAAGTACACAGTAGGATTGCCTCTTGCCCTAGGGAGACTTCAGGTTGTGCATGTGGGGTGGTTTTTAGGAACTGAATCTGTAGTGATCAGCTGACTCCTTTCTGATCCTTTCATTGATACTGCAGCCCACTGCACATGGCATCACATCCACGTGACAAACCTGGAATAGAGCTGGCTTCCCTGCTATCATTAACTTTGGTTCATCACGATGCTTCAGCAACTGCCAAGCTCTCCGGTAGTAATGGGATAAATATAACCAGCTGAAGCAACAACACGAGTGTAAGCAGCAACTTTATCTTGCCATTTCAACTTTACACTTTGGAAAAGGAATGACTGTTCTGAACAGGTCTCACAGCAGTTGCTGATATTAGCCTGAGCTGTTGATGGTGACAGAGTTTCCAAAGGAGACTTACAGTGTCCCAGTGGATTCACATATTATATACGTCAGCTTGTAAATGGCTGGAACTTCCTTTTGGCATTACAAGGGATCAGCAGGAAAGAAGCTACATAAGCCAATTTCTCTCTTGTAGTTGATGCAATAGACTTTTCAAACAACCTGGCCCAAAGTACACATTTAATGCTTTCAGTGCTAGTTTTTAAAATTCATTTTAGTGGAACAGCTTTCTTGGGTTTGCCCAGGATTTTTATTGATATAAAGGATACTGAATCAGGTTCCTAAAAGTGACCGTCGAAGAACTCAATGCTGCGGAAGAAGGGCTAAATACTTATCTCACCTCCTGATTTTTTGCTGTAAACCCAAACTAATACCAACAAATCAAAATAATTTAGTTTGACAGGAAACAATGATACCTAACACAGAATAGATATATAGCCTTCAGCACCCTCTGTGGTAAATCCGTGCTAGCAAACATTCCACTGGTACTGATGAGACACTACAACAGTTGGTTCTGTAGACTGGGAGCAGAGGGGAACAACCAAGACACCTGGTTCTGACAAAATAGTACAGGAAACACTTGTGAAGCAAAGGGAAGTGACCGAGGGTAGATTCCAGTCATTGTACAGCTTGAGCAATTCTACTGACTTCACTTGTGGGTCTGAGAGCAAAATGTGTCCCCTGTATCTTTAAGAGACCAACAGCCTCAGAACAGCAAATTAGCCTTAGTCTGCAGTCTGTATGTTAAATAAATGACGTTTTATCATACTTCCTCCAAGAGTGCAAATAGTGTGGGTAGATACAGGGTGTACCTGTGCTTCTCGTTAGTCGCTCAAGGATGACACCTTCTATGTTATGCTTGCTGCCACTGTACATTAATCTACTTTACAGTTTTATGTCAAGTACTTTTTTGAAATCCAAGTAGATTATGTCCATTAATCACTTTGCCCAGTCTGTGTTCCTTGTGATCTCATCTCTTATTAATATCTTTAGGATCTTGCCTACCACCAAGGTCAAACTGGTCTATAATTTCCTAGCTCCACCCCAGGCCATTTTAAAGAGGGTTATGTTTGTGTAACTGGGTCCTTCAGTAGCTGCTTTCTTTTCAGAAGGCTATGAAGAATCTTTCACCTGGTTTGTATGGTTTTGATTTCTAAAGTTTTCTGGAAGTACTGGAAATGTTGCTTTTAGTTGCTTTAGTTGGCCCTGTTGATGTTAAACCTGGACTCTTCACTGCGAGAATCTTTCTACATCTGGCACCATCTCATCTTCATCCTATACAGAAAGTAGCTCACTTCATTTTTCATTTACCTCTTTATAATGTAAGGTTTCTAACTGCAAATCAAAAAGTCTTCATCTTTTTGTGTTTTTTTTTCACTTCTGTGAACATAGTGATTCTTTTTGTGGTCAAAATGTGGGCAACATACAGGGTTGCTTGAGCCTTACAAATATTCTTGATTAGATTCTATCTTCAGGGGTGGAAATTAAAAAAAACACAACCCAACATTTACTAATACCTGTCTGGCTCTCATTATATCCTGTCTTCTCTTTATATATCCATCAAGTTTGAAAGAAGTTCATTAGAGGCCAGACCATTTTACTTTGAAGCCTTCCACACATCCCAAACATAGCAATGGAACTTAAAAAGCAAAAAGAAAGCAAAATTGCAGCACAGTAAAGAACTAGGTACAGATTACAAGATAAAGCTGATTAGGATGAGGAAAAGTTATCAAACAGAAATAATATTTTAGTACAATCTGTAGGTAAAGTCTTCGTCCAGAATGGAGTAATTACAGTTGTGTCATTGAAAGTGGTCTCTAGAAAGTTAATTAAATAAATAGCATCCTTGCCAATGGCTTTAACTGAAATCCAAATAGGCTAAAAAAGCTATCAGCAGCATGTATTGTAGTTGTCATAATTAGAACCCAGGCTTGGCTACTGTAATGAGTCACAGTGAGAAGTTTTGACTTAATTTTGTCAAGTGTATGTGTGACATGAGAGTAAACAGATTTCACTGGAAGTTCTTATTAGAAATCCTTCAAGAGAATGAAGATACATTAAAAATAAACCATGGGAATTTGTTTTATTTCTTTTGAAGGAAAACATCTTGCTGTTCTAAACTTTCTTACCCTGGTAATTTCCATTAGTGATATGAGTAAATGTATATATTTGACTTGATTTTGATTTGGATTCTCTCGGTTCTGAGCAAGATTGCCTGTCCATGTTGTATGCACAGCGGTGCAGATGAGGGCATGGAACATGCCATGTGTATGGTGTCAGCATTCTCAGCATGTAGCATAGCTTCAAAGGCATGTCACCAATTAAGATCATGTTTAATGTGCTGTTGTCTTTGCTGATGCTTATGAAATTTGCCACTAGTGTTACAGCTTTTTTTTTGGTTTTGGCACCCAGTCTCTTCATGAAGTTTGCATACATGTCTTGGTCAAGGATGCAGCATAATGGCTGTACATTTTGAAAAAAATGTGGGTTTTTACCAGCAATAACTACCAGTATGGTGTGGGAGGGGGCATGAGTGGAGTTCTCAGCCCTTTCAGGAAGAGGGAAAGGATTGGGCAGGAGTGGGTACCTTCAGTGGATCAACACTTGGTGCAAGGCTGGGATTACAGACAGGAGTTTGGCTCCTACCACATGCAATTAGGAGGAGCAAGGACTTTAAAGCAGGAGCAAGATTCTTCTGACAAGGTGTGGCAAGAAGAGTGTCTTTGGGAGGCTTCAAACCTAATAAGGACAGCTTGAAACTGCTAAGTTACTCTGTGATGGAGAGCAAGCATACAGTGTTTAATCTCATGGTGCACCACGTTTAGACTGATTTCAGAGAGGCCACACACTCAAGCTGAAGTATGAGTAAGAACCATGCCAAAGCTGAAACTTAAAATCCCTTATTTTTTCTTTTTGTTCTCTTAAAGAAACCAGTAGCTATAATTTTTTTTTTCCTTTCCTTTACACATGTACAAATGACCACCTGAGAAAGGGAGGGCTCATGTATTCACTTGTATTTGTTTAGTATTTGCTTGAGGAGCAGAAAGAGGGGCTTAAATTCCTCACGTTGAACAAGCACAACACGGTAAAATCAGCGAGTTCCCGAAGCTGCTCTAACATTACACCCATCAGAGGGCAGCAGAAACTGCAGAACAGGCCACAGATGCTGCTTCGTTGCTTTTCATTTCACACTCAGGAAGAACCAGAAGAGAAATGAAATAACTTAGAAAAAGAAACACTTCAGAAACCCTTCTGGTAAAAGCTAGATTGATGCCTAATTTTAATAGCTTTGAAGTGGTCTAGTGCAACTCCGAGCACAACAATTTCCAAGGAAGCAGTGTAACTACCTGTTGGTGAGAGCAGCTATTCAGCATGTTGGAGGACTAGCAGTGAGAATATGAGGCCATATTACTATAATGCTAATTAGGGCAAGGATATGAATAGTCATTACAATGACTGAACAAAACATTGTGGTAGAAGAAAACCAGACTGGTTTTTTAACAAATTAATGTTTGGTAGCATGGAATTTTGGATGAATGCCTTCAGATAACAAGGAGAAAAATATGTTGCAGTTTGCAACAGGGGTACAGAGGTTTGTAGTGACATTCAAATAACACCTGTTGGGAAATAAAAGAGTTATCTCCTAATTTACAGCAATCTAGGAATTTCCAACACTAATGCATTTTCAGAAATTGTATCCACAGTAATAAATGAATGGCATTCAAAAACAATAAATAGCTAGAATTAACGTGGGATACAGAGACTGTCAGCCTTACGATCTCTCCAAATGTCTAACTGTGTCATACAGAAGGTATGAAACCAGTGGCAGTAGTTTTTATCTGTAGATGACACCTTGAATTAAGTTGGGAGTAGCAAGTGAATATAAATAAATGATGCATTTTTCTTGCTACTTATCTGAGTGATTAACAGTATTTTGAAGTGCCTGAAGTAATTGTCAGGAAGTAAGTAAATCCAGTAAGGTTACTCTGAAACAAACATTGAAAGTATTCCTGTGAGTAAAATTTTATTACCATGCCAAGGAAGCACCCATGCAGAGAGGGGTTTTAAAGGGATGGAAACAGGAGCAGAGCCCACCTTCTGTAATAATCCATGGATTGCACACTAATGTGGACAGCTAGTTTATCTGCATTAGGAACTTCATGCAAATTCTCACCCAAATCTGATCTGCTTTCCCATCTGAAGAATTTTTGGTGTACAGTATGTACAGGCAGAGTCCTGGTAATGGCACAAAAGCCTGTTCAGGCAGCTCTAAAGACATGGAAACCAGTTAGCTGAAATGGTTCAAGCAGCCTGCTCTTCACTTCTTCCCTCGAGCAAAACCACAAATCAGAGCTGAAGGAGGAAAAAGCAAGAGATCCTTCCTCTGAGACAAGAAAGGTCTTTTATGCAGAGGGTTTCCAATCCATGCTGCTTTGGGAGTGTATAGCTCACTCATGGCTTAGCTGACCTTGTCTCTTTTAAAAATCACATCCATCATCATAGAGCCTTCATGCTCTTTGTGTTGGATCAGGCAGGTGAATTCACCTCTTCATCCAAGGCAGCACCACAGTGATCTCCCAAACTAAGAAAAATGTGGAATTTTGTGACAAAGGGCAAGGATTTGGGGGGAAAACCCACTAAGGCCTGCCAATTGTGCTTTTTCTTTGAATTTTTAAAAATATATTGAGAATGTGTAATGCTTGGGGTTGAGGCAGAAGTGCATCTAAATCCAATTTAGCAGAAACTGTGTTTCCACAAGAAATGCTGTTCCTTCTTACAGAAGCTGTCCAGATCCCAGATCCTGTGAATTTAGAAGGAGGGAGACTGCTCTGTGTGGGATTTTGCTTCTGGTGAAAGGCAGGAGCTGGCAGTTCATTCTCCCATCTGATTTCTGACATCAGTGGGAACTAGGTGGCAAGTGACATTATTACTCAAAGCCAGATCTAGTTCAAAGGTGCTGCCAATAAACAGTTAATTCAGTTTGCTGGTGTGTTTTTGCCTCACACAGTGGTACATCACACGGCTTTGAATATTCATTTCCTTCATTTTCAGCCCTGAGTAAATGAATACATCACTTTTCACTCTCTGTAATTTATGTAATTACCTTTGTCATGTGAATAAGATTTAAGCAGATAAAAGGATTCAAGAGAGGCTAAGGTTTTTTTTTTTCTTAAAGTTTTAACAAAAAAAGTAAACCTGTGATTTTAGTAAAAGAAAACAACAAACGTTCTTTGTCACACTCCAAGGGCAGCCCTTGGAGGCTGCAAGCAGAATTAGCAAGGAGGATGTTTTCAGTGCTGTCATGAGTGGCAGAAGGAGAAGCATGTAGAATTATTATTTCCCTTGACGACTCAGAACACAAAATAGTTCAAAGCTGATTATGCTTAGATAAATAGAAAGCAGGCCTTGGGCAGCAGCATTTGCTCCATAAATGCTGATACTCATCACAGACGAGTAAAGCATCTTCAAGTACTGGTAAAGCATCTTACAAATGTCTTATATTGGACTAGCACCTTTTGCATCTAGTGCTGATTTTGCATACTTCTAGGTCCATCTAAAATCAGGTTTGTGTCATTTTAGCTGTTATTTTTATAAAAAGTGAAATAGCCATGCTAGGTAGCCCTTGGTATAAATACTGCTATAAATGAATAATGGTGAATAGATTAGCATGAACAATTCTCTCATGGAAGAATATTGCTAACTCAGCACAGCCAAACTAATAGGAATGTTCTGTATTGGAAAAACCTTTGAGAAGTGTGAGGAGGGCCCTGAGGCAGCAGTACCTTCAATCCTTTCACAGTCCCTATCAGGGACTAGTATTTTACTGCCAGTCCTCACTCAGTGTTTTGTCAACATTTCCTCATTACTGTTAAACCTGTTGACTTCACTGACCCAGGAACTCCAGGCAAAGAATCCAGCATGCAATTTGCTTTATCCAGGTCTTAGTCTTAGTGAAGCTGGTTGTGAAATGGTCATCATTTGTGCTGCCCCTCTCTTGGCATCTTTCATTAGACTCATCTGGTCAGTCTGTAACTGGACACAAGCAGAGGGCTAAACCTTAGGTCATCAATGATGCTGACACAGGCAACGTAAGGCAAAGAAGAGTGGGGAAAGGGATGAAACAGAGAACTACAGAGAAGAAGTGAGAATGAAGAAGAGGAACAATTGCAGTTTGTGAATTTGTAAACTATCCTGCCTCGACCTTAAAACTTACAATTGAATGTATTTTAAATCCATACATAACAAACTTATTTCTATCACTGCCTCATAATGTTTCCTTAATTCCTTGTAGGTCACAAAACTTTGCTCCTGAGGAAGCTTGTCTGTCACTTTCAAATAAATTTGTAAATCACTAAGTAATTAATAGATCAGAAGTCAGTAGGGGTTAGGAAAATATGTACCAGGGCCTTTAATTTCTTCATGGTTAAATGAACAGTAATTCATTCAGAGGCTAAAAATGGAAAATAAAAGGAATTATCACTTGAGGTGAAAGGGTTTTTAGCCATGCAATAGATACACAGGTACAAAGACTATGATAGGCTTTTCTCTTAGGCTCTCAGAAAAAGCATTTTAGAAGTGAATACTGCTTATGACAGAAAAAATGGATAGGCTAGTTATTTTTTTTTTTTCTGTGACATCTATTATCTTCTTCCAACATTGGCAAATATTGCTGGTGATCCTGTAGTTCTGAGTTCACTAGGCAAGGTAATGCCAGCAAATTAACCCATGAGACCCACAGGCACAGATTTTCTGGCTTTTTAATAATTTTCCAAATGAAAAGTTTTCTGGAGTTGTTGTTCCATGAAATTGCACTGTCTCCCTCTAGTGACTGCTTCTGTCTCTCATCTCAGGTTTCACATGAAATTCTCAGAGGCAGGGCATTTTTTACATTTTGTACTGCAGTCTGGTACCACCCCATCAATGCCCCAGCACTCGGCTGCTTGTGCTGTGGCTGTTCGGTTTGCAGTGTTGGTACTGCAGCTGTTAGTGGGGCCAAATCAGCTTTAGGAATTCTGTCTTGCACCACAACAAAATCCAGCACTGTGATGCATCAGCAATCCTTGAACCAGGCAGTGCAGGCACCACATGAAGCAAGTGCACTGCAGCCTCTGGATTTCTTTTAGCATTAGGAGTAACATTGAGCTGAAGGACCACACGCTGCTGCCCAGCAGACACCAGGTTCCATAGTTCTGAACATTGAAATCCAAAATGTTTTCATTGTGATCTTAAATTACAAAGTGAGTGGCCAACACCTGCTCCCACCCAGGAGCCATAAATTCCCAGTTCAGCAGGTAACACTTGCTCCATTTCCTCCGGTGATTTTAACTCTTTGCTATCTGGGTCACACACCCAACTTCTCGGCATTCTGCCGCATTGAGTGTTGTTCTTCTGCATCTATTAAAAAGATTTGTCAACAGAAACCAACTGGAATCTGAATGTATGGGCCATTATTATGTCTGCATTAGTAGGATTCCATTTGGTAGATTTTGGTCCTGCCTGAGCCAGGGCTCTTGCAAATCAGCCACTTGAAGTGGATCGAATTGAGTAATTTTCTGGGTGTGGCGTGCCCATCTGCCCCAAGGTTTTGTAGTGGATCTGGCTTCATGCACATGGCAGAGGAGATTTGAAAGAGATAAAAGGATCATTTCCCCCTAGTTCTTTATCATAGGGATCACTCTCTGTATTTCCATTTCCATTTCCTTCAGGAGATGTAATTAGTTTTCTAATCTGCACAGTGCTGGGGGATTAACAGCCTGCTTCAGCATCATCTCTACCTTTTCCTCCTGTAACTGTTTCTGTACCTGCCTCAATAACTGTAATAATTCATCTGCTTTCCTTCCTTTCCTGGCCTCAGAGAAAAATGCTGCCCTATCTCCCCACAGCCCTCTCTCCGGCCACATTTTGTTCTAATTTGTCCATTTGTTTTCGTCCTTGAGACATGGCAGAGAATTAACTCCTTGTTAACAGAGTAGAAGTCAAAGACATAGATTGTCTAACCTAACACCACCTTCTCAACTAGACCATGGCACTAAGTGCCACATCCAGGTTTCCTTAAACACCTCCAGGGATGGTGACTCCACCACCTCCCTGGGCAGCCCCCTCCAATGACCAGTGACTCCTTCTGTGAAGAACTTCTTCCTAATGTCCAGCCTAAACCTGCCCTTGTGGAGCTTAAAAATATGTCCTTTTGTCCTGTCACTGGTTGCCTGGGTGAAGAGACCAACCCCCACCTGGCTACACCATCCTTTCAGGGACTTGTAGAACATGATAAGGAGTCCCCTGAGCCTCCTTTCCTGCAGGCTAAACACCCCCAGCTCCCTCAGCTGCTTCTCATAGGACTTGTGTTCTAGACCCTTCTCCAGCCTTGGTGCCCTTCTCTGGATATGCTCCAGCAGGTGCTGCTGAAATCAGCACTTCCATCATGGGGATCTCCAGTTTCCCTTCATGCTGTTCCTTTTATAAGGGTGGTAAAGTGGAATACACAAAGGCCAGCAGAAGCCATTGCATCACCTATTTCTGACCATAGGATCTCGACCCACAGCTGGAGGCTCAGCTACCTCTGGACACAGTTTGATGGGTGCTGGGAGATAGCCTTGCACACACAGAGCTCCTGCTTTTCTCCCTGCACTCCTCTTCCAAAGTGGGAGTGTTGCCTGTGTTCCCAGGCCACTGAGAAGTCACTCTTGGCACAGCCAGAGCTGTCTTGGGCCCAGGTGTCCGGACCTGGCAGCGGTGGAGCTGCAGGGGAGCCCGGTGTGATAAGACGGACAATGCTGCAAGGAGGAGGGAGGAGGGAGGAAAGAAGTGTGAGGAACAGCCCAGCCAACAGCAACCTGAGAGCAGGACAAGGAGGAGGAGCAGGAGGAGGAGGAAGAGGAGGTGCTCCAGGCCTCAGAGCAGGGATCCGCACAGTTGTCACAGAGGTCCCAGGATGTTTCCTGAGGAAAGTGTGGCCGGTGCAGTGCCCCTGTGGCAGCAGGTTTCTCCTGAAGCACTACAGCCCTTGGAAGGAGGCCCATGCCAGAGCAGGGGACCAGTATGACGAGCATGAAGCAGCAGAGAGGAACTGGTGGAGTGTTCCCACGCCTCCTGTCACTGGGTCCCAGGGAAAAGAGCAGCACCTCTCTGTCCACCTCCCCTCCTCAGCAAGATGTAAAGAGCAGTGAGATCACCCCTGAGCTTGTTCTTCTCCAGATTAAACCCCTCAAGCTCCTTCAGTTACTCCTCATAAACAGGACTGGCCCCAGTGCTGAGCCCTGGGGAACACCCCTGGTGTCCGTCTGGCAGCTGGATGTAACTCCATTCCTCACCACTCTCTGGGCTCAGCTCCACAGCCAGTTTTTTACCCAGCGAAGAGCACACCACGAGCAGTCAGTTTCTCCAGGAGGTTGCTGTGATAAACAGTGTTAAAGACCTTACTAAACTCCAGGGAATCAAGAGTCTCAGCCTTTCTCTTATCTGCTGAGTGGTCATCTTGTCCTGGAAGGAGACCAGGGTAGTGTAGCAGGCCTTACATTATGTACCTCAGTCCTCCTTTGTCACTGTCACTTTTCCTCCATCCAGTAAAGGCTGAAGGTTCTCCTGAGCCCTCCTTTTGTTGCTAATGTAGTTATGGAAACAGTTTTTATTGCCTTTTTAAGGCACTGGCCAAATTAACTTCCCATCAGGTGTTGGCTCTTCTGATTTTCTCTCTGCCCAACACCACAAGGGCTGCGTAGTCTTCCCAAGTGGCTGTCTCTTCTTCCAAAGGTCATAAACTCTCTGGTTCTATGTGAGTTCCACCCGAGTTCCATCCAAAGCCCCAGCTGGCTGCATGGGCTGTCGCTGGGGTGCTCTGGTGACATCAGAGGGGACAAGTGCCCAGATGCCCCATGCAGCAGCACTGTCAGCCCTGCAATGCAGCTCACATTTGCCCATTTTCAACCTGTGCTCGGCACTCCTGCCTAGCTCTGAAGAACAAAAGGAGCTTGCAGTGTTCATGAGCTGACCTTTTTGAGTTGTGTGCAAAAACAAATTAGAAAATGAAGAGGAAGGCAGGAAGTGCTGGGTTATCCAGACGTGTGATGTCCACTGAGAGATTACTGCAGTGTATTGGAAGAGGAGAAAAGTAAATGTCAGATCTTGAAAAAGAATATCCTCACCCTATCTTTAGAAAGTTCATTTTAGTGAGAGGAGTTAGTGAAAGGAGCTGAAAAGCATTAGAATCAATGTCCAGTAGTTTGAGGTCTCATTGACCGTATCCCCCTCTCAGTGGCAGTGGCTGTAAGCAGTGACCCTCAGCACTAGCTGTGTGCTGCAGACATTGAAACAGAGTTTGGATGACTGCTTTAGCTGCTTTTATAGATTTTAAACTGTGTTTTAAGAAGCACATGGGTCTTGAATTACTAAATGAAAAGACATTAAGTAAAAAAAGAATTTGGCCTGTGTTACCTAATACGGTCTTCATTGTACCTCTTTTCTTTTTTTTCTATTTAGCTGTCTTATACATGATCTCACCTGAAAACTGTATTAGAAGACAGTTTTAACTTCCTTTGTTAAACTGATGTTTGTGCTACTTACTTTGCAATATGTGTCAGTACAGTGCAGCATCACATAAATCATCCATCCTCTGCTACCTGGGTGCTTCTGACAGAAATGTGTCCAAAACTGATGGCACACAATGAAATTTTTCAGACACATTCAATAGGTGTGTAAAATCATTCGTATATCTTTTCTTTCAGAACAAGATTAAGGAAAAAACCTAACATGGAAAAACATTTTTAATTTGAGCTTCTGATTTGTGTATGTTAGGAGTGGAAAGTAAAAACAACTTGCATTTCTAGCACGTATCCAATTCTGAGCATTTGGAGACGGACTGGTACTCTTGGAGAAGTTCCATTTGTTCAGTTTTGAAAAATGTCTCTCTAAATTAACAGGGATTAAGGCTGAGGCCAGTTGCTACATAGACTTTTCTGAAGCTATAGGATGAGTATGTTTGGCCACATCTCCCAATCCCCATATCGTGAGTGGAGGTCCAAACAGGTTGCAGTTCAGCTTTCTCCTTGGCCACGCATCCAGGTGTGCATTTCTCAGGTTTCCCAGTTAAGGTATCAACTGTGAGTAGCAATAAATAATGATCACTTGCTCTTTCACAGCAGTTTCACATGGAAAACACATTGCCAAAAGGCAGTACTGCCCCAGTTTCACAGGTCAGAAGCCAGTGAGGGCAGAGAGCAGTCAGTGAGAGTACAGTCTGGATTTCCTGAGCCAGACAAGAGGATCATTCCCCTGTCCTAATGTGCTGTCTGTGTTTTTCTGTGAAAACATGCTGGCAGTGCTTTTTGTGCTGTGCACCACTGAAGAGCTTCATGTGTGCTCACCTCTAATTTAAGCAGTCTCTTGACAGAAGCCAGAGTGCCAAACTCTGAAAAGCTTTGTAAGCTGCCAGTGCTGTCTGGCTGCCTCGTCCTGCTGGACCACATCAGTGTGCTGGATCAGCTCTGGAGCAAGAATTCTTCCTTTTATGAGGAATCATACATGTAGTTGCAGAGTTTGCTCCCTTTTCCCTGACACCTTGAGGCTCAGTTTGCAGCTCTGTGCATTGGCACAGTTTCCCATGAAGTAAAGTGAAATACAAGGCAAGACCTAAAGCATTTATGCAGTCTATATGTTCCCCAACTCTCTTCTGTGTTTGATTTTCCTTTCAGGTTTACTTGATGTTTCTGACTCTTTGAAAAAAATAGTTTCTCTTCAATAAAAGAAAATCTAGTAGTTGACTGAGGCTCAGGAGTTCTCAGCTGTGTGGTGGGAAGTGAAATAGGGCATACAGGGTCATCATGGATGTGCTGCTTGTGAGACACTGAAATCCTGAAAGAATCAATGTAAACTTGAAGGAATTAATGTCTCAAACACTGCGCAGAAGAGGAAGAGAATGTTACCATACCAATGAGACAAAGTGGAGTTAGGAAAGAGGGTCTTGTGGAGGCAGAATAGCATTTTTTGGGGACCAATTCCTTAACTGGGTAACTATCTCTAGAAGCAAGTTTGACAGATAATTGCCTTTGCATCTCTGACAGGGAGGAGGGGAATTTAAACCACAACAGCCCCCAGCCCCCTTCCAGGTTCAAGAATAACAAAATGTGCATATGCTATAAATAGCACAACTGAGGGGCTGTGTGTGTACCCACCATCCGGAGGAACCAGACCAGAGGTGGCACTGGAACCCTGGTGGTGACCCAGATCTTTCTTCTCTACCTCTGTTTTTTCTCTCTTTCCTACTTCCTTTCTTCCACTTCTTAAAAGTTTAATTAGCTGCTGCCATGGACTGTTCAGAAATGTTTAAATCATGTTTGGAAAATTCACAGTGAACCCCTAACGAGTCTTTATCAACTATAAACAAACTTTGCTTTTTTAATGCTCACCACTTACAACACTTGAGTGGGTAGATTTTCCTGACAGTGGTCAGGACACGCTGCTGACACCAGCATGACCTTCTCTGTCATACCTCATTTTTTTACAACCAACACTTTCCCTTAATTCCCTGAAACAGCTGGATCACAGTGATTTAAGCTTAAAATCAATAATAAGGACAACTCAAAGCAAGCCTCGAGTCTGGAAATTTTTGGTGCAAATGCTAAAGCTTACTATATGCATCTGACAACAAGACATTTGATTCTGGCAACATTAGCTAGAGGAGAGACTGCCAGGCACAATGATGACCTTGGGTTTCAGTGACCAATTCATACTTAAAAACAGCAGTTGCGAGGAACTTGTACTAAAACCAAAATCAATTGGCCTATTCATTACACCCCTATGGAAAACAGCTGGGGCAGAATGAAATGGGAAAGCCCAAAGGAGGGTGTTAAACCTGACAACTCAGTAGTATTTGTCAGTTTTTTTGGTCCCTGCTGGGTGATCTTTTCACACAGAGAAGTTTCCTTCGAAAAAATGTATTAAAAATGGAGGGGAAATGGGGTTGGGCATTTTGTATCAGGGAGTGTATTCCTGGAAAAGTAAGTTAAACAAAATGCAGATAACTGATTAAAAAGACCTCTGGCCAAAATTGTTGTTATTCTGTGAGCAGAAGGAGAATAAATTAAGCTTCCTCAGACAGCTACAGTAAATATGAAGTTATTGCATAGATTAATGTGCTAATGATTTATGCACCTGCCCTTTACCTGTGACTCCTTTTCTCTGGGATTAACTCTAATTTTTAAGGACTCAGCACATTGAAACAGCCTCTTTTCATTACTGATTTTACATTTTTTTTCTCTTTCTCTCCTATCACTTTCTTTCCCCACATTTAAAAAAGCAATATTCAGTCTGTCACTATTAAAAAGTTTAAAAATGCACAAGGTTTCAAGCACAACTACCAGGACAGAGATATTTTCAGTTTCTCCATGTAATAGATAGCATTTATTTCTAATTCTAAAAATGTCGGTGTAGCTGTTAAAGTCAGTACATTCTCATGCTCAAACCCCCCTGTTTCCATCCCTTTAAGGCTGGTAAGGGGTGGTTAGGATTATGCCATGAATAGCCACCATCAGAGGGACACTGCTGCTGCCTGTGGCCTTCCCAGACTCCTTGCTCCTGGCCAGGCATCTCTGAACAGCAGCAGGGCAGAACTCGTGCCATGGGTGTGCAGGTGGGCTGAGGTAAGGCTGCACCTCAATGTCAGTCTGTGCCAGTGCCACTCACAATAGTACAGTAAAGCACCACTGCATATTTTGCTTTCCACCACTGAGATTTCCTTTACTGGAGACCCTTTTCAGCATTTTGCATGGTTGGGACATCATGGCCTGGGACAAATAAAAATGTTTGGTTTTTAGGCAGAGAGATAAAAAAATTGCTTCAATAATAACTTCAAAACATTCATAGGTCCATGCATTTTGATTTGGTACATCCTTTTTGTGGCTCCCAAGGCAGTAGTACCCAAAACATCTGAAACAGAGTCAGAATCATGGCAGTGTGATGTCGGCACTTGATGTTACATGGTTCTCCACTAACACTGAGATGAGAGCATCATATAAGTCTCAGAGAAAATACGTGAAAGTTTTATTGGCACTAATTTGAGATAGATGACCTGAGTGCTGTACTCCTCTTGGTGTGCCATACCATGTGAGCTCAAATCAAAACTTTATACCCTATTATCCCCTCAAGCCTTGGATACATATTTGCAGTTAGAGATGAGGAACTGAGTGTCAACAGAATAGACAGAGCAAGGGTCACACTGTCAAGTATTCCTAAGATGCTGATTTATTCTATCCCTCTGTCCATATTCCTTTTCTGCTTTTAACCCAAACAATGTTTACCCTACAGAGATTTTCTCTGTAATAAGTGTCAATGAGACTGAGCTTCTCATCTCTAACCTGAAATTCCTCTGCTGCACTACGGGTTATATTATGTTTGTTCTTACAGTTTTGAGCATCAATAGGGTAGTAAAAAGTGTATGTTTGAATAAGCACAGCTTTGCACAGGATGTGCCAAAAGGCAAGATCAAAAAGTTTAGCTTCTGCAAGGAAATATTTTGAGGAATGCAGATTCAGAATAGAGCACCATGACCCCTGCAAACTGTTCCAGTGGCTGCTCATTGTGTAATGTGAATGGGGTTTGCATTATACTGCAAACACCTAAACATTGCAGGGCACAGAGTATTTGCCAGTACTCCCTGTACTGAAGCAAAATATAACCCAAGCAGGTGTAATGTGGCTCAGAAAAAGAGGAGATTATCACACCAGGTCCCTGACATAGCAAGGGATGTGCTAGATGACACAGAAAACCCCCAGGGGTGGGCTACTCCCCATGCAACAAAGAAAGAAAAAAAAATCATCATATAAAAGCTTTTTCAGTTCTGTTGTTGTTGTTATTGTTGTTTATTTAAAATCTCTTATGTTTTATCTACAGTTAAACTGATCAATTTTCTGCATTGTGGGGCACTTTATCTAATCTCTCAGGAAAGATTTAGCCAGGTAGTGGCTGGTCCTGCTACTGTTATAACCACCAGGGGACACCTCAGAGCTGGCATAAACCAGCAGGGCTGCGTGGACAGCTGCAGAGCAGCGCTGTCTCCAGGCTTCCTTAATTTCAGCCAGTGTTTTAGAGTGTCCTGCTTTTTATTTATGGTAACTTTGATAAATAGGGATTCAACAGGAATTCTAGTGCCCTAAATTGATTAATATTAAGTTTATGCAAGGCTTAGTGCAAAGTACTTATTTGACTCATAATTAAATATAACGTTATGACAAAGAGTGATCAGGTCAGTCGGGAGGGGCTATAACACAACAATTGTAAGGGAGTCAAGATTTTCACTATGCTATCTTTACTTAGTCTGTGAGTCCAGTGCTCAAAATTTTATTTTCGTGCCTTCAGAATTGTCAAATATTGGGGAAACAAAGTAGGAAAATTTTCATCTTTTCACTGTGTAAAGAATTTGTGTTCTGTCCTGAGCTGAGGATACAGTTGTCAGACTCATTTATCTGCAGAGAAGATGATCTTAATAAACATTAATATATTTATATAGTATAAATAACAAATTATCACAAGGACTTTATAATTCACAACACATCTGTCTTTTCTACTTCAGAGTTTTGAACAAGAGTTTATTATAAACCGGTTAAGCTCCCTAAGAGACGTCCAGTTCCTTCAGGCCTGTGCAAGAAATGGGTATGGCTGGACTTCACTGTGGGAAAAGGGTTTTTATTACTCACATTGAGTGCATATCCTCAGATAAATAAACAGCAGTATGGCCTCATGTCATCCCATTTCCAAAACACACACACAGAGGATGTAACTGAATTTATTATTCAGATGTATTCAACTATTGAAAGCAGCTAATTGGAATAACATGTGCCTTGGGGATTTTTCAACATTCTCAAGTAACAATGTGTTAAATGACAAAAGTAACAGCATTTGGCACATTTTTCCAATCTGAAACTTGATTTAAGGACAAGTTGAGTAAACGGGGCCTAAATTTGCAAAATTTGTAATTGCCAAGTGTTGTTATTCACAGGTTCCCCCATCACTGTCTGTAGTTCAGGTGCCTGCACAGTGTGTGACACAGCAGAGTCACCTGTGAGTCCAGTGCTGCTCCTCCTTGTACTGCTGGGAGGGCGGCTCTCAGTCCTGCCGTGCCCTCGCGGGGCTGGCATGGGGTGCACGTGGCTTTGCAACTGGTGAGACATGAACTTACACAGAAAAAGAAATCCCAGCCTTTCAGTCCACAGAGTCAGGTCAACTTCTCACCTCACAGTGAAGAGCCTGGCTGAAGAAGAAAAAAATGTGAAACCACAGCAACTTCCCTGAATTATAGGGAAAAAAAAGCAAAATCTATTGGCGTGGCATTCTACCATTGCATACCAAGAGTCAGATGAAATCTAGGTGACTGAAGTCCCCCTTCAATTCTCCTTCCACAAGTTCCTTCTTAATCTCCAAGCATCTGAGCAAACCAACTGCAGAGCTGCTGTCATGCTCTTACCCGTCCAGTACTGCAGTGGTTCAGCAGGACTTTGGTGTCTCTGTTTGAAAAGGAAACCATTAGTTTGGTGCTTTAAGCATCAAGATTTGATATGCAGCTCCCATATTTTGATGTTATACCTCCTCCAATTAATGTGTCATCACAAACATGCAGAAGGGGAGCGAGCAAAGTAATGCTGGTGCATGTGGGCGTCAGGTGGATGGCAACATTTAAATGCCAGTGCTGAGCCACTCCTTCTGCTCACAGTGGTCACATATAGGACCCTTATCAGAAAACCAGTGTCAACTGAAGTTGTACTGGACCTTATCAAAACTGATGTCCTTTTAAACGAGCAAGATCTTTGGCTGATTTCTGCATGTGCCCTCTCATGAAGGGGATCACTTGTCTGGATGAAGAACAAATCTAACAGTACTAAAAATCCTTGAAAATTATAAATCTTGCCAGAAGGGCACTTACAGTCGTTTGGAAGTGGGACTTATGTGGCACAATGGCTTTTCAGATGAAAGTGGTTTCTTTCTAAAGACTTTCTCCATGTATTAAGTTCATATAACTGGATTGTGTTTGTACAAAGACCTATAATGAGTGAGGTTTTTTCCAGCAAACTGCTGCTATAGCTCCTGTTGTCAGTTTGATTAGCCTGCCTGCTTATTTGAAGTAATGTCAAGGAGTTTTAGTCTTAAACATCAGTATAAATAGCTTAAGAAATGTTGCCAGTGGTGTGGACATAAAAATGTGGACTCGTATTTTCTCTATATCTGTTCCACATTCTTTGCCTGCTTTTTAATAAGACTTTTTAAAATTTAAATAAATGCTGAGCATCCAATATATCACTTCCATTCTTCTTTCAGCATACATTATTCAGCACCCCATCACCTACCCCTGTGTTGTTCAGCTGTTGGCTCCAGCTGAAAATGCTCTGTGGTTTCCTTGCATTCAGACACTAGCCAGTCAAACTGCCCACAAACACAGTCATCTGCAGAGCAAGGTTGGGAAAGGTTTGATTTCTGTGGGGGAGAAATATTCCCTCCCCATTTGTTTTACTATGGTACTGCATAGGCCAAAATTAAGGGCATACGTAGGCAGTTTGTTGAATCTGGGCCATTGAAATCAGTGGAGGTTTGTGGAAAACTGAGTGTCATACACATTTTTTTCAGTGCTGGCTCTGTAGGAAAACATTTCTGAGAAAACACTGTCACAGTTCCCACAATTTCCATAGCCACAGGCTGGTGAGGGGGGATGCAGACCCATTGCTTTGGGAAAGACTGTTTCCTCTGTGCATTCTGTTTTAGCTGGTCCTGCTGCAGTGAGAGGCATAGATAAGGATGAGATTTAGGAAGCGCATCTCAGACCAGCCCTGCTCAGAGCCCACCTCCTGCCCCTGCCTGTGCTGCAGCCAGTGGTGGAAGGAGACTGTTGATGCTCACAAGCCTCATCCTTGACTTATTGATTTGGGCTTATCTGGGAATTAACTACTTCCATCAGGTATTCACTGTTAGCAGAGGGGTTACTGTGATACGTTAAACAAAGCCCTTTACTGAGATTTACTGCTTGGCTTCTGCTCATCTGAGTTCTCTTTGAAGCAGAGAGCAAAACCAGCAGCTTTTCAAACTTCTTAATGGAAGCAGTGTCAGCTGATGGCTGGTATTCTTGTGACAGTGTATGCACAGATATGTAACGTCTGCCAAACTGGTTCAGCAGCAGGCCAGTTTAGGAGGACTGAAGCATGTCTCTATGATTTTCAGTAAAGCACAATGAAACCATTTGAAAACATTCTGGGTTTTTTTTCTAAATGATAGTTTTGAAGGTATTCACCATCTGAGAAAGCATAAAAGCTGTCTTTTGATTGAAGAATCATGGGAGGCAGTAAAATAAAATAAAATAATATCTATTCAATTAAATTAATTAAAGTCTGAGACAACTCGTTTTGAATGAGCTGGTGATGGGCCCTCTATGGAGAGAGCAGACCCTTAATCAAGATGAATGCAAGGTGCTGCAGAGCACCTGAAGGCTTCATTGCTGCAAAGCAGCAGAGGATAGAAGGGTGCATGTGATGCTGTGTTTGCTGTAAGCAACCAGAAAATGAACTGAAAAACAAATGGCTTCTTGCTGCTGGAAAATGTGGTGGTGCATGTACCCATTGTTACTCCTTTCCTTCAGTAAATTACAATTTTTTCTGCCTGTTGCCCACCAGCAGCAGAGACGTGGCTGGTGCAGGCTCTGCTCTGCAGTGACACTTCCATGTACAAAGGGGTACAAGGGAACAGAAGGACAATTTGTACTACAGAGGATAAAATTTTATGGGACATGTGAATATGCATATGCTAACGAATGTGCTGGAGGTGAGACAGCCACATGTCCACTGGCATTACACAGACAGGGATGGCAGCAGAGCCACGTGCTCTTGCTGCTGCATTTTGCCATGGTTTTGCTGCCTTCCTGTTATATCCTGGCTTGTTTTTACATCTTTGAAAAAGTATTGGTACCCTTGTGTATGTAGGTGTTTAAGAAATGCTCTATTCCTTACCTGGGAATTTGTTCACCTCAGGATTTAGTGAATAGTACATCCAAATGTGGTGCATGGTGAGTTACTTCAACTGCTAAACATTGTCTTCACCATGTGTGTAAGCAAAGAACCCATTCAGCAAACAGTCAAGGCAGAGAGAATAGTTATAGAGCCCCTTTTTAAAGTCAAAAGTGCTCTCTTTTGGGCAATTCCAAGTGTGATACTTTGGAGTAGTAAAATGCTATGAGTAGCATGTGCTGCAAGGTGAATGCTGTAAAACCTGAATGGCATTACAAACCTGTGGACTGCCTCATCCAGCCTTGGCAATTCATGCAAACTGGGCTTCCCTAGCTAAAAGAATCTCATTTCTAAAATACACTAAAAATAAAGTCAAGTTAAGGAAACATAAAACCTAAGAGATTAATTAGGTTTAGGTTTTTATCCAAATCCTCTTATTCTTTCCCAGGATGAGGTTTGAACAAAGCAAAAGCTAAATGTAATAATTCCTATTACCAATTGATTTTGAGAAGTGATTACTCCAAGGCAGGCTGCTGCATATCTCCAGGAAAAGAGGCTCTTAAGCATCTTGTATTTTCCTGCTTCCCCACAAGATTCATTCATGCTGATGTCCCAAAGCAATGCCTTCAGAACCTGTATTGTCAGAAATTGCAGGCATCTGTGCAGATATTGGGGATGTCTGATCTCACCATCAGCCTCTGGCATCCCTCAAAAGGCTGCCTAGACATCCCAATCCAGCTGATTAGAGTTTCTGTCTTTCACTGCTCTGTTAAAGTGGCACATGTGACGGGGAGCTGAGTCTGTCCTGGTGCTTATGATTGAGTGCTGATTCTTATTGGTGCTTCCCACCCCCAGCTGCCAGGAGGCTCAGCAGAGCTGCAGTCAGAGAAGATCTTTCAGCTGTCATTACATATTTGAATGTAGCAAGAAGCTAGAATGGCATCCATATTTATCAGGAATTTTTTTTGTTGTTCTGTGGGGTTTGCTACAGGTGCCATAAATATACTGGAATTCATTTTATCCTCCCTTTAGGTAGGTTAGAACAGCAAAACAAGTCAGGGCAACATGACCTCAGAAACTGGTTCCTCTGAATAAGAGGATTTTAAGGAAGTTTTGAAGGAAGTGGCCTGAAGAAAGTCCATATTCAGTTACAGTAAAAGGGCGTTCTGGCCATTTTGCCTTCTAAATGAATTTCTGCATGGGAAGAGAGCAGAAAGTCAAGAAAGGAGTATCCCTTTTGTAAACAGGAGGGTTAGTAAAGACCCATCATGATCAGATGATCAGATGCCTGGGAAGCTTGTCTGTGGATGCACACAAAAACTGACCAGCACAGAAATAAGAAATATTAGAGTTTATTCCTGCTGCTTCTGTGTACACTGTCAGGTCAAGACTACTTTCAAACACATTAAAATATAATATCTAAGGCACATTCTTCTTTTTGCATTCATCTAATTCCACCACCTCACAGCCCCATGTATTATCCTGCCGTGCAGAAAAGCACAGATTTTCTCAATAGATGGCCCAATGCATGTCCAGTGCTGAAGAAGAGGGAGCTGGTCTGCAAGGGGTATGGGTGACACTCTAAAATGCTTAAAACAATACCCCTGATGACTGACTATCCCAGGCAAAATTTAGTAGCTGATTGCAAACCCTGAAAATCATATTTGTGCCTCTTGTTACTTGGCACAAATTTACATTGTGTTACATTGTACCTAAAAGTCTGAGCTGGTAAAACCCTGAGCTCCTGAGGAGCACAGAATTGCCTCAGTTCAAACCCAAGAACTAGAAAATATTTGGGGGTCTTGAGTCAGCACTCAGCACCTTTCAAAAGCAGGCTCTGAGCAGGTTACAGGGCCCATTCAGGTCTCCTTTTTCAAATACAAGAGCGCTGTACTGAGGGTGAAAAGGGGGCAATGGTGGGGCTGCCTTTGGTGCAGCTGCAGCTCCTTGTTCCTCCTCCACTCAGTCACACTCGTGGGCCAGCTTGACACTGCTTAGGAGGGCTGCCTGACCCAGGAGCACAGGAAGAGGGAGAATAATAAGTAAGTGGGTGGGGAAAAGAAAATCAGAGAATCACAGAATCATCACATGGTTTGAGTTGGAAGGGACCTGAAAGATCGTCTAGTTCCAAACCGCCTGCCATGAGCAGGGACACCTTCCACTGACCAGGCTGCTCAGAGCCCCATCCAGCCTGGCCTTAAACACTTCCAGGGATAGAGTATCCATGGCTTTTCTGGGCTACCTTAGATGTTCCATTCCTTCACTACCCTTTGAAAGAATTTCTTCCTAACATCTAATCTAAATCTCTCCTCTTTTAGTTCAAAACCATTCCCCCTTGTCCTATCACTATCTACCCATATAAAAAGTCCCTCTCCATCTCTTTTACAAGCCCCTTTCAAGTACTGGAAGGCCACTATGAGGTCTCTCTGCAGCCTTCTCTTCTCCAGTTCCCAGCCATCTCCTAAAAGCTCTCACTGCACAGGTTGGGGTGCAGTCAGCCCCATGCTGCTCCATACAGTGACCCTCTTGTTTCTTGTGGCAATTCTTTGTGACAGAATTGCCCTTTGCTTTTTTCAAGAGGATGATGAACCTGAAACTGATGAGGTCATAAACCAATATTGCAGTCCTTGAATGGTGAAAGTGAGGGGATCTTGCATTGCAGCTTCAGGCACACTGGAATGGAACCCCCCAAAATCACATTAGGTGTATAAATGCACCAGAGTTCCACAGTCTGGTGTGTTAATTAACAAATAAAAAAATCCATCTGTGACCCTTAGGAAACACAAAAAGAAAAGCAACACAAGGAGCAGTTTGTTTTTAACATTTTCCTTGGTCCATGTTGCCTTAAACCAGCTTCTTTTCACACTGTGTGTCTGATGTGGGGATCTTAGTCCCAAAAACTTGGAATGCAAGTGAGTATGTGCAAGCTGCACCAAGTTTCAGGGTCTTTAGAAGGACCATGAAAGTGCCCTTTTGGGGTGCAAATAAGGGCTCATTTGCCAAGTCCATTAGCAGGAATGGATTAGCTCATATAGGAGGCAGGGGAGAGACAGCTTTTAAGTATCTGTCTACCAAGATATGCTTCCTAGCTATTAATTTGAGTATTAAATATCATCGTAGACGTGACAAGGATTCCATCAGCCATTTTAATTTCTGCCCAGGGACTTGCTATGTGGTATTGTTATACACAACACTACCCAAGTAGATGGAAAAGACTGGAAAAAGCTCAGTTCTTCTGATTTCAATTCCTTCCTTCCTCAGTTCCTCTCAGCTTTCTGCAACTGCTGTATCTGTTTTGCAGTCACTGCACGCTATAGGGGACATTAGCAATCTGTCCCTCTAGCTCATGTGTCCTGTGTTAGATCTATTCAGAGTCTGGTGCTGGGCTGCTGCTCAAGAAGCAGAGATCTATGTTTCACACGTGTCTCTCCCAGCACAGCTGCCATCCCATAGGTCCTGAAGGGGGTGTATGAAAGTCTCTGACCCTCTGTGGATGAAGGAAGGGAGCAGAGGAGGGATGCATATTGCAACAGGGACTGGGGATTTTATATAGGTAAATATCTTTCACAAAAAACCAGAGAACCCCGACTTTGTTACACCCATGTAGCAGGTGCTTCCTTGGGTCACACAAAAGGTTTTTGGAAGTCAGCAGAGCACTGAAACAGAGAGAGCAGCCTTTTACATGTAGAGGAGAGTGGAAATTGCACCTAGCATGTTTGGACTTTTTTCTTTCAGAGTTGTTGTCTCCTCTGCATAAAATACTTTTTGCTAATATCAGCTGGAGAGTCTTCTTTTTTTTTAATAACATTTTAATGAAGCTGCTGCTAATGAGAGCTCCGTCAAAAAACTTCCAATTATTACCACAATATCCCTTGATGTTTGTGGGGAAATGAAGCATTGGAGTATTAATTGACCTCCTGATAGTAAAGAAGACCCCTCTAGCAGAACAAGGATTAAAACTGAGAAGCTTTTGGAGTCCAGTGCTGCAATATAGGAAAAAAAAGCTCTGAAGGTGTTGGGAAGGTCATCACGATGATCCAAAAAAAAATTCTCTGCAGGGAAGTGAAAGCAGCTAGATTAGCAAAATACCTGCATACAAAATGCAGAGTTTATTCAGAAGTCGAAAGGAGTTGTCCTCCACACACAAAAATACGAAACCTGGGTGAAGAAGGAAGGATGGCTTCTTGCTTGCCATAAATGCCTGTAGGTCCCATCAATGCAGTTGTAGGCTGTAGACTACTGTATACCACATTGCCAAGGAAAGATTTTTGAGACTTGTTTTTAGTCCGTTTTATTTTTGTTAAAAAAACAACCAGGCAATCAGAACAACCCAGACACCACTGGTATCTGTAGCCACAGTGACTGCTACCCTCATACCCCTCAGGCTTCCCTAGAAGGAGTAAATCATCTGAGAAAAAGGCAAAAATTTCACATGGGAAAACAGGAGAAGCATCTGAAAAAAATAAAAGCCTGAGAGAGTAATGTTTCCCTTACAGATTTAGATTAAATACCTATGCCTAAAAAAAGTGTGGGACAGAGTCTATAAAACTGTGCAAACAAATAGTTGTGGATTTGCTTTATCTACAAGTGTCAAGTTTAATTAATCTATTTCATGCAGTTAAGGGCTTACATACACTGTGGCTGTTGCATATCAAACTTGCCATGGGGCAAAGAGCTGTGAAAAATCACTACATGCCTTAAGAAGTGCAGGACAGCTCCCAGCACAGTGTGAGTTAGACTTCCCTCTTGTCTAGGAAAGGTTTAAGCCTTCCGCAGAATCCCAGGGCAACAGGATGAAAGGAACCTTCATCACCCTGTTTTCTCCCAAAGCACGGGCAGTCCCCAGGTCCACCCTACCCCATCAGTGGTCACAAAACAGTCCCTGGGTGTACAGGCTGCGTTTGACCTGACGGTGACTCTAGAGCTGGGAACGAGCTGCATCACTCTGGTTTGCAGCGTTTTGGTTGAGGGGTGTGATCCAGTTCAGATAGGCCTCTCCAAACTTTGGGAAGCTCATGTGATCTGTGTGAGTTTAATGAACAGAACTCTTGGGTTGGTAGTCTCATGGAGAAAAAAGATTGGTTTTCTTCATTGCTTTACTTGTCCATAGCTTTCTGCCTACAAGACCTGATTCATTTCTCACTGAAGCCGATGGGGATGGTCTTTCCACATTCTGGCTGGAAAACAGGCTGTCTCTGGGCTTCTGGAGAAAACATTAGAAGAGTGACCAGCAAAAACAACCATCATTTCAACAGGACTAGCTGGCTACATCTCCGTGAGTAAATTTAATGTGCTGTCCTTTGCAGAGGAGTCTACAGCCACACTGTTGGACTTTCTTGACTTCCCATCCAGGGTAGTCACATACAAGATGTTTCATGAGGATATGGAGTACGGAAAGTATGAGTTACCCAAGGCCAAAATTGTCCCTGAGGCCATTGCCATAATTTAAAAGCCTACCTGCTCAAGTTGCAGTGCCCAGGAATGTCTTACGGTGTCAAATAGTAAAGATAAAATATCTGTCTGCTTGAGACTCAAGCATAAGTATTAATGATTAAGCTTAACCTTTTTTTACTTTATATCCGTGGAAATTCTTACTAGATGTTTCATCATAGTCTTTTGAAGTAAGGTCTTATCCTAAAAGAAAGCTCAGCCCACATATTAATCAGAAGGTCCTCATTTCTGTGTTTCACTGTAAACACACTTCTCACTTCTTTGTTTTTTTTTCTTTTTAAAGGAAGGTGCCTGTGCTTTTTGCTATTCTTTAATTCTGTTTAACCGGGAACACAACACAGAAAATTGCAAATTTGTCCATGATGAATAGAAACAGAGATAGTGTAGCTGACAAATTCAGTCTGTTAAGTCATGCAGGGTGTTGCTGGAAAGGATTTGGTAATGATAAAAGTGTTTGCAGTTCTGCTGAGGGCGTAGGAGCCACAAAGGCATCTGAAACAAATACTGGAAAAACCCACCACAACAGAGTGTAAGCAAGCCCCAAAATTTGCCAAGAGTAAATTCTAAAAATATCCTGACAGTTATTCTATCATTATTCATTTAAATAGCAAAGCTGAAGCCATTCAGACTTTTTAGGTAGGATAAAACTTTGTTTGACGCAGCCAATGACTGTAACCAGCGGTGATAGATTGCTCTGTGTCACTGCTGGTTCAGTGATGTATAGGGGCATTGTTGAAACAGCAGATTATTAGGGAAGTTAGAAGCATTATAAAAGACAGTAGGATAATGCCAGATTTGTGTTCCCAAGTTTTGTGACAGAATGAGTACAGTTTTGAAAGCTTCAACATCAACCAGAACAGAAACACGGCTTTTAGTATTTTAGTAATAGTGTTATTAACAAACTATCTCTAACCCATGTCAAAGTACTTAATGTGCTATAATAACATCAATTAAAATACAATAATGGACTTAATAATGTGGCCCATAATGGAGAAAAAATATTCATGTGGATTATCTCTTCATACCCAAGAGAGAAATTCTAATGAAAGACTCTATAATGAATGTAACACTAAACATCTTTAATGTAATATGAATTAAAAGTATACTGGGATAGAAAATAGTGTGGGTAAAGTCAAAACCATGTCCAGAATGTTTATTGGCTGCTTTGCTTGTTGTTTTGAATTCATAAATCTTAAAAAAACCACTAGCAAAGCTGGTCATTGGCCCAGGTAAGTTTGATCTGCACTTCTGAGCAAAAATTCCATGAAATTCAGTTTTCCGTCCAAGGGCAGGTCATCTTGGGTGTCTTCTTCCAGGACTTGTCTCTCCCACTGGCTGCACTCACATCAATGGGTGCTGGCGTAGCAGTGACAGCAGTGACCATTCTGGGTAGCCAAGGCACCCCGACGCAGGATCGGCACTCCAGGATGAGGTTGCTCTCTGCTGGCTTCACCCAGCCCCTCTGGCTTCTCTCATCCCAGCACTTCACAGCCCAGGTCAGTTCTGTTTAGCCTTGGGCACAGAGCTTGGCTCTCTGCTGGAGACTCCTCTTCATAAGCAGGATACAGGAGGTAGTGATCAAACGGCACACTTGGGATCCAGCAGCCTGGTGTCCTGGTGGAGAGGCTGAGGCTTTCTGTGTCTGTCAGCCCCATGCAGGGTGTGCTGTTGGCTGGGGACAGCTGCTGTGCCTGGAGCTCCGCATGCGGAAAGTCCCAGGCTGTGTGTCCGCACCACACAGCTCCAGAGTGCTCCTGTTTGCCAGCCCTCTCTTGGACTTCAGATACCTGATTCCTTAGCCCCTTACATGTTAAAACCTGTGCAAGCACTCATTTATTTGTGAGGCATCATTCAGTTACTGTGCATTTACTTTTGCTTACTGCCCTTTCCTGAGAATGTTTGAAACTCCAGCTGCAAGCAGATGGTGTTGCAGTGTATGGCTCAATTTGCTTTCACCAGGCTCCATTTATGCCCAGCAGGACCATGTCTGTGCCATGGGAAGTGGTGACAGTGGCTGCCAGCTGCCCCCTGTGGCCAGACACCTGAGTGGGGATCGGGCCAGCGACAGCAAGAGGAGATCCAGGCTTTCCTTCAGGCAGGCAGGAGAGGCTGCTGCATTTGAGACCTGACAAGGTCCATCCTTCACTGTCTGCCTCCAGGGCACTTAAATTAGGCCCTGTGCAACATCTTAAGGCTTCCACCTGCAGTTCCCGGTTTCTGCTGAGGGATTGATTACACAGCTGAGCTGTATAAATTATATCCAGAGACTTCTTGAAACTGAGTCTGGAAAAGGAGAATGCTCTTAAAACCATGCTTATGATGAATCCAGTTCTAATCAGACTTCATTCTGCAGTTTTCATGAGGGAAATTTAGTTTTATATTCAAGAACTCATCTCTGCATTGTACTAAAATACATCAAAAAGTTACATTTTTTTCCTTAACCTGCTTATTCCAGCAGTGTAAATTCTTTTTGTATTTTACTGAGTCCAAGACAATGTAACATCAGAATTCATGAACAATAACAGTCAGCTAAGTACTTATTCCAGAAAGCAAATCTACTGAAAAAAGTGTTTTGAAAAGGCACTCAAATCATTAAAAAACAGTGGTGCAGAATGAACCATGAAATGACCTAAACAAGAAAATATATAGCACAGAAGGTAAAGAAAGTGGAATATAATTGGAGTTCATTAATTTCCTAGCTACATGCTACCTCTCTTAAAATATGCTGCTATACTCTTCTCATTCCTTTCTTTCCTGTATTTGTCTCAGTGTACCTTTCCAGCAATGTGATTTAACTGTTTATACTCATTGTACACCCTTGGCTGGTATTTTTTTTGGTTATGTTTATGATCCATAATGTGATTTTTATAAACAAATAAGCAGATAGGCTTTTTTAGGCTTGCAATCAAAAAGCTCTAGTGAGAGATGCATTTAACTAATTCTCCAGTACCAAGACACAAACTAAGGAGAACTCAGAGTAATAGAATAAAAATTGCACAAAAAATACACTGAACAGGACATTCCAGATGTGGTTTTGTGCCATTCCAGAAGCAGCACAATCCCTGATTATTCTGGTTCAGCCCAGAACCCTCTATATTTGTTTCACATCAGGATCTGCTTGATTTAAATAGATTTAGCATAAGCATGTTATCTGAATGTACAGTAAAAACAGCCCCACCTCCCGGTCAAGCAGCTAAGAATGTTGTATGTTAATATGAACAACTGCCTGTGGTATAATTAACATTCATTGCCAGGAGTTCCAGCTTTGGTGAAATAATGAAGCAGGCAAGATCTAAATCTTGCCAAGCAGACACTGTAATTGGTGAGTTACTGACTTTAAAAATCAAATGGCTAGACAGAAAACATGCTGGGGAAATGACAGGAAGGAAAGTGATGGAAACAGGAACATGGTACTGGGTGAAGGCACAAAAAATGGATTAGAAAGGAACAGTTTGAAACTGTCACTGTTTGGGTAACATCTCTGCGAGGTGTGGAGTACCCTCTGCATGGGGAGCCTTACTTCTCTCTTTGCTGAGCACGATGCCGGGGTCACTGAACACCTTGCCAGGTGCAAAGCCCATCAGGAGGCTCTCAGGTGTCAAAGAGGCATCAGAATTTAAGGTCTAAGTGAAGTAATGAATGACCCAAGGGGATGAGACACAGAAGCTTGTCTGATCAGGTGATCTCAAGGACAAGGTGCTGGGGAGGAGGGAGTAGATCAAACGAGAGCTAACTGGTTACTGAAGTGCCCACGCCCACCTGTGTACTGTAAGCTGAGGCATAACTAACTCAGACAAGATAATTGCCGAAGCTCTCTGCTCCCTCCTCTCCTTTCCCCTGGCTGCTTTCCTGTTAGATGATTTGGGAAATCAAAAATCTCGGCAGCTAATCTATACCACCAGATTTCTGTCACCCCAGCAGTTTCTTTTGCTAATGAATAATGAATGTACGCTGACCCTGAGATGATGATGGTGCAGAATTTTTTCAGGTTCTTGAAGGTCACAATAAATTTTGGGAAGCATTGTCAGCATTACATGGCTTTGGTGTTCTTTCACCTAAAGCTGGATATAGATGTGCTATGACCTTTGTTTGACTCATATCAATGTTTGTGAACGATGTGCAGCTCAAATGATGAAGGGACCAGGACCAGCACCGTTTGCTCAGTTTGCTGCTGTGTTACGGTTGGTTGGCTGATACCTGTACAGCTGCTACTGGGCAGAAAGCCTCTATAAACAGCCTGCCAAGTTTAATTGGGCTACCTGATAAATATATTGATAATAAATAAGATGCGCTTTTGCTGAACTACTCTCCTTGGATTTATTGGGGGCTGCAGCAGCTCAGTACTCCCCAGGATGAGACCCAAGGTGCCTGCTGCTGCTCGCATCAAATACAATTGCAATTTCATCATTGATGTTATTACCAGCAGGACTAAGCCTCGAAACTTGAGGAAGGCTTTTGAACTTCTTTTGATCTGTGCACGACGTAGCGGCGAGGCTCTCCAACGCTATTAAGTGCGTATTGTAAGAGATTGAAATAGCTGATACAGGCTGTGGCAATGCAGCCACATGAGCCGCGTTCCTGAGTGTTTGTTTCCTCAGAGCCCTGGAGACGGGTAGTTGCGGGAAAATCTTGAGTTCATTAAAATCAAAGGAGCTCCTGGTGTGCGTGCCTGCTGAGAAAGGTGACAGGGAGTGTTCCCTGGGCAGAGAACAATGTGCGTGTGTAAGTGCGTGTGCCTATGTGATAATATGCCCATTGTGCTTTTTGAGTCAATTTAATGAATTCTAATAGCCCGACTTAATGCTTTCTAAATGCTGCAGAGCAGTGCGATGTGGTTGTTTGTTAGTAGGTAAAATATTTTGCTGATGGCTGAAGTGGGAATTTTTAGCAGACGTATTTATTTAATGATAAAAAATGTTATTGAGTCAAATGTGCTGATTCTACTTCTGTAAGCTAGCCTGCCTGCTCGGTCTGATAGCCCGACTGCACATACATGAATGATGCCAGCCTTAAGAAAAAAGGAGTGTCAGCATCCCTTCCTGGTAATGACAAATGCTATTTGCTCCAGAAAGACAGTTCTTTAGAGAGCAGGAGGAGTAATTCCAGGTTTACACAAGGCAGCAGGGGAGAGGGAGTCCCTCTCTCCTGGAATCAGTCACACAGCCCCATTCCTGCTGCCGAGCCCTCTTGGTCGAACCTGCCCGAGGCTGTTCATTTCACAGTCCTCTGGTTCAGATAAGTTAAGCAATCAGAAAAGCGTGTGATTTCTACCCTTAAAATTGCATTTCGCGTTGCTTTCTCTTCAAATGTTAGTTTGAAAAGCTGCATAAAAAACGCAGCTGACTTTGTGTTCTGCTTACCATTACACCTCTCTGGGGTTGAAGGCAGCCCGAAACAAGTCGAAATAAGCAAAGCCAGTGGAATTCGTCCCTTTCTGGGCCCAGATACCCAGGGATCGCACATGCCCCTGGGGCGTTTAAGGGAAGTGTTCACAGACGCCAGGACCGGAAAATGTACAGATTTACTGCGAAAGGCCAGAGAAGGAGGAGCATGGAAATGTTCCCTGTAGCAGACAAGCAGCCGATTATCACCCTCCTCCCCAGGGGTGAGCGAGAGACGCGCTCTGCTGCAGGCAAAGCCCGTCTCACACCGGGGCTTTGTGGACTCCAGTGCTGCTGTTGTACCGCGGCTTCCGGCTAAGGGAGTGCTGTCCTTACTTCCAACATCTTGCCTGAAGGGAAACGCATATCCGTAGTAATAACACAAACAAACAAAGCCAACCTGGTTTTACCTTTCAAACATACCTAGAAATCATTACTTTAATCAACATAATGCGGATGACCCATTCCTGGAAGTGTTCAAGGCCAGTCTGGATGGGGCTCTGAGCAACCTGGCTGGAATTAGATGATCTTTAAGGTCCCGTTCCAACCCAAGCCATTGTATGATTCTATGATAATACTTGAGGAGAAAAAATATTTTACTGTTTTACCTAATTCAAGGCACTCCATAGCACATTTGACATGGTCTCCCAGCTAAGGAAAGTAAAAACAGCAGTGTCTTTTCAAGAAGTGTATCTTTGCTAGTACAAAGTAGCTACTTCAGCTGGAAGAGCTCCGATTCAGGCATCATCAGTTTGCAGCGCTGTGTGCAATCTTTCAAACCCTTGCTTCTGGACAGGCACTTCTTGCTGACCGCAGCTGGAGCAGTGAGGAAGATAACTTGACAACTTTATGCCTTCTTCTGTCACTCTGAATGCTGAAGCCACTTGTCCCTACCTTACAAAACATCAAACACCTTCCCTCCATCATCTGACAGTGAGATGAATCTTACCTGCTGATGTGATTGCTGCTTTCTGGCGAAGAATACACTCCTTTATAGAATACATCATGTTCAAAACTGACTGAGTCCTGAAATAAATCTCTCACCTCTTTATGTCTCCCATGCTGGAGTTTGGGAAGAATAGACAGAATCGCATGCTGGAGTAAAATAACACCATCAAATTACCATATAGCAACCAAGAAGAAACTAAAATAGCAACATGGTGCTGTCTCATTCTGGTGCTGGAGCACAGCCAGTTTGCAGTCTCCTTTCCTCTGCTGCACCCTTTCTATGATAAAGAATCTGTTATCCAAGGGTACCTTGGAAAACCACCTGTTTTTGTCTAAAACTCCCAGGTTGTAGACAAAAGAGGAGTTAGTTACATGGAAAGGCTGATTTTACATATATGCTACAGCCCAAGTGTTTAAAGACAGCTTTTTTGCCAATTTGCCACCAGTGAAAATGTATTTAACTGATAGTGCTTAAAAGGCAGCCATATTTTCAAGCTGATCTTATTTTATGGTTCTTATAAATACAAATAATAATTGTTACTTGTGGACAAACAAAAGTATTTTCTTTATTGTATAAAACACAAAAGGAGATACCATCTCCTTCATTCCAAGGGCACTCAAATCTATTGAACCCTTGAAAATTTTGGATGCAGAGATTCCTAGTGCATACAGGGGCNTGGTTCTTATAAATACAAATAATAATTGTTACTTGTGGACAAACAAAAGTATTTTCTTTATTGTATAAAACACAAAAGGAGATACCATCTCCTTCATTCCAAGGGCACTCAAATCTATTGAACCCTTGAAAATTTTGGATGCAGAGATTCCTAGTGCATACAGGGGCTGCCAAGATATCTGACTGGGATCATTCTAGAAATCCCCTTTTCTTGGAGTGCAGAGCTGAGCAAAGCAGACCCCTCTTCTTGAGGGTCTGCTTTGCTCAGGCACTGTTTAACAAAAGCTGACCAGAATTCAGGCACTTTCCAACCCTAATGAACTTTATCACCTGCACTGCCAGAATGAGAAAACAGAAAAGCGAGTGAAAAGCAACCCTGCCCAAACCCCTAAATCAAGTTCAAATAAGTATTAATAGAACTAATTAGTTGGTTTTGATTTGCTGAATCCAATCCAATAAACATGTTTCAGGATCAGACAAGCATCCATCATCCAGACCAGGTGCTCTTAGACAGATCATTATATGTGAACAATGACTATTGATTAGCAAAACCCTTGGCCCAGAGTTTGTAAAACTCTGAAATTTATCACCTGGCTCTCAGAGGCACAAGATATTCAGTGCTGTTCACCTCAGGGGAATCTGGCAGCAACTTGGCACCTCTGAGATTCAGGGAGTTTACTTGGCTGGATAAGTGTGGATTCATAAACCTGGACTTCCTTTTCAAATTTGCAGGGGTTTATATGCTTGCTAAATCAATGCTATTTCATGAAAATAAGAGAATGAAATAATAAGATAGGCTAATGCACTTTAGAGAGCTGTGCTCAATACCTTTTCTCCTGGCTGTGCCCATCCTGGTCCCCCTCTGCATGGCCCATCTATCTCAATGAGGCAGAAGAAGACTTTGCTGACAGAGGTGTATGGACCTGCTGCTGACGGCTTCACCCCTTGGTGAATTCATTTTAGGAAGGGTTGTGGGTCCTGCTAAAGCCCTGCCTCCCTCCCCACCTCTCTTCTCAGCAGCTCTGTCTGGCTGCAGCATGTCCCTGCAGACCTCCTGGCCAGCTCTGGGGCACTCTGCACCACGGCTGGGTACCATGGTCAAGCCATGACCTGATCCCTCCCATAAATTGCATAAACACTTCCTCTCCCACAAAGGGAAGGGTGCAAACCATGTGTTTTCTTCACTAAAGGATAGAAAAGAAAGTTGTATCAGAATAACTAATTATTTTTGCTAATAAAATCAGAAAAAGAGTGTGACTGTCTCTCTTGAGCAAATATTACCTACCCCTGACAGAGGAAGGTGAACTGTGCTGACTCTAAAGGCACCAGCACTGGTTTGGAGCACCCTGTCAGGACAGCAGTACTGCAGCACTGTTGCTGGCCATGCTCTCCTCTTCTGCTTGCAAAGACCTCCGCTTTCAGAAAATGCTGCCAGCACTGGTGCTGTCAAAACCAACTCTGTGTTACAGGGTTTTTCCACTTTTCTGTGACCTTGGTGGTAATTAAGTGTCTCTTTCTCACAGGGAAAAATATGTGAAGAATGAATTGGACCTGTTGGCCTGGCTGCTGATTTATGGGTCAAGTCTCTAGCTGTTACAGACAAAATTTTTAAGTCTCTGATTAAGAAACCCTGCTGATTTAAGGATCTCATAAGAAATGTGTGCATAATGAATTATCTACAAATGATGATTCAAATTATTCCTTGATGATTCATGTCACCTTCTTTTATTAAATTATCATTTTAGAAGTGCAATAAGGGCAATGCAAATGGACAGGTGACATTACAACATTTATAACAGGTCAGCAGAGCAGCATTCTGCAAATTTGGGTAAGTGGCATTTGGTCCCAATCAGAGATGCCAACAGAAAGCAAAGGCTGAAGGAGATGCAAAAGCCAAACTGGTACCATTACAGGGTAAATGTTTGCCTCTTGGGTGTCTGAACCTGTGGTCATTTTTTTCCTCACTTGAGCAAAAGTTTCCAGTGCGGAGTCTGCACTAAAGGCCTGTTCCATTATTCGTTGCCATATGAGCATTAGGTATTAATTGCAGTATCATTTGCCAGTAGGAAAACGGCACTGACTGTTCTTGCTTAGGAAACATTGAGAGCTGCCAGGCATCACCAAAATATATATGTACGTGGGTAAGAGGTTACAAACGCATGTAGAAATGTGCAGCAGAATGAAGAGTATTTTTCCTTTTTGAGTTCAGCTTGTTGGATCTCAAACCTACATGCTTGGGAACGTGGAAACACCTGCTGTGCCCCGTGTCCTTTGGAAGGGGCGTGTAGCAAATCAGTGCTGCAGACACCACGTGTCTCTAATGTTCTGATGGCAGAAGGAAGCAGTGAGCTTGAGCAGTGGGAGCTGGGAAGTGCAAATGCACTGATTCTGATGCTGCTGTAGTGTCATGTAGTATTTTTCTCCAAGCAAATACACGATACCAATCTCTGTCTCTACATCTGACATACACCAAGAAAGTACTAGAAAATGCAATTAGCCACTGTTCATCTTTACCATGACATGTCCCAGTAAGAAGGCTCCACTTATTTCTGTCTGTTTCATAAGCTGATATGGGCAAGGTCTCAGAAGGAGCTCTTTACCCCAAACCTTCTCCAGCAGTGCTATTTCCTCGTGGCTGGGTGTTAACCAAGGAATGCAGAGCAGATGGAGGGGGTGGCCTGGCCCACAGCACTCATGTCATTGCAGCTCTGGCAGGGGCTAAGGATCTGCCTCCAGTCACCACGTGAGCACCATCCCAGGTGGGGATCAGCTAAGCACACACGGGAAATCAGAAAATGGTGTCTGTGTTCTGAAGGTACTAAATAGTTGGCAAAGGCAAACGGCACAGTTCCGTATCTGCAGCAGTTTCACGAAGAGATTGTGCTATTCCTGAGAAACATTAGCTCTGCAATTGCTTAAACCCCAGGGTTTTGTATTATCTAGCCAATACATACGCTGAAAATGAACAAAACCATATTCTGGACTCCAATAATTTTTACATTCCATTGCCTGTAACAAGCATCTTCCTGGCAATAACTTAGTAAGCCCAGTGAAACAAGGCTTCAGCAAATGCACTTAAAATGTAATTAATATACAGAAAACCAGACCAGAACAGCTTGTGAAAGAAAAATTACTTTCAGCAGGAGGATTTCCATAATTTCCACAGGGAAATCCTGGAAAACTTCTGTGTATATACTTCTGCAGTGCATGCACTGTAAAATGCAGTGTATTCTGGACACCCAGGGCCATGCTGAGCTTCCTGAAATGCTACTCAGCACACAGAGCCCAGGCTGATGCTTGGCACACAGGAGTCAGTGCATCTTCACTGCACAGCATGAGAACTCTGGCCCGGGGTCTGTCGGGTCTCAGGCCAGAGCCACTGCCCCAGGTGAGTCCTCCTGCCCTGAAATCTTCAAGGGGCAGTGGAGGTGGTGGCTGCTCGGGATGCTTGAGGACATACAGTTCAAACCAGCCAAATCAAGCCTCAGTGACTCCTGTCTTCAGGGGACGCTGAAAAGTGTTTGTGAATTGCATTTTCTTAATTTGTGATTTTCCTTAATTTATGAACCAATTGCTTTACAGCCCATACGAGAACACTACTGAACCACAAAACCATATTAGCACATCTCTGTGCTCGGGAGGGGGGCATAATTTATCTATGAGACTGGTTTTTCCATAGCCAAAAGCCTTCTGTAACACTAACTCCTTCAGTCACAGCAACGAAATGGCACTTCTCACTATCCAATCTCATTATGTTCCCTTTCACTTGATCCTAATTATTCTGCAATACTCTCACTCAGAAATCTTCTCCAGTAAGGCCTAACCTCTCCTTAAGCACCATTTTTATTTCAAAAGCCTCTCCAATTTAATTCTAAACCCCACTTCTTCCATAAGCTGCTTTATCCCTCCAGACCTCTTGACACCCTTCCAGTGTCACCCCATCTGCCTCTCTTATTTTTACTCTGTTACCAGGGGCATTTCTCTATGTGCATGTGTGGAACCAGGAAGGTAGTGACCATGATCCTTCTCAAAATCTTTCATTAATTTTCAGGAGCTCTGGACTTACTTCTGGGATATTACTAAGACAAAATACATAGGTGGTTTCTAGAGCTCCCAGAAGCACCCAAAGGAGCCAGCTGTATCAGGCCATTGAGGTGGCACTTGCCAAAGACAAAAAGACAATGCTTGTTTCAGAGTGCAGATAAACTGACAGGCTAATGCCAGGGCAAGCCCTAACAACAGGTTTTATGACAAAGCCAGTCACAGAAAAAAGACATAAAGCCACTGGAAAATCTCCAAAGGTGCCAGAGAAAGCAGGAAAACGCATGGATTAGGGAAACAGGGAGTGCAGCTCCAGCTGGGGACAGGCTCGTGGAGGAGTCGTGGTGCCAAGACCCAGGCACAGGCAGAGCTGTGCACCCAAGGTGCAGAGAGAGGCTTTAAATCATGCTGAGCGAGGCTGTGGCTGCAAGCAGCTCACCAGGAGAAATGAAGTGTGGGAATTGAAACCATTACGATAGCATTTCCTAAAGCATTTTTAAGGATGAATTGCAACGCGGTTCTTTGCTTACTTAAAAAAAAAATATTCTTCCATTAGCCTTCAGTGTAATCTTAGTGGCTTCAGACAGTTTTGCCTAGACACAGGCACTTTTTGCAGTCTATAAACACTAGCATCTAATTTTTTCTTCCTGCACTTCCAGGGGTGAAATTAACACAAATCAGTCTTGTAATTAATGACATCTCTCTCTATGAATGTAAGCTCTTTTGCACTCACTTCTCTAAATTTCTAATGCAGATCCTTTAGCACCTAGGTCTCTTCTTGATGTCTATCCTAAAAATGTAGTATTCTTGTAACACAACTGTTGGTATTTCTCTAATAGGTCTCTTAAATTCTCTCTCAGCAGGAGTATCATCTTCTAGTCTATCATGCTTTTCTTTTTACCTCTTAAAGTCTGTTTGTTATGAAAATTATTCAGTCGTAAATTGAGCTTCTCTCCTTTTTTTAGTGAGATCTGAAGGATGAGAGAGAATTATTTTCAAGAGTGCAGCTGGAAGAATGAAAATAAAAGCAAAGAGCTAAAAAATTCATGTTACTGATTAAAAAGCCTAAATGCTGGAACCCAGGCTATGAAGTACAGCGAACAGTTATTTACCAGCTTTTCATTTTAATAGCTGTCAAAGATTAAAGTGCGTAAGAAAGTGAAGTTTCAGAGCAGAAAGGGCAATGCTCCATCCCTGGAAGTGCTCGAGGCCAGGTTGGATGGGGCTTTGAGCAACCTCATATGGCTGAAAATATCCCTGCCCATGGCAGAGGGGTTGGAACAAGCTGGTCTTTGAAGGTCCTTTCTGGGTCCTTTGAAGGACCCAAACCATCCTGTGACTCTAGGATTACAGGATTCTTGTGAAAGCATTTCGTGCTGGTAATTGAAATTATCTCAGTGCTTCAATGATGGTGCTGTGGCAGAGAGGCAGCCAGGGCACAGGCTTGCCCACCTGAGCTCCCAGCCACCTGCCTCTCTCCCTGTACTAGACACTGCTTTGATAGAGGAGCAGAGCCAGGGGAGGGTAATTTGCCCTGCTCATTGGGGGCAGAGCTCCTGGCTGCACAGCCCTGAGCATTTCTACAGCTATTTCCACCAAACCCTGCAGTGTGGATTTAATATTGTAGCTCTTGCGGAAAATTTTCCAGCCACAGGACTGTTGTGGTTTAGGAATGGTACTCCCCAACTGAGTGTTTCCACTGAGACTCTCCAAGCCATGTGCCACTCCCTTGGTCGCCCTTCTCCTTTTGTGGCTGGCTGGAGAGGAGACTTGGAGGCATAAGTGGTGAAAATCACAGGTTGAGATGAGAGCAATTTACTTCAAACAGCAATGGGATAAGAAAGAAAACAGTAACAGCAATAATATTAATAACAAAGTGCACGAGGTAAATGATTCACATGTGATTGCTCAGAACTGGCCTTAGCTGACAGCTCCCTCCACTACGCTTACTCGACCAGAAGAAACCCCCTCTTTTCAGAAGAGATTTCCTTCCCCTGCCCCCTGCAATTACCTGAGGTGGTACCTTCAGGTCCCAGCCATGTCCCTCAAGTCTACTGCAAAAACTACCCTGTCCTGGCTGGAACCAAGACAGTGACTTACAAAAAAAAGTTTACTTTTCACTTCACACTCAGCAAGCAGAGTCACACTGGGGTTTTCATAAGTTATGCCTCTTAAGGTACAGTTCTGGTTGTCTCTGAAATCCTGGAAAATTTACTTTGGTGTAATCAGATTATTTGACACGGGTCCTCTCAGTTCTGCACTGGCTCATTTTCACATTTGAATGCACCAGCTCATTTAAAATGTATTTCTTTTTCCACTTTCTTATTTTCCACATTCTCCTTCACTGCGTGTATCCATATATTTGCAGATGAAAAATTAGCCTTGCAGACCACGTTGTTCTCCTTGTCAGAAGATTTGTTCTGCTCCTGTAGTGTTTCACCGTCCTTTCTCTGCCCTGTCCTCATCCCCTGCGTCCTTTCTGCAAGCAGCAGGTCGAGGCCAGCCTACCTCCCAGCTCCTCACACCCTTTCATCCCTTCTCTTTGGTTTAGAAAACTGCCCTCACTGCAGGTGTGTGCGTGTGCCTGCCTGCAGGGCAGGTTGGTGGCAGATGATGGCAGCTGCTGAAAGTGGTGGCACTTCACCTCAACATATCACCCCCCTTCCGCTTGAGCACCATCATGGTTATTGCTTATGACATTTCCAAAATCTCATGCAAACTTCAGAGCAACTGGGTAGTGTTGAGTTGGGTGAAGGATAAGAGCATGGTAGTGTTGGGAGGATTCGTGTCCTCACCCATGGGAGAGAAACAGAGGCACAAGGTGGAGTGGAGGGGGACATGACCCTACTCCTGTCCCTCCTGGGACTGGCACTGGACATGACCAGCCCGATGGCCATGGGGGACTTTATTCATAATGGGGTCAGCACTCAGAAGCCTCTGACTTGCCCCCCATAACAGCCTGCATGGGGATGGGACTTTATGGGGTGCAGGGTAGAGCATCTGGGGGCTGTGTGTGACTTACAGACTGTTTTGGGGAGGGGAAAGAACCCAAAATGGGAAAGGGGAGAGATAAAGACATTTTTGGGAGAAACAAGCATGGAAAAACATAAGGAATAAAGGTTAAAAGAGGGTGGTTGTGTACATAAATTCCTGGTCACTGCTCGTCTGGCCTTGCTCTGCACCTGGCCAGCGCAGTCTGCACTTATTTTCTCATTAAAAACCATTTCTGCCTATTTTCCTGTGCGTGTGTGTGTGGGTCTCAGTGGCAGCAGCTGGAGTGGGACCCAGATGGGTGTGAGTAGGTGTGTGTGTGTCAGCCTGTGCCACCAGTGAGCAATGGGCTGGACTGCCCAGAGAGTAATGGGGTGGTCTGGGAGCCAGGGAGGAAGCAGGAATCTGCCTTATGGAGGGACCACGAGGTTCTCGCCAAGGACTGGGCAGAGTGCAGGGCCTCTAGGTGCCCTGATGTTCCGTGTGTGTTTGTATATGCATGCACACATGTGCCTGCTGGCATCGCTCACTCAGCTGGATCCATGGGCACTCAGCAGCCCCTTATGGGTATGGGGTGCACAGAGCCTGAGCAGTGCCATGACTCTGTCCCCTCTGAACCTCTGCTGATGTGATGGGAGCGGAGCTGGGCTGATGCTGACAGCCTTCAAAGCTCTGCTCTTGCTGTCTAAACTGCAAAAAGACTTTGATACAGACTGTCAAACCTCAAATCCCTCCTGCTTCAGCTCACCTGGAAAACATAGTTCTGCACCATAAAGGTGTAATCCCTGGGGAAACCTCTTCATGAAGGAATAAAAAGAGAAGAAGCTGTAACACAAGTCAGGCTGCTGTTTCTCAGTGGTTTGTATTGGCTTTGTAGATAAAAGTGTTCGCAATCAATAGCTTTGAATTCTATTTCTGCCTAGGTCCTTTTAAGTGACAAATAACTAAGATCACAGTTTTGGACCAAAACCTTGAGCAAGAGTCATTAATAGTTCATAATACTCAGTCTCTGTGCCCTTGGATTACAATTTTAATACAGCATGTGTGGTTGCTGGGCGTAGTAACTCACATGTAATCAGCCATTCCACATGTGTGGCAGAACTGGGTGGTATTTCCCCTCAAAGGAGTAGAAAGAAAATAGACATCTGGGGCCCCTTGAGATTTGTCACACAAAAAGGCCACCAGAGTGTGCACCTTCAAAAAGTGAGGAGAAAATAAAGTTAAATGCACTTTCAATAATCCCTCTGAAGTAAAAGGCATGTTGGAAGTGGTTGGGATACCCACCTATTAGGCTTCCTACCTTCCTGACTCCTAGGGGAGGGGGGGGACTGGGGTATCCCCAGCCTCCATAAAGAAGGATGAGAAGACTATAACTGAACAGTGCGCTGGAGAAAAAGCAGAAACTGCATCTAATTTTACTTGGGTCCAGACAGATTACAGGGAAAAGGATGAACTTGGGCTGTGGCAGCTTCATTTTCAGTAGCCCCTGGCCCCACATACACTCAGTCAGGCCTAGTGAGTCACTCTGGCCACTTGCTCCTGCCTGCCTGCTTGTCACCGGTGTCCCACAAGGTGTCAGGACACCTTCTCTTCCTCTCTGTACTATTCTTTCTCTTTTCTTCCCGTACTTTTTCTTTGCCTTGATGTTTTCATTCTTTCCCCCTCATTATTGTTTTACATCCCTGCCTTGCTCCATCACTTGCCTCTCCATCATGTCTCTGCCCTCAGCTGTGCCCTTGTTCCGTGGTAGCTCTCCTGTCATTCCCTGGCTGACCTTGTCCTGTCTTTCTCCTCCCTACCTCCTTTTTTGGTAATAGGCTGAGGTACAGCAGAGCAGTTTTTTGGCTGGAAGCAGTGTCTTCCCAAGCAAGTGTCTTTCCCTGGGCCCCTCTGTGTCCCTTTGTGCATGGAGTGGAATGTCACATCAGAAACAGTGACTTTGCATATACAGTCTTTCCCTTTCTCTCTCTCTCTCCCCTTCTTCCCTTCTCCTTCTTTCTCCTGTATCCTTAATATTTTGTGTGCACTTGAACAGTGTCATAGCCTCAATCTGATTACAAATTAGTGCAGCTCTGTCAAAGCCAGCAGACAGGGTTGAATTAAAGGCTCATATCAGTGCAAAGTGAAAAAGGAAGCATCTTTTTTTCTGTAGGAGACAGACCTGATACAGAATGATGAAAAAGTAGAATGGATTAATAATGAGAACAAGGAAATGGCAACAGGAGCGCACTTCATAAGCCTACCACTCTTCCGTGGCTTTTATGAATTTCTGCAATATTTTCCAGAATAATAGAAAGAAGCAGCTGCAGGCAAAGGCACAGACAAATTACAACCCACTGGTAATATCTGTATTCAGGACAGGTCTGAAATATACTCAGGTGATGTCCTGTGAGATATTAAATGATAGTGTTATTGCATTAACCTACGGTTAGTTACTGCTCTGTCACAAACACACTGCAGTCTTGGGCAATTGCTTTGCACAAGGCTTTCAAGGACAGCAGGGATCTGCACAGCCTCAGACAGGTCTATATGGCTGGGTATGGATGGACCTGTGCTCGCTCCAGCCATGCCCAAAGTTGTTTGGGCAGAGAAAGCCCAGGGCCGTATATTCTCATTAGTACGACTCTATAGCAGAGGAAATATGCAACTGGACAGTGTAAGGGCAGGGACACCTGACTATGTGCACTGCAGCCGTGCGCTTAAACACCTTAAAAAATAGATCTTGGCAGAAGTGATCTCCCTGACCCCTGTGTGAGGACATCGGTATATTTATATGTGTGTATGTATGGGACTGTATGCATGTATAATGTACTTTATATATATAAAGATACAAAAATTTCGACACATACAAAAAAATTCTTCTTCAGGACCTTCTAAATGTTCAGTGTGGGTTTTTTTCTTATGAGAATACAAGCCGTGATTAAATTCTCCCTTTCACACCTCAGAGCACTGCATAAGTCCTATTTTGCAAATATTTTTTTCCTTTTGGATTTTGAATGATGTTTGCAGTTTACTCTTTCTCTCCTCTGCTGACTGTGTCATATGCACAAACCCTTTGGCTGATGGAGGCACAGAGTCTTGCTCCCTGTCCCTGTCTGAGCAGCAGTTCCACCCTGGATGTGACAAAACGCCAGACCTGGCTCTCACGTTGAAAAAATCCCCGGAAGATCATACTGAGAATTGGCTTTTCAATCAGCTTAATGACACTTGAATGTCTACATCATATCTACTTTTAGGCTGTCATGGTGACTCTGACACTGAGTACTCCTGAACGTGTTACCTTCGGTTTGCTTTGTGTCCCTGCCTCTTCTCTTTCACAGGAGACATTGTCGGGACTGAAGAGCCTGTGAGGTGAGATTCATCCTGTGTAGACAATAGCTGCTCACTGACCTGAATGGAAAAAGAGTCCTGGACTGGGGAAGGAGATTAACAGAAGCAAGGTTTAGTTGTCTATAAAAGACCAGGAGCAAGAGGCACATGTCTGTCCATTTCACGTCGCAGTGGCAGTAGTGGCAGCTGTGGTTATTGGGACAGGGGGTGCAGAGGATACGGAGGGAGGCGGGAGCCCTGGAAAGTTTGTCCCTCTGCCCTGCCCGCCCCCAAAGCCTTGGAGATGAAGGTGTCAGCAGCCAAAGGAAATCTGACCTTGGTCGTCTACGGTATAAACCCCATTGTCATCAATCAGAAACAGGATGTAGCATTCACAGAACTCTCCTCCTTTGGGAGCTTTGAAATAAATCAAAATGACTTCGCATGGCCAAGCTAGCTGCAAGCTTACATATGCTTGAAGCCTCTCTTTTTTAAATTGAAAGAGCTCTGTCTTCTTTTATTTCCTTTTCTCCTGCCATGCAGCCGTCATCTTCTCTCACTCTCCTTTCTTCTTCACATCCTTTTTTACTTTCCTCTTTCCCCTGGCTCCCCTCCAAATGTAAAAAGTCGAGAGGACGGCAGCATGAAGCTCTCAGTGAGGATGCCGCTTTTATCCCGGCTCACTCTGTTTCCAATGGACAGTAGGTGGAGCACATCCACTGTTTTAAGTACCGGTGGGTTTCATAATTTTTTCCCTCTTCTCTTCCTCCTGTGAAACAATCTATCATTTCTACTGCAGTGAATCAGTAGCTGCAAGGTAGTGCAGCACTGTACAAAGCAGCCAGTCTTGGCTGGCCCTCAGCAAAGAGCATCGTGTCTCACGTCGAGCCGCACGGGGCCAAACGTCGGCTGATCTAGACGGGGGATTAAAATCTGGGAAAAAAGCAGTGTCTTAACAGTTTCCAGTTCTGGGCACAGCTCTTCCTTTTGTTTTGTTTTCTGTTGTTTTGTTTTAATTTTTTTTTTTCCCTTAAGAAAGATCTGTTCTATGAGTGAGCTCCAGGCTGGGGTCCATCCCCCTCCTCAGCTTTCCCACTATTCTGGGCCAGATCTGCAGCTTCACAATGGTCTTTCACCACTGCAGCAGCTGAGGCTGCTGAAGGGCCCTGGAGTGGCTGGAGCAGCATCTGAGGGCTCAAGCATCAAATTCCCCATAAGCCCATGGGATCTCCCTTCCACACCAGCACTGGGCTAATGGGAAATCTCTGGGCAGCCATTATTTCTGGCTGATGTTTCACTTTTTGTCTCCTGTGTATTTTTCATGGGTCTGGGGAAAAAATAAACAGTGGCAACAGGCACAGAGTAGCTTTTAGGTAAATAAGCCTAAAAGTCCTGTGTGCCTGAATTCTTCTCTGTTTTTTCCAACTAGATCAGCTGCTGAGAGATTGCAAACCCTGCTACACTCACATGCTCAGATAACCTTGGCTACATCACTACTGTCACACCACAGGTTGTCTCACTACTGCAGGCTTCTGCCTTTCCCTGTGAGCCCTGGTGTTGTCTTGAGTTTCTCATCCGTACTACACCCTGGGCCCTTCCTTGCTCCATGCAGCCTGCTGTGACACAGCTCTTGCAGAAAAGCAAACCTAGCCTTTCCAACAGCCCAGCTGCAGAGGTTCATGTTGGGAGAGTCTCAGCCAGCCCTCCTGGCATTGTCACTGGCCTCTCAAACCAGCATCTCCTCCCCAGCAATATCCCACCCCCTCCATGCTCCACTGAGCCTTGGGGAGTGGTGAGATTTGAAGTAGATGTTCATCTTTGATTTTCAGAGTGTTTTCCTGTTAATGGGGGGAGGTGAGCTGGTGACCTTTCCAATCTGACTACCTTACATTTAGCACCTCCAGTGTACCCCCTGTTGTGGGCACCATACAAATGTCCACTGGTGGTTCAGGAAGGGAGTGAGGAAAGCACAAAGTAGGACAGGGAGCCCTGGGATGAACTCACTGGACTGAGCTAAACCTGCCTATTCCTGCTGTGTTCAATGGAGACCAGCAGATTTACACAGGACACCATCTGCCTGATTGGTCTCCTCCTTTGAACAGACTGATTTTGTCTCTGCGTCTCTTTGTGTCAGAGTAATTTTCTTGGCCCCCAGCATTCCATCAAGGGCAAGGACAGCTTCACCAGCCACCCCTCCACTGCATCTTGGCTGCACTTGCAGCAGATGCCCTCCTCTGGGGGCTCACTGTAAGCTGGCGTGTGCCACCAGAGATGGATTTAAGGGGCCTTCCTTCAGCAGTTGTATAATAGTGGTGTAGACAAGGGGACAATTTTACTCTCAGTTACGCTGGCAAACCCCAAGGGGCTTTTTGCTAAAAGCATCTTTCCTCCCCCTCCTCTCCCTCCTTCCTAAGATCCCCTCAAGGTTTCTCGCTCCTTCCCTTCTCGCAGTCGCTGTGGAGGGAGGCAGATGCTTCCTCTCATGCCTTACTCTGCCAGAGAATGCCATATCAGTGCTGGTTTTGAGATGGGACATTGAGGTGCTACTGCTGCTGCTTGTGAGGCCAGAGGAGGGGAGGAGAAGGATCTCCAGGGAAGGGCCAAGCCTTGCTGCTGGTGACCCACTGCTCTGCCAATGCCCCTCTTCAGTATCCTCTCTGTGCCAGCTGTGCCAGAGCGGGAGAGGGGAGGCAGGGCTGCATCCTGTGCAGGGTGCTTTGTGCCTGGCTGGCACCCCTGGGAGCAGCCTGCCCTCCCTGTCTCCTGGTGGGGCTGTTGGGGCTCATCCCACTCTTCACATACAAGACCAGTGGTTTTCCTCTGTCCTGCAGCACAGCAGCCAGCGGGGAAAAACAACAGGCACGCCTGAAGGTAATGGATTATGACCAGCGGTCACTGCTGTGTGTGTTTTCCAGGGCTCGTTTTATTCCCTGCTGTAGTCCCTCAAATTAACAGTGGTCTAGTTATTTACATTTGAAAATTGGATGATATGCTGGGCTGCTATTTCTCTATTGACTCTGTGCCGCTAATACATTTGGAAATTGTCTGCCTGCTGCAGATAGGCACTGCCTGCTTGGAAACATTTGGAGTCCCTCTATCAGCATCGCAGAGGGAGACACAGAAAATAGGAAAGGACATCTGATTGTTTGTGCTTACCTTCCCCCAGCGGTAATAGAACAGCGTTTGTGTTTGATACATCCCCCTGCTGTGCACCAACAACCTGTGCTCTGCCTGCCTCAAGAAGGCAAATGCTGGCTGGCATTTCTGCCCCTTCCTTTTTTGAGCTGCAGAGGCTGTAATCAGCTCATCCACCCCTGTGTGTGTGCACTTGCTGGGAAATTTGGGTGATGCAAGAGCTGCACCGGGGCCTGTGAGCCATTGGAACTTGTGCTGCCCTCAAAGCCCAAGGCCAATGCCAGCCAGCAGCTGGGAGAGTCCTGCTTCCCACCATCCCTTCCCACTGTGCCAGTGGTGCCTCTTAGCCCCCCACTGGGTCATGGGGGCAGCTCTCATCGTGTTGAGTTTCTGAGGTGGAAAGCAGAACAGGAACTGCTTTCCCATGGGCTTGACAGCTGTAGGTGTTGGTGACAGGGTGGCTGAGAGCTGGCAGGGCTTGGTGGGTGATTCCTGTTCTCCAGGTAGGGTGTGTGCCAGCAGAAGGCATGTGGGGACACCAGGAGGCGGCAGGGGAGCCCTGGAAAACCCCCCGGCACCTTTATGACGACAAAGAAACAGAAGGTTTGCTGACAAAATAGATGGAGGGGGGATAAGGCACCCAGAGAGGGAGAGCAGGGTAAAAGCCTTCTGGAAAAGGCAGGCAGCCAGGAGGAGCGTGGCACAAAGGGCAGCAAGCAGCAGTGACTGCGAGTGCCAGGCTGTAGCTGAAGCAAAGGCTGTGGCAGAGAGGTTTCTGCTCCTCTGTGAGCCACCACTTTTGAGGCAATAGGGTGCCAGGAGCTGCCACAAGCTCACCTCTATGCAGGTCTGAAATTGAATTACCATTTTCTCTGTCACCCCTTCATCCTGGTTTTGCTGTCTCGCAGACAAGACTCCTGTTGCTGCTCTGAGCAGCATGGCTGAGAATATCTTCCTGCCTTCAGGTGCTTGGCCCTTCCCTCCACTGCTGCCCCACTGGAATAAACCTTCCTGTGGTCCTTTTGGTCCTCAGTTCCTTCACCCCCTATGCCATGGCCATGGTGGCTCATGTCTGCCTCTGTCCCTGCTACCTCCAGGGAAGCCACAGTTCCTTTGGCAGCAGAGCTGCCATGCCATGGACCTCAGGAGAGGCTGAGGAGGCTCCTGCCCTCCCTGTGGCACCCCAATGGCACCTCGTTATTCTGGGAGAGGGGAAAGAAAGTCTGGAGTGAGGACACCCCTAGAGCTCCCAGGACAGAGAGGGGGAGCTGGGGGGTGAATAAGAAGCAGTCCCTGGAGCAGGTGGGAATGGGCTGGGGTGGGGTGAATGAGGGATTGTTGGCAAATGAGCCAGTTGGGGCAGCTTTAGGGGATCCTATGGGAACTACTAAAGAATAAAGAACAGAAACTTCTTGGAAATCTAAAAGTCTCAGGATTTTTGCACAGCTGGCTAATATTTGGGGCAAAGGGCTGTTTACTACTTGCTTGTTTAAGAAAGAAAAGTCTTCTCTATTTCTGTTTTTCCCACTGGGATGTTTGATCCAGCACTCCAGCCAGCCAGCAGCAGCAATAAGCCCTGATTCCAGAGGACATTCCCTTTACAAGCTGATGTGAGGGTGCAACAGGCTGAAAGGTGTCAGGGGCTGCCCTCCCTGTGACTGGGCACCTCACTGAGCTGAAATGGAACAAAAAGCCATACAAGCAACCCCAATCAAGCACTTCCCAGCTGGAGCATCCTTGTGTCACCTCTCTGTGACAGACATTCTCCTCCCCTGCTGGAGGGGCCCATGTGTGGGCAGTGAAGGTGATGCACAGCCCTGGACACCCGGTCCCAGTGCCACCCCTGGGCACCCCCTCAGGTCAGCAAACCATGAGCAGCCCTCAGTGCTGCCCAAGGGCACCTGGCAAACGCTGGCACATAATGAAGCCCTTCACAGAAAATCAGAAGTGGTTTGCAAATGATTTTCCACTCAGTCAGGAGTCTGAAGCTGTTACAAATCAGGGCTGCTTCTACCGTGCCTTTTTTGAGCTGGAAGGCCATGGGTTAGTAAAAGTTTGATTAGATACATATATATTTCTATATAATCCCTGCTGCTTGCAGACACATCTGTGTCCCCAGCTGCTTTGCAGACTGCAGTGCAATCACCAAGGGGTAGCCAAGGCACTGGGGCTGGCTGCAGAAGAGACAAAGATTTGTTGTTTGCTTAGCTGTGAGTGAAGAGAATATTCCCTGTGTGCAGGCAGGTTTGATTGTCATGTACGGCCGCATTTAGCCATGTACTGTTGCATTTAGTGTGCTCAGTCAGGGACTCACACTTCAGACTGGTACAGCATCCTACCTGCACAACATATTAAATATTAACTGGGGGGGAGCAGAAATATTTTATGGCTATTTTGTCAGCTCCTACAGTTCTAGAGCTTCTCTCTTTCCCTCTGTCTTGCTCTCCCCCTTTCTCCTTTTCTCTCTTTCTTTCCTTTAGATTACAGGAGAAATGTCAAGCTCCGAGCAGTTTACTCCTTGTGTTGCTATTTTCTGCCTTTACTGGAGTGCAGCATAAAACCTGGGGTCTTGCTGCATGTAAGAACAACTGAAGTGAAACCCATGACACTGTCAAGTGCTTAAAATTAAAATGCTGGTTTGTGCTTACAGAAATGATGTGCACCAGAGCTTAGCAAAGGGCTGTAGAGTTCAGGGAAGGATGGGGAAATCGCCGGTTAATGGATGACTGCCTTGGAAAACATCAGTTGCCTTGTGCTCCTGCCTCAGCCAGTAAAGCTCCATGTGAGCCTTTCATAAATTAAACTGTTTCTGCCTTAAAGAGGCCTCTGCTTCAAGTACACTACTGGACAAGGTGCCCCACAGCCTATGCTACCTCAAAATTATCTTCTGGAACACCTGGTGCCATGTGTAAACCAAAACACCTCAACCGATGAGTTGCCCTCTTGCCAGTTTGCTGCCTCTGAGTGTCCTGCTCACCCCCCACTTCTGCCATCAGGAAGAACAGATTTAGATTCCTCTGGGCAAATGCCTGATCTGGCTTCAGGGATTCCCAAATTCTCATCCCTCTCAAGAAGTGGCCCCAGCCCTTCTGTGCCATCTCCCTGAGGTGTGTCTGTAATTTGGAGGCACCTCTGCAGGGTGCCTCTTCCCAAAGTTAAATATGTGCTGGCACACAGGCACACCCCTCCAGCACCACGGGAACACAATGGTATTCACCTATTTTCTCCTTCCTATGCTTATATTCACACTGCGTGGGAGGACAGAGACTGCAGAGAGCAAATATCCTGGTGCTGAGGGAGCAGCCCAGCCTGGGGGAAATGTAAGGTGGGTTTGCTTCGAGGCTGCTGTCTCCCTTGAGCTTCTGCAAATTGTGATTTGATATAACCCTTCCCTCAAAGCCATCATGAGGGCTGTAACTGCATCAATATTTCTGATAGCATCATGCACGTGTTCATCCTAAGTAGGTTATCCTTCACGCTGCGCAGCTTCCAACCTGCTTGCTGCAATTTATCAGTGGGAAGGATATTTTGGGAGCGATCCCGTGTCTCTTCTCCATGTCACAGGATAATGTGCTACACATAATGGATCCAACCCGCAGGATTTCTCAGTTTCTTATGCAGTAATGACACAAAAAGTGCATGCAGCTCTCTGTCTCTCTAGATCTTAGGGCTTTTTAAGTGACCATCCAGTTCACAGCATTGAGCACTCCCCTCTGTGTTTGTTATACCCAGACAGTCCATTAAAGTGCTCAGCAGAGCCACATGGAATCACAAACGGGGGCTGCAGGACACCAGGACAGATGTACAGACACCACTGCTCTGCTCTGCACTGAAGCCTGTGTCTGCCTATGCACTCTGGGGCCATCGTTTGTGACCTGGCAGAGGCACAGTTTGGTCACGGTGCCACTTTGTGCCTCACAGAATAAATTTTATGGAGCTGAGCTGATTCAGTGTCACACAGCACTTGTTATGATAGTGCCATGAAAGCCAGGTTAGGGTCAGGGGTGTGGGTGATGCTGCTGCTGCCAGCTCAGGACCACTGTTCCCACAGCTCCAGAGGGAAGGCAGAGGAGTCAACAGGGAAGGGGAAGGAAAAAGGGAAAGGGGTAAGACCAGGAGCACTGACTGCAATAGCCTTCCTTTTATAAATGAGACTATCAGGTGCCCAAACTTTGGAAAGGCCAAATTTAGGCAGCATCATTAACTTAGGTTCAAACTCCTTCCCCAGAAGGAAGGGGCGAGGTTTCTGAATGCCAGAAGCCTCACAATGCACAGAGGCTAAAGGTCCCACCATCACCCCACACAGACTATCCTTAAAGTGTTACAAGAAAGGGCAGAAGAGCCCTAGGCACGTGCAAATCTTGGCTCTGGGATATGGCATGGGAACAATGAGAGAAATGAGGGCCTTTCCACTGAGCCTCCCCTGGTCCCCATCCTTCTGGGATGATTCACTTCTGTGATACTCTTTTCTTAAATAAATCAGTATGAAGAGGATGAGGAAGAAGAAGCTGACCAGCTCTTGACCAGCCCTGACTCCACAAAGGGCTATTCTGGTGTATAGGCGCCTGAGGGGTGAAGCACGTGTGTGGCCCTCACTGTGGGAGTGGCAGCTGCAGCCAGGTCAGAAAAGAAACTGTAGGAAAGGGAACTAAAGGCAAGATCCCAACCAGCAATGCTATCATCTGGCCCTGGCAGCCGGGAAGCTGTAGGGCATTGAGTGTCTTTGTTAATGAAAACCCTGCCTCAACAGGCATTCCAATGCTCTGTTCCTTCTGTGGGATGCTGGAAGGCTGTGCCACACTCAGCTGGCTCTTCTTGGCAGTTCAGTGCTTTGTGACTGAAGGCAAGAGGAAAAAGGTCAAATAGTTTGTATAAATTGGATGGAAGTCAGGGAAGTTATTCCACAGGTGCTAGGTGAGGATCAAAGTTCTGAGATCATACACAGAGCCTAGCTGGAGAAAAATTCTGTGCATGGGAGCTGAGAAAATGTCGCCTTTTCCATGGAAATGGAATCCTTCCATTGGGGTTAGGGGGAATGGGTGGGAAGGCCACCCAAGCACAGCAGTCAACAGTCTGGAAAATACAATACCCAGTAGTGCATGCCATAATGAAACAGCTGCCTTAGCAATAACTGATGTGAGCTACTTCATGGCTGTGATTTCTTTTCTCATACAAAAGCAAAAAAATGCCCTTTTATGGCAGGAGAAATCAGAGGTGTCTCTTGCAGCCCGCTGCTAAGGGAGTTCTCTTCTAAACTACAGAACCATTACTATTACTTTTTCACAGGTAATTACTCACTGCAGTTAATTTGGAGCCATATTCAAAGGGAAATGGAGATATCCTGTGTTGTCCTTTCCCCCTCTGTCTGCCTTGGCATTATCACCATTCCCTGCTCTGGTGCCCGTAGCAACAGCCACGGCCAAGCCCAGTACCCTGAGCACAAGGAGTTGCTGATGCTTGACATTTATCCAGCTGGGCTTGTCACCACGGGCTTTGCCTGTGGGGGATCACACCTCCCTAAGCCCCTCAGTGCTGAGGGGTGGGTGTAGGCAAGCAGCAAAATGCATCCAGTGCCTGATTTCCTCAGGAACACACTTCAGGTCTGGCTGCTCAATCTGCAGCGAGCTATTCTGCAAGGTGTAGATACCCACAAGCATGCTGAATAATGACTTTGTGTGTTTATCTGTTTAAAAATAAAAATGAAATAGGCCACTTGCGTGAATTGCCCTCACAGGACACGAGCCGTGCAGTTTGTAGCCCCCTTTGGAAGTATAGTCCCTTGGGCTGCCTTTGGCACTCACGGTTCACAGGGGTGTTATGCAGCCTTATTGGTCATGTGGGCCAGCACAAATTCCAGAAGCAAGCAAGGTGACAACCCTTGTCCTTTAAAGAAAAAAAATAAAAATCCCCCAACTCCTCAAGGAAAAAAACAAGGAAAAAAACCACACCTAAACAAGCAAAGGAGAACCAGCATACCTTCCTACAAAGACTGTAATCACCTGCATCAGTACATTAAAAAAAAAAAAGGAATCTCTCACTGAAAGTCTTCAGTGTTAGAGACACTGAGAATAAGAAAAGACAGAAAATCAAGTCCAAGGTTACGAGGGAGGAATGGGACCCCAGGCCTAGATGTTCCTCAGTGTATGGAGAGCAAGCACAGAGCTCAGCAGGAATGGGAGATGGGGGCTGGAGGGGCACAGCCTGCTCTGTAAGTAAAGCTATGTATTAGAAGTGGCACAAAGGAAAATGTTAATGAAGCACGAAAAAATGAGACTCAGTAGGGAAATCAGTGGAGGGGAATAAAAACCTCAGCAGGAGGAAAGGCAACACGGAGTGTTAAGCAAATGAATTGCACTGGAAGGGATCTCTGGGTCAGGTTTGTGGTGAGATGCTGTTGTTCATGGGGTTTGTTAAAAACATGAGGGGAGAGGGGGTAATGAGGCTGTGGCAAGCACAGCCCTGCAGCATTGGCCACGTGATGGGGAGCTCTGGGTGGCTTCAGTCGTGGGGGATTTTGGCAGCAGCCTGTGCTGAAGTGGGGTGGGCATGGGGCATCCTTGTCACTGAGGGGAGGAGGCTGGTGGGGTTGGTGCTGTGAGGCAGGGGGAGGCCTGGGGCACCATTCCATTCTGCTGCACATGAGCACAGTGTGGGATGGGGATGGAAGTGAGGACGGGTGCAGGAACAGACAGCCTGGGTGGGAGAGGGAAGTGCCAGGGCTGCCTTCAGTTGTCCAGCACTGCAGGGGACTGTGGACAACCAGGCCAGGACATCAGAAGCAAAAAATGGGTGACTGCAAAGTAAAAGTCAACATATTTTTGCTGGGAGACATAGAGTATCCTAAGGATTAGAGAACTTCTTAAGGAATCCTTATATCCTTGAAAAAAGGCAGGGGGTAGAGACCCCCATATACCATGTTCACAGCATCTGATAAAAGCCCACAGTACTACAGCTTTGCAGTATGAAAATAGGAAACTCTAGGGCATTATGTGAGTATCTGCAGCTAAAAGACCTGGAGATGCAAATGGTCTTTTTCCCTTCATGTACTGTTTTGACTTATAATCCTTCTTAATGTAGAAGAGGAAGCCGACAAAAACAGGTAGAAAAAACCACATGCACGGTAAGTCATTGAAAGACCTAATGGCGTTTGTCTGCCTGCAAGGTCTTGCTGAAGAAAGGCTTTGAGCTTATCAGTGAGGTTATTAAAAAAAAGAGGAGGGGAAAGAAAAGATGAAAGAAGCTAAGTTATAGGCTTGATGCCTTTTATTATCTTCTGCCAAGGCTGGAAGGCCATGCCAGCTCTGCCAGGTGTTTCAGAAGAACATTAGATTGTGCCAATGTGCTTACAGCCACTTCCTTAGGAATCAAAATTCCTGAAGGAACTTCAGCAACTGCTTTGTAAAATACTGCTCTGCTGCTGCAAAACACAGGCTGTTATAATTTAACATAAACCTGAGTTATTGCACATTGTCAAGCTTTATCTATTTAGACACAACTGATTCCGGTTCGTTTTTTTTTAAACAATTGAATGGTTCACAGGCTCAGCAGAGCAAAGGGCTTGTGTAAGCATGTCTGGGGATGTGTGTGTGTGCGTGAATGTACACACACACACACACCAGGAAGGCTTGTGTTTCATGCCTCTGTCTGTCTGTGTGCATACTGGTATGTATTCATGTATCTAGCATTTATTCTAGCATACCTAATATTTTCTAATTTCTAATCACATATTTGTGGTTGGTAGAAGCCCCAGTAGTTTCATGTCTTATCATCTTCAGCTGGTTGCAGCCTTTATCTAAACACTCACTGTGGGATGCAGCAGGGAATTATATTGGCAACTGCCATTAATCTTCTGTGCGAAAAGAAGCATCTCCTACATCAGTGTTAGAATAAACCCATTTGTCTGGTGAATGAGGCACAACTAAAAATTACCCTGATGCAGAAACAAAAATCTTCTCATGATGATATTTTTGATGATGTACTAGCCCACCACAGGCCATCAGAAAGGGCATCTTTAGCGCAAACTGAACAGCAAGGAGTTTGAACAGTTTTAACTGAACAGTTTCAGTCTTATTTTGGGACATGGTATCTGGTCTGAAAGTGCTCCAACCTCACACTGTGTAGCAACACCACCAGTGCACCAGAACAACCTTGTGTAAATCTCCGCATATACATGACACCTGACTTCTGTTCCTCCAAGCACCCTGGGGTCACACTCTGCCTCTTTTGTCCCCTGAATGACCACCCAAAGCCTGACCTGGTGTGACCCAGGTGTGGTTCCTGTCATGCTCCCCAGCTGGGCCACGCTGCCCCACAGGTCAGCTGCTCAGCTGCTGTCTGCCTCTGAGTCTGAAGAGAAGGAGTTTTTGCCTTGCTGAGGTGAGAGCTCAGCTTTAGGGGTGAGCAGGGATGTGGCTCTCTCTCTGTCCCTTACACACAGCAGAGTGGTGGCAGTGAGCTGCAGATGTGATGTTGGTGGCAGCTTCATGGCGCACAGGTTATGAAGAAGTGAAAAGATCATGTATGCCAGGGATCAAGCCATCTTCTACAGCCTCATGGAGGTCTAACTGATGTATTTACTAAACTTGTGCTTGACTTTATATAATAATGTGTTCTTAATGACCCTCATCTTATTTAGCATTTTTGTTAATGGTCTGAAAGAGATTATACCTCCAAAATGGCACTCCAAGCTGTTGGTTTGAGTCATCCAGTACAGCATGCATGAAGGAAAAAAATATAGGGCTGCTGAGTGAATTAACATAATTTCTTGGTTTCCTGTTATAGAAATATACATTTATTATGCTTTTTCTTTAATACTTGCTGCAAATTTGGACATACCGATAGGTTGGTGTGACAATGCTGTTATTCCTGGAGATTATATTTCTGAGAAAAAAACTCTTCCGTTCAGCAAGAAAGACAATAAAATACTGTTCTCTTGTTTTTTTCTTTCCTTGTATCTGTGCATGTGTGCATAGAGGGGTGTGAGAGAGAATGAGAGAGAGAGGAGAGTCTTACCAGGAGTGGGTTGCTTATGTCAGCAAATAGGGGGAACTTGCTTGGACTCAGCTTTTCACAAGCATGTGCCAGCTATTAAATAAATGGCATATCCATTGTAATGCTCAGATAATAACAACAAAAAGAAGTCTCCACATCTGGTAAACAATTGACAAGCTGACTAATATGAGCCTTGGGTTGCCAAGCAGTAGGGCTTCAGGTAATAGGCTGAAAGAGCACCTCATATTTGTGAAGTCCCACAGTTCACTTCTATAGCTCCAAGATTTCCTTAACTCTCATCCCTCCCTTAACCACAGGTGATTTGATACCAAGTTTTTGGCACTATGAGCTACTACTTATTTGCTGCAGTCATATTCCTCAGCTGCTGAGCAGCATTATCAGCTTATGGGGTTCCTATATGGAAATGTTACACCCTAGTTGGTCTCAGCAGGCCCATTTTTCTTGCACAGATTTATGGCACTTTCTAGCAAGTTGATATGCTTGCTCAGAGCCGAAAAAAATTCCCAGTGAGCCTGAGTCAAGAAGAGGAAGATTTATTGGTTTTCAGCCTGACTGCACACATGTGCCCAGAGGCAGGCAAAATGAGTCATGGCCAGTGAAAAGTGACCACGGTGCCTGGGCTGGGCCCCAGGTGGGTCCTGCTGCTCCTGCACCTCTGCAGGAGGAGATCCCATCCGGGCAGGGTGTCAGTGCCCCAGCCCCACCCTGCACAAAGCTAGCAGCTGTCCTTCTCTGCAGGGCACCCTGGTGCAAAAGTGACTGTATGGGACACCACAGCAGCTTCGAAGCTGCCACTGGGAAGGGAGTGCAGGCAGCTGTTGCTGGTTGCATGTGGGTGGGTTTGGAAGCACTTGTGGGCAGGTTTGGAAGCAGTCGTGGGTGGGTTTGGAAACACTCGTGGGTGGGTTTGGAAGCAGTCGTGGGTGGGTTTGGAAGCAGTCGTGAGTGGGTTTGGAAGCAGTCGTGGGCGGGTTTGGAAACACTCGTGGGTGGGTTTGGAAGCACTCGTGCTTCATGCAGCACTCCAGGCACTCGCCTGCTCCACGTGCCCAGCCCAACAAGGCCGGGGATGCTCTGCTGCAGGCACCACCATGGAGTGAGTCACACACACTGGCAGCTGCAGAACTTTCCTGCATCCTGCACAGCGTTGCTTTCCCTCTTTCCCCCATCCTAGCTGAAAAGACATGGGTGTTTTTTCCACTCAGCTCAGCTGTCCCCTTCCCTGGTTTCTCCTGCTGCATCACTGCAGCAGAACAGAGCTGCCCAAACAGCCCCATGGGGCTGGCAGGGGTGTGCTGGGCTCCCAGATTGCAGCAGCAAGCCCAGGGCTGGGCTGGGCAGCACTCGCTGGCTGAGAGGACACCATCAGGGGCCATGCAGCAGGTGACCAAACACGTACTGCCCTGAGCTGTGAAGGTCGGACACTGTGCTGGGCAGTGGGGAGCAGAAGAGACACGTGGCCTTGTTGAGAAGGGAACTTCCAATCCCCCAGTGCTGCTGACCTGGTTAACAGGGCCTCAGGATTTGTGTCTATCTATCTATCTATCTATCTATCTATCTATCTATCTATCTATCTATCTATCTATCTATCTATCTATCTATCTATCTATCTATCTATCTATCTATCTATCCATCCATCCATCCATCCATCCATCCATCCATCCATCCATCCATCCATCCATTGAAAAGGTAGAGCAAAGACTGTGAAGTTGAGGAGTAAATGGCAGCATGTTTAACAGACAAAATCAAAGAGACAAAATCAAAGAGAACTAATTTTCCCATCTGCCCAAGAGAGCAAAGGAAACACGCTGACCAGTAAATAACCTTGTCCTTAAAATAAGGAGGATATTTCACTGAACATACATAAGGAAAACGTTCCTAAGAGCCACTCAGGAACACCAGGTTTTATTGATGGGATGTTAGGAGTCATAAATCATGGGGTTGCAGGTGTGGGGGAAATGAGTGGAGATACCCTCCCTCTTGCTTAATTGAATTCAATAGAGTCATCACTGGGGGCTGCTGTGCTTTGTGGACTGTACAATCTTCAGGGAAGACTTCAGTACAGCAAGGCACACACTGATTCACTCATGTAGGAGTGAATCCAGAGTAACTTCAGTCTGGGAGAGTACATGTGGGATGTGTATTTATTTCTTCAAGTGAATGAAATGAGCAAATTCCCACCTTCTCCTTCACTGTATTATCAAAATCATAGGCAAACATAATGCTGTTTTTGCCTTTGTATTTTATTATTTTTCATCACATCATTTCTACCACCAAAAGGTAGCTCAGAGACAGCATCGTGACACAGCTGAGTGGAGTCTGGGTATCAAAGCCTACACATTTCCTAGGTAAGGGAGATGTGTGATCAGCCACTCTGACGAAAACATACACTTCCCAAAGCCCGTAAGAGGGTTTTCCTAAGATTATACCTGGTGGCATGGACTAAATCAATCTGGGCTAAAGGTCCTGTCAGGGATGAGGCAGGAAGCATGGGGCTGGCAAAGCCCCAAAAGCTTGGGGAGCAGAGGAGGGTCACAACTTCAACAGGGGAGAAAAACCCAAACCAGGGAGAGCTGAGGGACTGAGGTGCTGCCAAACAGGGGCATTGGGCCAGTGGTAGAATGACAAGGATTGCTGGGGAGATGTGCTGGGTGAGAGCTGGGCCTCCACAAAAACTCCTGCACCTTTTATAACATAATTGCGTGCTTTATTGATATACACAGTAAAGCAGTATATAATACAATAGTAAGGCATATATTTGGTGAAATTTGGTATGTTGTGAAAAAATGCAGTAAAACAGAAGTTTATAAAAATAATTAGTAAATGTTACAGTGTTGGTGTTAAAACACAATATATTATGATATCCAAGTAATAAACCAGTACTGAGTAACGATGAAATAACATGCCATATGGTATTTATGTATTCAACTACACTGATTATGTTTTACAGTTTAATACTTTGTCATTATAAGGAATATGAAATAATTCCCAAATTATGCTTGAAAAAGCAGCAATAAAGCTTTCAACTTTTTAAATACTTTTTGACAGACTCACTCCAAAACTAAGATCTAGAAAGTAAAACAAACAAAACAAAACCCTGATGAAAACAATCGTGCAATCTGTTTTTCCTCCATAATTTTTCTGAAGAGAAGTTTTAAAGTATAAGGGAGTGAAAAAAAGAAGAAACCCATCTCTTTCTCAAATCGCAATTTAAACCTTCTGACAAAAAAGGCCATGAGAAATAGTGAGGGTTCCTATTGTAATCAAGTGTTAACAAAGCTCTTTATTAGGAAGGCAGAGGTTTGGGGGGGATTGTACTTATTTTTGTAAATGATTAACGTTGTTGTTATTACTTAAACAATGAGACCTGGTCACACAATGGACACGTGGTGATGATGTAACATTGTCATACGTAATTGTCAGGAACACCACAAAACCAAAGTGAGGTAGAAATAGCATGACTAGCCATGTTCAATGTTAACTAGCATTCAAAATAAAATCTTTCCCAAGTTTAATTACACTTCATACAAGAAGAGGTAACAGATTTTTTACTCTTGCAATATAAAGTCAGATGGTTGTGTTTCTATGTATTTTAAGGTAAAATTAAAAGCTGGTTAAGAAAATGAAGTGGTAAAGCTTTTGCTGACAGCACCTCATACCCAAACCTCTCTCTCACGAGCTGCAGTCAAGCTGGCTAATCTGTTTCTCTATCAGCTCCTCTCTTTCTCAGTTATTGTTAATTGTTCGGGGTTACTCCTACAGAGAAACGGGCAAGGAGAAAGGACCAGGGCCTTTGTTTTGGTGATAAATATTCATGAAGCAGTGTGACTACCTTCACCTGATCACCATTCCAGGCAAGAACAGCAGTAACTCTTCCACAGCCTTTCCCAAAGTTTGCTGGCAGCACCACAGCTCCTTGGGACCGGCTCCTGCAGCAGGATGAGACACCTACAGTGGGAAGCTCTGGGTTCCTCTTCCAGAGGGTTGAGGAGCTTCGTGCTCATCACCAGCACCGGGAGCTGGCAGTGCTTGTGGGTAACCTCCTTGTGCTTCGGGTCAGAAGCTAACCCACAGGGGCTGGGGGCAGAGTCTCCCTCTCCTCTCCCCTCTGCAGCAGAGGTGACACAGGCGGTGGCAGTGGGGGGAGCTGTCCCAGCCCTGCCCAGCCACCAAGCCCCCGGGTTTAGACCAGTAAGGCAATGTCTACGTTCTTTACTAACAGAATCCAGGAATTTAGTCAGCAGAGGAAACACTGGCACACAGGATGGTCATTAAATTCTTTCCTTCTTTCTTCTGAGTTTTTTCTTTTAAATTAATTTTTTTTTGCAGGCTCTGTCATGTAATGTGCTCTTTCATTTAATTATTGCAAACTAGCTGTGTAATTGCTAGTTGCTGTCCGAAACCAGGACAGTAAGTCATGTAATCCTTAATTTTATTGGAAAGATACAACACAACTACCTTCATTGGAAGTTCAGGTTTTTTGGTTATTTTTTCTAAGCCAGCCCTAGTCAGACAAAACCAATGAGAAATGTAAGGTGGCCATTCTGGTGTCACTGCAGGAAATACCTTTTTTTTTTTTCTTTTTGATAGGCAAGGAAAAGAACACAGGACATGAATCTCTCTGATGCAGTTACAGAGCTGAAATGAAACTAAACAAATGCACTGCCTCAGTATATTTTTTTGTGATTTTTTTAAAGGGGGTTTCTATAAACAATTATTTTTATAAAGCACACTTTAGTTTACAATCTTTCATTATAACTGTTATAAATTTTTTTTTAAACAACCCGAAATGCGTTCCATATAAAGAAATGGCAAGTTATTTAGCTATCAAGATTTTACATGTAGTTTTCTTATAATTTTTGTACAATTGCATAGACGTGTAAAACCTGCCATTGTTAACAAAACAGTAACAGACTTAGGAAACTACTGAAATCTACAGTATAGTACCACTACCCTTCACAAAAATATAGAATTTTTTTCTTGTAAACTCTTACAGTCTAATCCTCTTTTGTAGTATGAATATTATAAAAACCATGCGGAACGCCTGAAGTTGTAAAACACATCTCGCTATTCTAACACCTTGTCGTCGGTCATGACGGTCACTAGGGTTTCCATTGCTCTTCCCAGGTCATCTGCCATGTGGAAAAGGCTCCCTACATTGTGGCCTGAAAAGGAAAGTCAGAGAGGAAATTAAACAAAGAGGACGTAGCAGCATGCTGATAGGAAAACTCTACAGATCCATTGCTCTCCATGCGCTGCTCGCCGCCATCCCCAGGGGAGACTTCCAGAAGTCTCCTGGCTGAGTGCAACAGGCTGCCATTGGCAAAAGCTGCCAGGTTTGTACAACACTCTAACAGCAATACTGGCTGGGATGGCTTTGGCAAACCATGCCGGCAATAAGCCATCACCTCCCATGGTGATGAGGCTTTATCTGTATCAGTGTTCACCAAAAGCAACAATTAACTCCACGGGCATCACAGAAAAGTTTCTGACTGATGCTGCAAGCGCTTGAGCATTCAATGTTCTATCAAGGAGAAAAACAGAAACACACAGATCAGCAGTAATTAACTAAATCATTAAAGCCAAGAGGTCCCAGCAGGATACCTGCAAAGATAAATATAATGATGACCAAACTAAGCAGCTCAGTTCATTCAATCATTTCTGACATATCCTCCCCTTTCTGGACAGCAGTCCAGAAGAAACAAAGATGCCACAATTATCAGCCAACTACTATGCAGTGGTTCACTTGTGCATTTCCCCTCACCCATAACCACTCTGAAGTCCTAAGATGGTATAATCAGAACCTCCTACACAGAAGTGATGAATAAACACACAGTACAATTCTGGAGATGAAACCTGCAACTTCTCACACTCATTCACCAGTGCAGCAAATGGTGATGGGCAGTAAGAAAAGGCTTCATCACAATTAGAGACCAAATAGGCTTGAGGATGGGGAGACTGAATTGCCAAAAATTGCCATTCTAGCCCCTGTCTTGTCTGGTCTCCCACTGCTGTTCAGGGAAAGGGTCTCTCTCTTGCAAGTCCTGTGTGAGATTTTCAGACCTCTACAGCCATCTCAAATGCCCTCTGGCACCTCAAATGACAGAGACATCATTGTTTATACAGCTGAACCTTATCTGGAGTCTCCCTCCTGAAAAAATATGTCTGAAGAGGTAGTATGACCGAGATCTAGGCACCCTACAAGACGAGTGTCCAAACCAGGGGACTGAGTGTTCAAGAATTCTTGCAAGGACAAGGAGGAATGAGCAGACAGAAGGTCTTAAAACAAGCAGAAGGAAATTATACTCCACACATCACATAATTGTATTACTGAACTCATCGCCACAGGCTGATGTTGAGGCCAAACACATAAATGAGTTAAAAGAGGAGTTAGAAAAATAATCGCTGAAGAAAGATTTATTTAGATGCAAAGAAGTGCACATGACCTCCAACTCAAGAAGTCTCCAAGCAGCAGAGTGCCAGCAACTGAACATTTGTAACAGGTGAAGCATTACTCAATAAAATTGTCTGTCACCCTGGCCTGAGGGGGTCTGATTTACTCTCTGGGAGCACTTGTGATAGAATATTTGTCTGGAAAAACACAGGAAGTGCAACGCCATCTGCCCACAACTCCGGTTCTCAGGAATGCTTTGCATTAGTTGGGATGCTGAGTCCTCACCATGGTCCTTGAGGAAGGAGCACCCAAGTGAAGGAAGGACATGACCAGGGCACCCAGGACACACCTTTCAGGCAGTCCCTGCCTGTAACGTGCTGGAGCCTGACTCTTACCCCTGCACACCTACACGGTGCTTCCCCTCCTGACACAACTGCAACAGGAATGAACCTTCCCTGTGGGGAAAATCAGACTCACCCTTCTCTTCCCAATGCTCAACTATTGTAATAGTCATGCACTGCTGACATTCCCACAGTAAATAAGAACCTGGAGTGATCTTAGTTCAGCAGCTTTCGTGGAATAGAAAAAAATTACCTTAGAACTATTCAGAGAACCATATAATGGTTTGGGTTGGAAGGGATCTTAAGAACCTTCTAGTTCTAACCTCCCTGCCATGGACAGGGGTGCCACTCACTAGACATGACTTGTGGCAGTGGATCAGGCAGCTGCCTTCATGAGAAATGGGGAAATAGTTTGGACAGATTTTCCTTCCCTGGATAGTGAGGCTGAAGAAGATGGAGGCAGCATGCTGGAGGGGAGTTCCCGATCTGCCACGTTCTAACCCTGTCAATCATAGACTCAGTTCCACCTCTGTTATTTTAATATTCATCACATTGTTTTACTATTCAGCAGTTGCCAGAAAGTTCTACTGTTCTGTAACGTTTGTAGGTTGATGCAAATATGTTCCGCCCTTGCCCGAGACTCATTGGAAAGCTGTCACCCCCTGTCAATTTGTGATTTGATAAGAACCTTGGACCCACCTTATCACCACTCCCTTCCCCTTTCCTATAAAAGTCTGTGTAACGACCCCATTGGGGTCTCTCTGGTAGCACGTATCCTGAAGAAAAGAACATCATTAAAGTCTGGGTAAAGCTACAGAGGGTCCGTTCTCTCTTCTTTATTTCTACCTGCTCCAATTACCATCGGGGATTTCTGCTCTCACTGCAAAGCACAAGCTAGGTACAGAGATAAGCGAGATAAGATAAGGCAGCCAATAGCAGCAGCCAAGGAAGCTTATCTGGCCAAAGCGGTGGATAACAGCGGACTTTGCAGCACCCAAGCAGCCTGCAAAACCCCCAAGGAAGCGTTAATGACTGGTCAGGACCCCATCCAACCTGGCCTCTAACTCTTCCAGGGGTGCGGCATCCACAACTCTGGGCAACCTGTGCCAGTGCCTCACCCCCTCAGTAAAGAATTGCTTTGTAATATCTGATCTAAACCTGCTCCTTTTCAGTATAAAACCACTGCTCTTTGTCCTGCCACTATTTGCCCACATAAAAGCCCCTCTGCTTCCTTTTCATAATCCCCCTTAAGGTACTGGAAGCTCTCCCCGAAGCATTCTCTTCTGCAGCCTGAAACACTTCAGGAGCTTGCTTTTTATGGAGAACTACTATCCCCTTCTACATTCAAATACTAGCTTTTTAAAGTTGTTAGATTTTTTTTAGATTTAGCATTGATGACAAAGCTAGGCTGGATCTAAAGGAGACGTATTCAAGAAGCTGCCCATTGGACAGTGAGCTGTACTGTAACACAGCTTGCCAGATATCGGTACAAAAAAATACTTGGTTCTGGTATCTGGTGACAGTTTGCTAACTGCACTAATGTGCAAAGAAACAGATGCATCAATCAGCAATTTCATCCATAAATCATAAATATATAGCCATCCTATTCACCTAAAGCAAAACCTTGTAATTTCTTCATCAGTATGACAAGTAACTGCGTATAAAAGATTCCTGCCAAGTTTTGGTCAAAACATAGTTTATTTTAAAGTAGATGTATCCTACCACATTTATTTTCGATGTAAGGGATAATCTCTGTCACTGGCATCAGGCAGATTGAGATCAATCCACCAACTACACCATCACAAGTGGAAATCTGACAAAGCCATATGAAATCAAGAACATATGGGAGATGCTTGTGCAAACAGAAGCTCTGGGCTTCTCTACTCACCTGAAACTCTGACATGGCTTTATGGGAATACACCCCTCTGGTATAACCACAGCGATGCTGTGACTGGGTAGCCAGCTGTGAGAGGCTGCCTGTGGGGTCATGGCCTCCCATTCAGATCTGTTGTGATCTGTACTTTCTAGAAAACTCCAGGACTCTGCTGAAGTCCTGCTCATGTCCAGGAAAACTGATCACCCTTGCATAGGCTTAGAACAACCCAGACTGCTAAGCTGCATCCTCAGACATTAATACTATTTTTTTCTGTCGAGAAAGGGCTAGGTCTAGAAAGAATAACTTCAACAAAAAACACCCACAAAAAAGCTTTCAGATGTATGTCACAGGTATGAACTGTTAAATTTTCAGGCAATTAGAAGTCCTTAAGGATCCACAAATCCCTAGGTACTTTTTAATACCTAAAAATTACAGAAATGTCCATTCGTATTTTTTTTCCTTTTTCTGTTAATTGATACCATATTTTGGAAATAACCATGCTTTGAATCCGATCTCCCTTCTAAAAAGCTGCCCAGATGCAGGCTGCAGTGATTAAGGAGATACAACTCCCTCTCCCCTACAACACCCACACTCCTGCACAGGTCTTAATTTCCTCTGCATAAAAAATGAACAATTGTATCTTCTCTGGAGCTGTCTGAGTTCAGAGCTCACAGCATGACCATAAAGCACTGCTGCCTGCAGTCTGTGTTGACAGCTGGACTGCAAATGCAGCAGCAGGGGCACCACGGTGTCCGGGACAGCCTTGGGATGGCAGGACAGGCCAGAGGAGCAGGTGGTGGCTGTGCTCCAGCCACACAACTGGCTGACCCTCAGCTGGGTATCACTGCACTGCCAGCAGGACTTTTGCCTCTCTTGGACGTGGGAGTCAAGTGAGGCTGCAGAGCTGAGAACAAAAGACATGATGATCTCCTGGTACCGTATGTGCAATGACTGCACCCCCTTCTATAATGTCTGTACCTAAATTAGTGCTCAAGTTCACTGCTCCCATAGAGCTCTGTTGCTTCCACTGAAGCCTGCTCCCTTGCCCTCTCTAAGACTGAAACTTAGGACATTGACATTTTTAATTAAGAAACAAATGAGAGAAATACTGTCCTAAGAGCACTTAGAAAAATATAAATCAGAACTTTCCATTATTATTCATATTTCTAAAGTAATGCTATCAAAGAAGGCATTAATTCCATTCTTTTTTTTAACATTAAAGATGAAAAAGTCTTCTGAACGCTTGAGGCACTGGAAGGTTGAAAAATGCTGCTGTGTAAGAAAAAAACTAGTAGGCACTTTGAAACGCAGCAATAAAGCTCAAAATGGACATGGACAGTATTAACTTCAACTTACAAAATCCACAGCTGCCATTTGCTTGGAAAGCAGAAGACATCTATTCCTGCAGACATTACCTACATCACTTCTGGTCACATACAGAATGATGTGTTTCACATCTGCTGAATTTGCTTCAGAGACTCTGATGGAATTAAGGCCCATGGGTGTGGGCACAGTAACAGAATACCAATCTTACACTACAGCTTGTCAGAGAAATAAATGTGGAGCATCCAGACTTGAGAGTGGATAGAAAGTAAATTGAGAAATCCCAACACAGTGCAGGGCTGTTCCTAGCAGAAGAGATTTCTAACCCTTTCCTGACAAAAGGAAAATCCTTCCTGTTGGTGACTTGGTTTTGATACCCTTATTCTGACTAATGCCACAAAATCCATGGGATTACACACAAAGACAATACCAAATGTGAGTAATGGGATCAAAACCTGGCCAGGTGGGTTTTAAACCACAGGATCTGCCTTTGCACAGATAGACTCACACCTAGAGCAAAAGCTGTTCTATACCTTAGCTCATACACTTCATAAGCAGGTGGACAACTGTATTTTATATTCAGCTCTGCAAATTGCCAAGGCCCCTGCAGAACCATCAGTTAGCACAAACTCAGCCAGAGAGCGGAGAGTGATTCACTGAAGTCAACTTTTTAGCGTTAAGCTGATGGAATCTGATCAGGTAGAACATGCCAGGTTTTTTTTTTTTTTTTGGTTTTTTTTTTTTGTTGTTTGTTTTTTTTTTTGTTTGTTTGTTTTTGGGTTTTTTTTTTTGTTAATTACTTGAATCAAGTATGCCCTCTGCAGAAGCAGCTTTTTTTGAGTAATATGCATAAATACGACTGAGGGTAGTGGAAATCAATGACCTGTTTTGCTGAATGGGAGAACAATTCTCAGAGTGTATGAGCTGAGAACAAGCAGGGCTGAATGTGAAGTATTTTCCATAAAATTTCTGGATTAGTATGGTCTGTTGATGCTATCCCATGCACTCTTTTTTGGTCCATATGAGAGGAGCTGCCATTTGAGGACAAAGCAAAGACCTTATACCTTGAAGTAGCTGAACCTGCCCCAGCACCTACAGCCAATGCAGGGAACCTCTGTATTTCAAGGCCCCACATCAGGACAAATCCTGATTTCCCAGGGTAGCCTGTCAGTGACTGGGGGCTCACAGCAGCCCTGCTAAGAACCCCAGGGCCCTGTGTTTCCCCTCCCTCTGCACCAGCAGAAGTTTGCAAACCTTCAATTACCCTTCAATTCCTGCCTCATCCACACCGACCGCCTTCTGCTCGGAAAAGGTCATTTCACAGCTACTGCAACTGCGCTCCGGCAGTCTCTGAATATTTTATCTTTAATAATAATTTTCACTAGAAATTCATCTTTCAAACGCTGTATATGGCTGGCGAGTGAAGAGCAGCTTCACAGAGGAAAAATCAAGGCTCTCTGGAAATGCTTTCAAAGGAGCTGTGACAACACAGTGCAAAACGCTTTCCTCCATTAATGAGCAGTGACACACAAATTCCAAAACCTATTTTGCATCAAACCAACCATGTCCAAAGTGCACAGTGAAAACCATGGCCCATTTGCATTGCTGAATACAACACTGTGGAGCTGGTGAATGTTAGTAGCATTCTTCATTCTGCAATAGTACATCCAGAAATTAAAACACCTGAATCTCTTATACCTCTCAACTCTCACTGTTCTAAATAAATATAAAAAACCCTATTTAATCACTGGAGATGATGGGTGGTATATTAGCACATGTATGTAAATACAGCTGAGTTTGTAAGCAGAACAGCAAGAGACCCCAATCTCCCTGTTGTGCTTACACACAAGAGCAACAGAACATAAGTCAATGACTGCAGCATATTTACTGACAACATTTATCACTCAGAAGTTAATTTCAATGTATTATTTTCTCCTCCCATTCCCAATTTTCCACCCCGGGAGTGTGTCAGAATATGCAGGTCCCTGAGCTGACATTGTCTCCACTGAAAGTTGAGAGGTACACCACTGTTACAGCACACATGGGGAATGCACTCAGCAGAACCAAACAAAACCCAAAGCAAAACAAAACCACCCCCACCCTTCACCAAACCCAAGCAACCCCGTGCTGTGTCACACGCATGCTGGGCACAGAAAGCAAGCTGTGACAAACAGAAGCCATGGCAGTGAGCCTGCGTCTCACTAACCTCTCTCACTGGCTTTCCAGGGGCATTTCTTCCTTTAGGAACAGAGAGAGGAAGGGGAATAAATATCAGAAAGAAAGGAAAGAAACCACACATGAATATATATTTTATACTGTAAAAGATACTTCAATTTCCATTTAGAAATTTAACATTAAAAAAATGCATTTCTGCTTAAACAAAAGTGCACTGAAATCCACTGATGATTCTGAGCTGATTCACTCAACAACAGTTCTGTAACCTGTGGCTTGGTTTAACCTCTCAAAAACACTTGAGAAAACTACTAGCACCAACTTACACCCCTGTCAGTTGAGAATAATGACTGCAGACAAGACCTGAACTCACTTTCTGAGCATGATAATTTCCACAATTTGAATACTTCTAGCAATCAGTTGAAATGGTAAAAAAATTTCCCCCCCATGTCAAATTAATTTATCCAGACACTTTATATGGTATTACAACCTACATACATTGAGGCATGCATTGATATACATGCCTATGTGTACACACATATTTCACACCAAATGAGTACACTGGAATGCAACGTGCTCACATTCAGGAAAATATATTTCAAAATATGTTTGCAACATGCTGACCTGCAAGCACAGTAAAACTGAGGGAGCAGAGGGAGAAACAGGAAAACAGTTCAAGTAAAAAGGGAAAAAAGAGAAAGTATCTCATCATGTTCAGGTACTACCAAAATGCACTCAATAATGGTTTAGCTGAAAAGATGTTCCTAACAAGCCTTCACAGAAGCCATACTTTGATCATGCTGATTCTTCTCCAACTTCTCACAGCATGTTTGTTTTTAGAAAAGGAAAGCCAAGTGTTAATCAACAGCAGAAACACCCCCTTGTCCTCCTTCCCACCACACAGCCAGTAACAGTAAGACGCTCGCTGTCTCCAGAAGCAGTGTCCCACTGTCACTGTCACACTGCTCGCAGCTCTGCTGTGGCCAGGCTTGCAGTCCTAGTGAGAAAATCACTGCAGCAGATGTTGTTCAGGAAGAGGATGATCTTTGCCCCAGAGCTGCTGTAAATGATGTAATTTTAAATGATGTGTGGGATACCAGGGAGAGACACAGACACTTATGAGAGAACACACTGGTCAGCATAACAGTAACCTAATTGCTGTCAAGTTTTGCTCTATGGCAGCCTGCAGGAGAAGGGAAGAGAGGCAATAAACAGCTTTATGGGTGTTTTACAAGTTGCAGGACAGGGCCAACAGCAGAGCAAGGCTGAGCAGAGGCAGTACAGGAGAGGAGGAGAGGGCAGAGGAAGGAATGGCATCACTGACCAGCACAGGTCTGAGCCATGGCTCACACAGACTCCAGGCAATGGCAAGGGCTGGGGCAGCCTCTGAAGGCCTGGACAGCACAGGTTACCCTTTACTGAACAGAGGAGGTTTTAGTCCCTTCTTCCCCCTCTCCCTCTCCCCAGCAGCACACTTCCTATTAAAAATAGGAACATTTATAATAACAACAGCTTCGATAACAACATGCTCTGCATGTGGGTTTGTATTCTGCTCCTAAATGAAACCTTGACTCCAGTGATGTCTGTACCACACCAGCAGCACAGAGCTACCATGGCCAGGACAGGTGTCACTGCAGTCCTTCTAAGGACTCCACCTCACAGGCCTGCCCAACCTTCTAGGACCTACATGAATGTCTACACAGAGACCTCCTCTGGCACTTCTATCAGGAGTCATGAATTCCCTAAAAAATACCTTCCAAAACGGGAGATGAGAATATCTCACCAATACAAATCATGTAACAGAAAATCCTTGGAAAGGAAGACACAATATCTATTGCATACATAGGTCATCTTCTGAGGAAGAGCCCCAGGGTTCAGGTCAGCAGGTGGTCAACTTAAGGACACCAGAAACTGCAGCATAATCCAGCTTGGTTAGAAAGAGTCCTGGGGCAGGAATGGGACCCACCAGAATAGCTTCGGTCCACAGTTTAGCTTGGGTCAAGAAGAGAAAAGGAACTGCCTACATGCAAAATTCTGGAGGTCTTAAGAAACGCCTTCCTGTCTGCACAAGCACCTACAACTGCAGCTACACAGTGTTTAATTTAAATCTGCATGAGACAGACTGGATTCTGCCTGAAAATGAATGCATTTAAAGGTAACTGGGGTAGCTCAGCACCACACAAAACAGCTGGTGAGGACAGTCTGTGGTGAGTAATCAGCCCTAGAATTTGTTAAATGCCGCAAAGATCTGTGCTACTACAGCAACAGCTAGTTTCTTCTGGAGGAAGATTAAAAAGGGTTTAATGGATTTTACGTTATTTTCTTCTTTGCATATGAATGAATGCGTGCTTCTAAGTTTTAAGGCAAGGAGTATGGTTTGGCATAAATTGCAGAGGAAGAAGATTGTCTATATTGCTGCAGTTCTCAAAATTTGTGTTCTGTAAGGCATCAAAATACTGATACGCAATCCGTGGGTGCCTAATTATGTATTATTCCTGCTCAAATCAACATTTCCTGCCCTTACAAAATAGAAGAGTTTTTCTTTTTTTTTTTTGGGAAAGCTACATGGCATTGTATCACAGGCAGAGGTACACAGCAAGTGACCACATCAGACCCGAAAGCAGAGGCACCAATAAAATCTTCATGCAGGAGTCTCTGCAGCTCCAGGTCAGAACGGAAAGCACAAAGCAACTACTGCACTGCCCCTCTCACTGAGCTCAGGAAGGGTACAGGCCGTACAAAAGTGAGATCTGGGTCTGCAAACAGCCTTTTCTCAAAACAAAATAAATTCCTTGAAGCTTTGTTAAATTCATTACCATATTCTCAGTTTACATCAGAACTGGGCATTATAAAACAGGGAAGACCTAGTCCACCCCACCACTACCCCACCTGCAGAGAAGCTCAGCCAGATCAGTGCTGTTGTGCCAAAGGGATCTCAGTCACCTGGGCTCACTGTGGTGGGATGCAGGACCCCAGCCCAGAGAAGGTGATACAGTCCAGGAGAGGACAGAGTATCTCAACTGGAAGAGTATTTCCAGAATACTCCACAGTACAGTAACTCCAGGGTACTCCTCCACTGACTTAGTAAAGTGTGAAAAGAAAAGTCTGCATCATAAGATGTTTTGCTGCCAGAATAAGAGAAACTGCATTATTTGCAGTGCTGAGAGCTGCTAGTTCCACTTAGGACGTTAGTCCCATTCATGACAGAGCCTGGCTGATGCACAAGTGAGAGGAGAAAATGTGACTGGTGTGTTTTAATGTGACTGAGATAAAAAGAAAACTCCTAAAAAAGGGTGCTATTCTTAATGCCATTCATTTATTGCTGTGGGGTCTTGTAATTTCACTGCACCACACCACAAATGTGTTAAGGAATATCATGCAAAACTGTGAGTACCAGTCTCTGTCCAAATGTTTTCACATTATGTCACAGCCTCTTAGCTCTTTTAAGCCAGCATGGTCTCATTTCTAACCAGTTTTGGCTCCCACTACTTCATTATCTCCTGGCAGAGGACCAGCACTGCAAATCTGTGAAGCTCTCTCACCAGCTTCAGTTAGTTCAAGAACTTCTGCCCCATATTGCTCTCTGAGCTCCATTCACAGAAAGCATTTGCCATGAAACTATAACTGCAAAACTCAGCCTGGTTCACCATGAGAGCTACCTGAAGTGGTGCAATTTGTTCATCCTTAGTGCTGCAGGAGAGATGAATTTGGCTTTGAAAATACTGGCCTGTCAATCTGACTTCCTAACTGAACCAATTCCCTGGAGATTTAGTAGTTTGGGCACAAATACGGCATGAAAATGTTTTCCTCTGTGGCCCATTATCAAGCAGGTTCAAATAAACCACTGAGGTGGCATTTAATGGTAGATTTCCACTAAATGTCAGACCTCTGGCTTTGACATCTGTTTTGAGTTAGCACAGCAGCTGTTTGAAGCAGCTGCAGCAGTTGTGAATTTGCTGGGAGCAGCAAAGTAGAAGAGGAGTGGATGGGAAACCTTTTAGATTAAAAGGAAAGAAAAATTCCTTAAGGACAGCAATCATCAGGTATTCAGCAGAATTTCTCTCTCCAGAAATGGAACAGCTTTCGGCACCAACAGCCAGCTGTGCAAGGAGCAGGGAAGTCCTGTTCTCCTTTGGAACTGCCAAGAACTGCCAAAAGGTTAAACTGAAGAAACAAACAAATGAAAAACCCTGTAAAAGGTATAAGGCACATAAGTTATTGCATCTGAGGTCTGCTTGTGCAGGGCTATGACACAATCTGTTTTACACTTGCTTCTCTAAAATACACTCAAAATGATGCTATGAAGCCTTGTTGCCCTTTTAAAAATAACTGTGCAGCAAAAGATTGAAAAATAGCATAATCATAAGGAATCTATCTCCAGGTGAGTGACAATTACTAAAACATTTTGCTGCTTTGTTTCAGAAGTCCAAAGTAAGAGCCACAACTCTGTTTAATGAACTATTTCCCAACCTGAGCAAGTCTTACTCTTCAGATACTTTTGACAATATTTAGGCTAAATATGTCCGTGATGCTCAAGTTCTGTGCACCCAAGCAAAGAAATTCAGTCCTTTTCTCTTTTCACTGCTTGTTCAGCTCTGAACTTTTCTCACAACCAAAACCTCCCAAGTCCAGTTTGCTTTTGTCATACTGTTCTGAACTCCTCCAAGGTGAGTTTTTATTGTAATGGCAATAGGACACCCAGAATTATGTCCATGGTTCAAAAGGCCTGCCACTCCCTATGCAGTGACATGCTGATATTCAGACTGAAATTTAACATGCTTGTTTTTACAGGCCACAAAGAAAACATTATTTCATAAAATCATTAAGGTTGGAAAGGACTTTTAAGATCGAGTCCAGTTGTTAACCCAGCACTGTCAAGCCCCCCACCAAACCAAGGCCCCAGATGCCATATTTACATGTCTTTTAAATACCTCCACGGTTGTTGACTCAAACACTTCTCTGAGCTAATATCCAATCTAAACCTCTCCTGCCACAACTTAAGGCCATTTCCCTTTGTCCTACTGCGTGATACTTGGGAGAACAGACCAACCCCCAACTTGCTTCAACCTCCTTTCAGGTACTTGTAGAGTGGTAAGGTCTCCCCTGAGTCTCCTTTCCTCCATGGTAAACAACCCCAGCTCCCTCAGCTCCTCTATCACAAACTGTTTCTGAATGGCAGACTGGGACGACTGCAGTTCTGGTATCTGACAATTTTTTAATTCTACTTAACAAGAATCAATATAAGAAAATGTATTGTTTATAGATCTGTGCTATTGTTTGTTTGGGTTTATTCTTCTGTTTCCCAAACACCTACTTGATGTAGGTATTCACACCTGTAACTTGAGATTCAGTACAACTTGCAATGGAAAGAAACAAAATTTCACTTGCACCGGCCGGAGTCCTTACACTCTGCCCTGTTCTCGGCCTGCTTTGCCAAAATGCTTTCACTCTTCTGCAGCTGCACCTCGATCTTCTATTATAAATTAGAAATCTGAGATACAGATTTGCACCTCTCAACAGCAAAAAGGTCCCTGATTCAGTAGTTTGTTGAGACCAATCAACTCTGCTTCCTTTTCTTCTTCCTGCAGTCTTGAAAATTTTAAATCAGATCCCTGATGCCTGTGGAATCTGACTGACCACAGCACCTTTCATGTCACACTGAAAGTCTACATGAGGCTGCAGCACGTCACATGTTGGTTGTAAGCTTTGTGTATACAGCTATCAGTTGAATATCACTGAATGGTTAAACTGGAATAGAAGAAAACTTCAGTAACAGAAGTTTACATGAGCTCTCAGTAGCCTCTATCAAACAATGAATGGAAATCCATTTGCACTGGCTGTAGGACAAACCAGTTCTTAGAGAGGGCAGGACCATTCCTATACCTCAGCCACAACGAATTACACTAACCTGGCATTCATGCAAATACATCAAAAGATATAGGAAGAACAGGAAAACCTAGTTGAGGTCCTAATCTCTTTAGCCAAAACCTGGTACAATTCCTGAAAAACTGAAGAAGTTTCTCTCCCAGCTGGACTGATCTTTTAGTGTAGCCCAAGAAAGGGGAGGAGGCAGATTCTGGCTCAGCCCGGCAGTGCTTTGGCCAAGACCTAAGAGAAAAGTCCCATGGGAAGCTTGGCTCTGCCTGCCTGTGCCTGTGCCTGTTCCTGGCTGCCGCACCAGGAGCTCCTCTTGTGGCTTGGCTGAGGGGACTCATGCCCCTCCGCACTCACAGCCCTCCACCCAGCTAGGGGTTTTGTTTTTGTTCTCCACGGTTGCTGGTCAGACAGGGAAGCATGAAACTGAAATACCTCTTGTGGATGCTCATGATCATCTACTAGATTTTCAACAGTTACTGAACGGAGAAACAAAGTAAGAGAATACATTCTTTCTCTAAATGTCCACATTTTGCATCACGAGAATGAAAATCTGAAGCTACAGCTTAATTTACAAAATTAAAACATTATCTGATCTTATCAATTTCACTTTTTTCCCTATTAAATTTTATATTCTCTCAGTTTGTTTCAGGAAGCTTTGTATTTTTCACTAATAAGATAAAAAACCCTTTTCTATTCTCAGTGAGCAGAAGGTGATGTCTAACAGACTGACCTCTACCTATTTATTCTACACAGGAAATAGGCCACTCTATTTCAAATATCTCATTAAAGTTTGTTTCATAAATTGCTCCTATTTCACTGAAAACGAAGCTTGTTTTCAAAAAGAAACACTGCCAATGTCATCACCTATGAATACCAATTAGATATCACATGTGGTGAACATTTTTACACATGGGCTACCTACATCTAGACACATGTGACTATGTAAGATCTGTGTACAACATATTTACACAAATGATGGTCCCTGATAAGAAAACACTGTCTGTTGTAACCTGTATACACAGCAACTTTAAAAATAAGTCCATTTTTATCCAGACGGCAATATTAGAAAGATTTTTCATCTGTTGTCTCTCATAGTAATTATCTAGGCAAAATGAGGGTTGCACGTATGACTTTCTGACACAATGTTGAGGTGGAGCTGACTGCAGTTAATGATTTATTGTATTAGACTTTATTCAATCATATCTTTCTAAATTATTCCATCTTTTCACCTATAGCATGAGATCTTATACAGTTTATATTGACTTTTTTCCCCACAGTTCACAGATGATGTTTGGTGAAAGCTGAACTTGCTTTCAGTCCAAAGGATGGAGAAAACAGGACTCCACTGGAAGTTTAGTGCAATGGTTAATGCATTTACCTCCTAACGAAGGGTCCCTGGGTGATGTGTGAAACCTGTGCAAGGGCCCTGCAGGAAGTCTCTGCCCCCTGACATCCACTTATCGGGCTGGCAGTACTAGGACTTTCTCTTGCCAAGAGGTTCATGTCTGAGCCTCCTTTCACAGCAACAGCCAATATCCCAAACTGCCCAGCTCCTGCTAAGGAATCTCAGCCATTTTTCTTGGCAGCAGAGTATTTTCTTCTGGGCTCAGAAAAGAACTTCTTAAATGAAAAAATGTTGGTCAAATAAATCCTGGTAATAGAAATGCTTATTTTTAGCAGACAATAGGAATGAGCGAGATGGAAACACTGAAAGAAATGCTGTGGCTCTATGAACAAGTGCAGCTTACACTGCACAAACAGGCACTCCACTCATTTTTCCTCCATGCCTCTGGACCTGAGGGCTACATGGTTGAGAACTTTGACTTAGAACTTTAATATTATTTCAAACCACATTCTTGGAGAAAGACAAGGACAGAAGAAAAATGTGCTAAGACATGTATTAAAAAATAAATCATCAGGGGGATCAACCAAAAAGAAGGAAAGCTGTGAAAAAAAGGAACATGGCAAAAGGGAAGCAAAGAAAATACTTGGGGAAGAAAGAATCTCACAAAGACATTGTTTCCTCCACGTATCTAGCAAGGGCTACCTGTGGAGGTACCTTAAGGTAAGGAGGAACAGGCTGCTTCTCCACCCTAAACAAGACAGGTTTCTCTACAGCTATTGTTAAAATGAAAACAAAGAGCAGCAAAAAACCTGGTGCCAAAACACAACCCCCTGAAAACATCAAGGAACAGAAAGTACTTTTATCTTCTTCCCCCTCATCTGCCACAGGCAGCAGCGCTCACCTCTGGAGCTGGGGAAGGAGTTGTTCAGCTGCTCCATCACTTCCTCCAAACCTGTGCTTGTGTCCTGGGGAGGGCTGAGCAGCTCATCCTCGCCTGCAAAGCAAATCCACACCAATGCATGAGAGCCTATGCTGACAGCCTGTATTGCCCAAGTCCTCCTCAAAGCCAAGGCTATTCACTCAGACACATTTTCTGCTTAGTGTACAATAAAAATTTCAAAGCTGAATTTTGTTGACTGTTACTGTTCTCTTTCTTTATAAAGATCTAAGGGAAATTAAATGATGAATTTGAGACAATTAACACTATTTTAATCTGCAAAAAGGGATTTAAGAAATAATCCACTCTGGTAAAAGAAGTAGGGTAAAATGTCTGCTAGGAACATCTAGTTCCATAAATGACACTCATCATTTCAGCTTCTCTTATTCTATTATAGGAAAAAGAAATTGCTGTTGTGAGTGCTGCTGTTGAGCAGCTTTCTAACAGTGCTGGGTTCATGTTGGCACTGCTTTGCCTAGCTGCACAAATCAGTACAAACCCAGATTCTCATCTGCATCAGTATTAATATTTCTGACAGTTTAATTGCATCAGATTGGCGCTCCAAGAACACTCAATTGTACTGTAAAAGGGTTTAGCAGCAGTTTAATAAAGCGAAATACATTTCTCCCACTGAATAATTTCTATAACCTGATTATAGGGCAGCAGCTTAATGGGAAATTCAATACATTTTATTTTTACTCGATTTTTTTTTTGCTCATAGTTTCATATAACTAAAATCCGCATGTTGTTTTTAATGCAGATCCTTGCCTCCAATATAAATAGATCATATGGGGAAAAATACACCTGAAGAGTATACTTTGAGTGAGATTCTCCTTTTTTACTACGTCTTTTATCTCTATTAAAACACAAAAGCAATTCTGCCTGCTGCAATAACTGAGTTACATACTTGTTTTGAAAATGACTTAATGACCCTTTATTCTAACATGTCTTGTCCTACTCGAGTAGGAAAGTGTCTGATTTTCTATTAACATTTACATTCTTTAAACACTGAGGTACTCCATGCTAGCAAAAAACCTAGAAAAAGGGATATTAAAGGAGCTCTTCAGGGCTGCCTGTATTTAAGCCAGGAGTTTAACAAGAGTTATTTCTGACCAAGAGTGATTTCCCCCACTCCAGGAAAAGAAGTGGGATAGAGTGTCTGCAAGAAGCACTTAATTCATATAAATGATGGTCTTTGTATCAGCTTCTTTTATTCCATTAATGGTCTAAAAATAGTTGCTGAGGCTGCTTGCAGTTTGTTCAGCTTTTGAGTGGTGCTGGTTTCACACAAATCAACTCACACCATGAGTTACTTTCGTATCAGGCCTTGCACTGACAGGGGTGTCTTAGCAAAAGCAATGTCCTTGCAGCCTTTGCTGGATGTCAAGGTGAAAACTCAGAGTGAGATCTCACTGCTTCTACACAAGCTGCGGATTTTATCAGCCTGAAGAGAGCCTCCTGGCCCTAAAAATCAGAATGAAAGGGCAGTGGTTCTGCTGTCCTGGTCAAGAACTAAAGACAGGTACTGCTTTCCAAATGTCCTCATAAGTGCTGATAAAAGCTGAACTGTGTTGACCTTTAAGAATGTAGGTTTTTTTTACTTAAAATGCATTATTTTTGTTTTTTTGCTCATTTGGATGATTTTTTCTGAGCACTTTCTTGTAAATGACAAAATACTGCATCAGCCAAGCAACTTGACAGAAGTAAAGATAACTTCAGACCTCAATCTCCTCTCTTTACCCAAAAGAGCCTTCCCCATTTGTGTTTCTACAAAAGGTCTAGAGAGCTGAGCGAGTCTCAAATATTCTGGTGGTACCTGAACAAATTAAAGCTCAGCAACAGCCTCTTGCCTCACACACCTCAGAGAACACCCTCTGCTGCTACCCTGCCGGTGGGAGAAAACCCAAGGATAAGGACTTTCCCACTGGGACTCTGTGAGGAGAAAATCAGAACCTTCCTATTTGCCCACGTGTGCTTTAAGCTAACATGGAGTAAGTTCTCCTATTTATAAATGAGGGTTTGGGAGGGTCACCGCTTTCACCAAAACGCTGCTGGTGGAACACCCTTCACAGCAATCTCTCCCTGGGAAAGCAGAGACAAAAAAGTGCAGTGGGTCTACACTCAAGAGAAAAAAACAACTAAGGTCTGATTTTAAAGAGAAAAACATATAAAAACTGCCCCTACATTACCTCATTGCCTGAGACACCTAGAGATCCTCAGTATTTTCTCAAAAATGATGGCTCCCACATTCCTGGGCACATGGTTGCTGCATGGGAGCATTATTTACACCACCACTCTGGTTCCCTTCACAACCCAGGAGTATTTTAAGCTGCGCTTCAGAAAACTCTCAGCCTAGCAAGCAAAGCTTTCTGGTGTGAAAGGAGACTTGACAAACGGAATTAGTTGCGGTTTGTTAGCTCGGTTAGTAATTCTTTTTATAAGCTCCACTCCCTGCTGCCAACAGCGTGGCTCTGCTAAGGCTCAGTACGATCCTACTGAAAACAACTCAGCATCTCACTGTCCTCCCACATACTGGCTCAATTGAACCAATCAAGTAAAATCAAGTCATGTCTAAATATTTGCTTTAAAAAGTTTAAGCAGTTTATATGACTCTATCATGTTAATCAATTAATTTCAGTGTCACACAGTAAATGGGAGTAATTTTATATTGAGTCAAATGAAAAGAAGTATATTATTGTATTTTTGTCCCACTAAAGAATGAAATATGAAACTACAAGACTTCTAATAAGATGGCTGGGAAACATTGTCTTCCTACCTTTTCTTTTGTGTTTTAATTAATTTATGTGATGAAATTAATGAAATTTCTCCAGAAACCTACTGCAGATTTCACTAATAATACATTTTATCTGCTCTGTGTATGGCATACATAACAAAATATTTCCCCACTGGTAACATGATTAATGAAAGGTCCATTTTTACTTTTTCCATAAATTCCTGTTACCTGTGGTTGTGCTCTCACCCTCAGGATTCAACTCAAGCACTCCTAAAGGTACAATTTATTTCACATTTTTTACTGCAGAGTGTGCAGAAGCCATCTTGTTTGATACTGACATAGGCTGACATTATTGCTTACACTTGGAATGGAAGAGAAAGCCCCCCTCAAAAGCTGCTTTTCCCATCATAACAGCACTTCAGACAAAGCAGAATGGCCCCTCCCATTCAATTTCTCACTGTCATTGACACTTTCACTAACAGCAGTGAAAAGAAAAGCTCTCACTTAAGCCTCTCACTAATAAACATAAAATAAATTTCTCTGTATGAAGCTGATTATCATCAGGCTTGAAACATCATCTTGTTGAAGTAATATAAGTGCATTTGCTTAAAGATGCTGCAAAGATTGATTGCTTTTTCACTAGCAGAAAATCCTTGCCACTTGGTAATAAATACTTACTGATTATGTAACAGACAGGAAATTAGGAAAGTGCCACAGGGCAGTTACTAAAAGCACCAAAATAATAATTTCAGCCTCCAGCTACAGAATATTATTACTTAACCTTACTCCACAACTCTTATGATGTTCATTATCACATCTGATGTGATACTTAGAAAAGCCACTAGATGAGCACTGCCTGTGAGTGACAGCTCCATCCTACTGATTGAGCCACAACATATTAAAAATAAGATCACATCATTTAACATGGGGATGAGTAATCATACATTTAGTCTCTTAGCCATAATTAATATTATGTACATTTAAATCAGTTATGTCATGCTTAATTACTGAAAGTCAGTTTGAATAGAATAGTTAGTTTTTCAGTGGCATTTGTTTTCAGAAGTCGAGCCCTGGCTGAGCCTTGTGTTTAAAATCAAAACATCCAAGCTATTGGGTGCATCATGATCAAAAGCAAAGTCTGAATCATAATGAAGATGCAAAGTGTAAACAGCCTGATGACATCGAAGACCACTGCAAATCTCTACTTCATTTCATTTGAACTAAATGGAAAAGTGTTTTCTGTCTTTAAGGATCTTTTTCTGGAAAATGGGACATAATTATTTTTTGTGACAACCTGAGCTTCATTATCTTACCCATAGTTTCTGAAGTCTGGCTGCCAACTACACGAAGAAGCATTGGCTGACTGCTGCCTGACCTCTGCAAAGAGGTAGAAGGAGATGACAGTGTTGTACCGTTCACCTTGGCATCTGCCTGTGGCTGAAATTGAAGAAAAAGTAAGACATTGCTATTAACAGGTCACTGCTTTATACCTCTGTAATTTTTATTTGTTCCATGAACACACACAACTTTCAGTCTGTTTTTAGGTAAATTCATCCATGCAACCAATGCATTTTAATTCTGAATAAAACAAGGAAGAATACTAAAAAAGAACACCAATACCCAATTCCACATTCTCACTTGCAGCCTGTAGAACAATTTCGTAATTTTCTCTGACTCGCCCCTACAGATATGATTTCTTGGTATGTTCTTGTTACTGCTAACCCTTCACACCCTGTTTGGAAAATGACTCTTCAGAGACTCAGAAGAAATGCCTGAGGACTCACCTGCTCCAGCAGCTGCCTCAGCCTGTGCAGCTGCGATTCCAGCTGTTTGTTGTGATCCTCCAGAATCTGCATCCTGGCTTCCAGGCGGCCCTTGTGCTGGCGAAGCAGCTTGGCTTCTGCAATGAGCTCAGCATCCCGGGGGCTCTGCGGAGACACCGGCATCATCTCCGGCGGGGACGGCAGTGGAGACAGACCCTTGTGGTCGTGCTGCTGCTTCAAGCGGTCATACTCTGCCTGCAAGTTCCTGTTGGGAAGGGACAAGGGGCAAAAGCTTTATGGCCGCAGCACGGGGCAATGACAAGGCACCTCCTCTCGTGGGGTGTGATGTGTCTCACTTTTCAGGGCACACCTGCACCACCACCTGCCTTTCCTTCTCCTGCAACCACACACCTGTGGGCTTACTCCTTGCAGATCCACATGGATCGGGTATTAGAGGAACCTATGGTTCAGATTGCCTAGAGGCTCTTGGCATCACCAGAACTCACAACTGATTCCCTCCCAGGGCACCCTCCCAAAGCCAGGTATGGTCTGTCCTGGGCTCAGCTCTCCCTCAGCTTCCTGCTCTTTTTCCTTCCCAGCAGTGGTGGGACTGCCAGTTCCCTTCCACACATGGCTGTACCTGAGGAGTCATCAGGAGGAGGACTTGGAGTGATCAAAGCACCTCAAAAACACTAAACCAAAGTGGGTGCCACCTGGCTGGCCTATCTATTTTACAGATGAGACACTTTAGAGAGGCAGCCACACAAAACCAGAGCAAAACACAGAACTTGGCTGTTGTCAGTCAGGTCGTATCACTCTCCTCTCTTTGTATCTGCAAATGCATTTCCAGCCTAGGGCTAAAATTATCAACTTGAGATGAAGACAAATTAATGACCCCGTCTATTAAACTGAACTCCACTGACTTTTGGGGCTATAATTTCCATCTTCTTTGTCCTGCCGAGAGTGCTGCTGTCTACTGTAACTTTATGGCACTGCTAAGCTTGTTCCTTTATTCCATAAAACTCCAATTTTACTCCAGTAAAACACTCCATAGATTAATATGATCTATGGTGTTCTACATGAAAAAAAAATCTCTGAAGCAGGGAAAGCACAGAAGGCTAAGAAACTGAAACCTTGTTAGAGATAACAGTCCAAAACCGCAAAAATAGTAACTTGTAGCAGAAACTTCATAGGCAAGGGAGGCCTAACAAACTGCACTGGGATTTTGTTGCTATGATGTTCCTTTACAGCTTCCCAGAGGGGGAAAAGCGGCTCGACGCTCTGCTAACTGCTTACTCATCACAAGCGCTGACCCAGATTTTACTTTTTCCAACTCGCTCTTATTTGAGGTTGTGAGAACAGACACCTTTTGCCAGTTCTGCCTGCAAACCACAACACACTCTGACAGTTTGGTCTGGAAGCTTAACAGCATCTCAGAAACCTCCCAAAAAACACACTTCTGAAAGAACATGATTGTGACCAGAACAAGAACTAAAGCAGGACGCATCATTTCACATGGGTGAGAGAGCAATGCCAAGGACAAAGACAAGCCACTGACTGTTCTTCGAAAGTCCCTGTGCTCCTCAGCAGCTGCATGATGGACACATCCTAACTTGGGACTGTGGCACCCCCCACAATACAATCCCTAAGGGATGTCTGACATATATGATCCCTCCTGCAGAAGTTTGAAATTATTAAAAAAAAGGGCTAATGATTCTTAACTTCAGGCTGTTCCAAAATTCAGGATTTCTTTCTCTAAATCCCACACAAAGAGGGACGACTATAGAGAGTTGTTTCCTTTTTTTCAAATGAAGTTTCTTGTTTTAATGAAATTACAGAGTTTCAAGTTGATGAAAATTATCTGGAAAAAAATGAAGAGGTATCTATACTGGGTATAGACATAGTTGTATGTCTTCTGCATGACTTAATGTTTTCTGATACTTATAGCTGAACAAACTGGTGAATAATTAATAAAAATACAACAGGGAATAGGAATGAACATGACAACAGTATTACACACGATGTTATTGCTGACTAAAGTTTATTCAGGAATGATCGTTAAGCCTGCTTTTCACCAAGTCCATAGGTAGTGGTTATCACTGCCCCATGAGGAATTTCCCAGATGCACAATACAGGCAATACTCCACAAACAGCAGACTCAAAAGTCTGAAGTGCTGTAAAGCAAAAGATAAACCATCACCCTAAGGGAAACTAAATAAATGCACTTGGTCATACTTACAACATAATCAGATACCTTGCTACAAAGAAATCTGCAATTATTGCCTGTATCAATATAGAGAAGTCCTTCCAGTAACTATAGTATTGAAAAACAAGTACAGACCAGGGAGTAATTCAAATAAAAATCCTTTCATGTCTGATAAAAAAATAGTTAAAAAAATCTTTCTGAAAGCCCACAGAAAAAAAAAAATCAGTAAAAGATATTGCATATTTTCCAACTAGAGGTATGTCTGGATTTAGAAGTTCTGTAATTAAGTGCTGTGATATTGTTGGAACAAAGGAATGTCATTTTGAAGGATGCATGTGGGTTTGCCCAGTGCACCTGTACTACTGAGTTTTCCAGCTGCACCTGTTCAGTCTAGCTACACAGTCCTTAGTTCAGAGAACTGAGATTTATCATAGCTTCAGAGTCATAAGAGTGATGTGGAATGCATGTGATCAATAATGTCGTAACTGGGATCTAAACAGCAGCAGTGTATTAACATAATGCAAAAAAGCTGAAAATTAAAAAAGAAGGAAAGAATTTGAAACCTGCTGTAAAAATATTTTAAGACAGTACAAATGGCTCTTATTCCTCCCTCCGGAACAGTTTTAAGCTGTGTGGTGAAAAGGACTGCTGCTGTGAGCCAGGCACCCAGGGCACTGCCCACAGCCCTGAGGAGAGGCACTCTGACACTTTCAGCATAAAATGGGACAAAAGGGAAAGGGGAGATAAAAACATGCTCCTCTCTAATGAATGCAACTGAGCAAGCATGGGCAGTACACAGAAACCTCACCTCCCTCCACTACAGCTCAGGCTGGGTGACTTTGACATCTGGCTGTCACAAACAAACAAACAATGCTGCTGCATCTACTCACCACTGGGAAAATGAACCCTTCTTCAGTAAGAGAGTATTAAAAAATTCCCCATATATTGCATTTACAATGCTTGCAACTCTTTGAGGAATTTGTGAAGAAAAGTAACATAGGAAGCATTCAGCGTAACCTTGATTTATGCAACTGTAAAGAGCTGAGTAGTAAAGAGTACATGAATTATTGATCACATCTATCACTGGCAGCATTAATTGCCTGGTGACAGAAATCCTGGTGGACTCCGTTTGCTGAGTAGTCCTCTCAAAGGCAATTGAGAATTTGTGAATTCATTTCTCATCTCCCTACAGAAAATCAGTTGTCTGAAGAAACAGACAAAGCTGGTAACTGAACCACCTACCCCTGTCCCTCACTAGAGTGACAGTGTTTACTCATGATGCTTCACACTCAGAAGATCCAGTTTCCCTTCTTCAGTGCCAAAACAAATACCAAAAGGAGCCACAGCATGTTTAGAAATGCATCACTTTCTTGCTGTTGGCAGCTATACAGAAGGGACTTATGTGAGGAGGCCGTTCATGATTCTACAGGTCTGAAGGAACACTGCAGCTCCAGTGAAACAGGGCAGCTTTCAGGGTGTCAGTGCTTCCCTGGTGGCACACAGCCCACTGCACTCCCACTGCAAGTCAGGAAAGGCAAAGCAATGGCAAATAGCTCTGGCTAGAGATCTCATCTACCTAGTTCTTGTTATGGGACAGCTCAGAGTTGCAAGGAAGAGGAGAGAACATGAGGGAAGTCTCCCTCTTACATCCAAGACCTCAATTCTACTAAATATTAGGAAACATCCACTTTCCTGACTCATTAAAATAGCAGGAAAGTATTTTAACTCCTTACAAAAAGTTTTGACTGTCCCTGCAGAACCACACGGTTTCTATTTAATGCCACTACAGTAGATCCTAGTCAGTATTACCTATCTGACTAGTATACATAGTATAACCTATGTAATGTACTACTGTAGATGGACAACAAAAACTTGTCTTCTCTCTCTCTGAAATACATTCACTCTTGAGGAAATTGTTTTTGAGAGGGTTTTATAATTGGATTTTTCTTTTATATTGCAATAATGCCTTCCATAGCAAGATTGCATTTTGAATACAGAAATGGCCTTATCACAATATTCCATGTGATGCAAAACACAGCATAAGCCTAAAGACCTAAAACTCAAATAAAATATTTTCAGCCATTGAAAATACTCTCTAAAATGCTCACATTTAAAAAAATATGAATTATTTAGCAGTCAAATCTTAGCCATACATTATTTAAGGAAGTCATACTTACAAGCTACAGAAGCAGCAAGGCCTTAAAATGCTAGCAGATAAATAATGAATATCTAACAAGAGGTCCTTGGAACTGACAAAACCCCAGTCAGAACCATGTCACAGTTAGGTTAGTTTGTAAGTTAGAGAATGCATTTCAGAAGCACTCAAAAGAGGCAGCAGAGCTTTTTAAACTGTCCAAAAGCAAAGCCTCAGAATTACAATTTCAAAGAGTCTTTTTCATTTAAGTAACAAGTCAAGATGGAAATATATGGAGGCCAGAAACTGCAGCTGAAACCCAAATGGAGGTCAGAATTCAATACACAGCTCAAAAGAGACAAATCAAAAGAAAAAAGTGCTTTTCTGAAAAGCAGGAAACTGGGGAGCAGAAGAAAAAGAGAAATGACAATGAGGTGCTCCCAATGTCATAGCACTGCTTCTTGTTGGTAGTTGTGGCTGCTTTTGTGGGAGCTGCTGAGCAGTGACTGCATGCCCTGGCTCTTACTGTAAAAGTGTACAAGACACAGCAGAGCGAGCTAAACCTGAGTTATCAAAAGTCACCACGAGTGTGTGCAACAGGAGTTATGTCACCACAGGCAGGAAAGGGCGACTCACAGCCTGGGAACAAAGGAATGCCTTTATCCCGAAGCAATAATGGAAGTTTACATGGAGGGCATTTTCGGATCTGCATGCGAAGGAAGATGCTTTCACCCACTGGAACCAGGTTCACACAAGGAATTAGGTGTCAGGTTGCTGACTACCTTCGGCAACAGCCAAAAAGGGTTTGCACAAACTCAACGGAGGAGAACGACTAGGAAATAGAAATCTAAAGGGACAAGACTGCTTTTAAAAGTAGGTAAGTTATATGAATGGCTCCTGACTGACCCTGTCTGAGTAGCTTATTTTTCAAAGCAGGAATCAGTGTTTCATCCATAACATCATGGTTATCTGGCTGTGACAAGCAACCAGGACAAGAAGAACTTGTTCACTTTTCAGCAGCTACCTTACATTTTACATACAAGTTATTTATAGCAGTTTGCAGAGACAAAACTCATGATTTTGTCATAATCAATAAAAATCACAGCAGTGTGACCTCCATTCTGTGAGACCGAGACAGAGCTCTCTGTCCCTGCTGTGTTGAGCACCCACAAAAGGCAAGGCTGCCTGTGGTATCATCCCATCCATAACTGTGCCTCCAGTAGAACAAATGAGAAAAACAAGCTTACAGACTCGGCTCTAGTTTAATCCAAGACTGGAAAACTTCAAACCAGGTATTTTTAAGGTGTTATTCCTGCCAGAGATCTTTTACCATTCCTCATCAGTAACTGCTAAATTAAATAAAGCCCATGCAGAAATTTAAGGCATAAACTTTCAGAGGGCTTTTTAGCTTATTTAGCTATCTATCTCCATGTTATACTAGTTTTCATACACTACCTTTCTAATCTAGAACCAGCCTGCTTTTTTATCCTCCTTTCTGCTAGGCACCGTATTTTGTATACAGAGAGAAAAACATCACAATTTTTTTCCTTCCACTACATAATGGTGTTTAAAAAAGTAACACCCATCTCCTGAAAACTAAGCTATCTTATCATCTGTATTGTACTAGGTACTAGATATTTCTTAGCTACAGTCCTGAACATTCAAAGTATGATGTCTTATTTCAAAATACTGATTTTTCTCCACTTTTGAAAGTACTTGGGCTTTATGTGCTATGTAGTAGGAATTCTGTCATTTGTTTCAAACAAAATCTGCCTGCTGTTCAGTGAGCAAGAGCTTTGTTTACTACACCTTTCTGAGTGTAACATCCTCCTCACTCTTGATGCCTACAATCTCCTCCATTCTTCCAAATCCTCCTGATAAAAAGCCCCTGATGGAGCCACTGCAATTGATTAGCACCATCCAAAGAAGACTTATACATGGAGAGAAAATCTATGACACTGCCGACTCCTGCATTATTTCCTTGACAAGCCTGAGGTAAATGATTACTGCATTAAACCCTCAATGTAAGCAGGAGTACCCAGCTCTTACAGAAGCAAGAAAAAAAAAGAGCATGAACATGCCAATAGACTGTACCATAAAAGCTGAAGATAGCAGAAGACAAACAAAACCACGGGGTTTTTTTGTAGAACTAAATGATTTATATCTTTCAGTCTGGTTTGGGTAGTTCACAGTGGCAGTTACGATTCTTCCAGGGTCAAGATCTCCTGTTTTATGTGGTGATGGCCCATGATTCCAGAGTACTGTATAAAAAGGACTGCAGTGTTCTGATGCCTTGAGTATCCAGCTGGGACTTTTTTAATGGTGATTAATGAAGATAACTTCAATTAAATTTGAAATTAGAAGTGGTAAAGGATACTTTGTATTGAAAGACTGAAGAAATGGGGAACAAGCAACACCAAAAGGAAAGAGGACCCAACTTTTACCAACTATGAAATGACTTGTCAGAAGAAAATTCAGCTTTGTAACTCATTTCATCCCTAAAAATGCTACCAAACTGAAGTCCATCTAACTGTACAGTATAATTGTTTTACAGAGTTTTTACTTCCAATTCAGCAGCTGGTGGTATAACCCACCTGTTCTCCTCCTCCAGGTCTGCGAGGATTCTCTCCAGTTCCCCTCTCTCCTCACTCTCCAGAGAAATCAGGATCTGGGCAGGGCTTCGGGGCTGGCTCAGGGGGGACTCCTGGTTCAGGCTTTGGCAGTAATGCTGGATTAACAAGTGTTCATCATCGCTGCAAAACAGAGGAGATAAAACAGTCTGTTCCCTTCCTTCTTTTTAACTTCACAGTGAGTACGAGGAGATGATTCACTCCCAGCCTCTCATTTCTGACAAAGAGATTTGCTGAACTCTTTGTAACCAACAGCAGAGCAATGCACCTTAAAGCAAAATCTGCTGACCTGTTTCATTGAGTCTCTGGTAATTTTCCTTCTCTGCAGAGACCACCTCCCTCCTTCTCTGCTTCTCAGACACTTAAAGCCAAGTTTTGCAACAGCTGACAACCTCAGCTTTCCTCTTCTGACAAACTTCAATTAGGAATTTGCTTGCAAAAAAAAAGCAATTTTCTGCTGCCTGATCTGCATTATGGAAGGGTCATTCAAGCAAGGGCAAGGCATTTATTTCTGTACTTACAAACTTTCCCTATGTAGCAAGTGTGTGCTTCATTTATCTTTTTTTCTCTATAAAACTCTAAACGAGGTAACGCAAAAAAACCCTTTAACTAGTATAACGAAATTATGTTATTTTCCACTCAGGTGTTTGGTTTTTTTAAAATTTAAAAGTGATGTACTCTGTCAGAATACAAATACACTCTGTTTAATATGTATGATCTCTTTCTTTATTTCTATTGTGCCTGAAGCTGTCCAGCATCTGAAACAGAAATATCTCTGGAAGAGAAAAGGAAATACAATTCTGAAGACCTTGATCACCTCCCACGACTACATGGATTGTTTTAGGTGTGGTTTAGGTGCGGTTTAGGTGCTAAGGAGATGCATCCAAGCCCTAAGCAGCGCAACTTACACCAGCAGTTACTGAGAAACCATGAAAGGTTTCCCTTGACACCATTAGACAGGGTCAATAAAAATGACACTGCTGTTGGAGATCTCATATAGCAAAATAATTCAGACTAGTCAGTCTAGGGGTTTTTTTGCTGTTATGCTTCTAAGCCAGAATTTTACAGGCATTTTGAACAGCTGTTATTGTTCAAAAATTATAATTTTCCTTGTTTTCATTTTGTTCCTGAAAATGTTAATGATGCAATTTTATGACTGCAGGAGTGCCAGAGCAATGTAGAGCACATTAACATTAGTTCATAAAAGAGAAGTATTAATTTTTCACAAAAGGAAAGGCTTGCCAGTTCCTAAATTTATACTTTTCATGAAGCACCTCAACTGTGATTTCCTTCAAACCACTGCTTTGCATTTATAAATATTCTTACGGATCTTAAGTGAATTAACAGTGAACAAGTGACATAACTATTGCAGTATAATGTCACTTTACAAGCACACTGTTTTTGTTTGATTTCCAGCCTGCACAGATATTTAATATATCATTGCAGTGACACTACATATTGAAATGTTTTGTGATATATATATATATAAAAAAATAAATATATATTCTGTGCTTTAATTTCCCTCCTTTCTTGTTTCCATCTATCACTCTACCTGTACTGATTAGCCAAATAATCCAAACCCTACAAGAATAACGAATAATACTTAATCATAATCTGACAAGCAAAACCAAAGTAATTACAGTTGTGAATTCATGGTAAGCTTTGATTTTCCTGCAATTTGTATCTATCCGGATAATATTTCTTCCAAAATTCAAAATGCACAGATCTATTCTAATTTTACTAGCACAAACTGAGGAACAAACTGGATAGTCATTGGTTCACTTATTAACTGAATCATGCCAGTACAATTTCTAATTAATCAAAGAATGAACTGAACAATAAGACCAAAGTGTAATACAAGAGATAGTGTGTATGCATGCTTTATGTGACAAGGATACTGAAATATTTCAGTGGGGCAACTCAAAATTCCATCTATTGTAGCATTACGACTATCCGTAATGATACAAAATTAAAATACAACTTGGAAACAAAGTTTTCAGTAACTGCATAAAACTATACTGACATTGCATATATGTTAGTTTTGAGGTGTCATTTTAACTTTCTCCTTCTTAAACCAATATATTAAAATAATGTACTTGGTTCTAAGTTGGCTGACAACAATCCTACCAAGTCAAAAGAGAAACTATTTTGAAACAAAGAAACAGCTTTATCACTATCCAAGAACATTCTGAGCTCACAGGCTCAGAATCAACCTCATAAAGTGCTATTCTTAAGTGAATGAAAATTGGACAGTTCTGTGTTGTAAAGGACTGCTACAAATTTAGATTATGTCTGAATTGCCAAAAAAATCCATCCCTTAAACTGATAAGGATGAGATAATGTAGAATAGATAAAAACACTTTTAGAGAAGTTGGAGTTTTCATATCTGATTCATTTAGAATTCATGCTATGGCTTCTCCTACACAGTTAATGAACCAAGACCAAAGTTTCAAACACACCCATGACATAGCTGCTTCTGTGCTGTCTTCAGAAACATTACTCACAGGTAGTTCTACGTCCTTTCATTCAGAGAATACAGACCAAGAATATTATCAGGGAAGAACCACAAAGGGTCTCAGCAAGACATTATATTTAACTACTTCTTAAAAATCAAAACTTTTATTTATAACTTTACTTTTAAAGTAATACAGTGAATGCTTGTCAGTGACCTGTCCAACTTAGTTTACTACTGCCAAAATTTCACAGTGATGATCAGTCCCTCCTGGCTTACACTTGCAATGTATTTCAGGTATTTGTAGACCAAAGATTTCTGTTTAGCCTCACTTATGTTTGGTATGAGACTTTTCCCACACTAATGTTTTCTAGCTTACAGCAATTTAACCATGATTAAGCTTGAACTGAGATAGAAGGGGTTTTTTTGTATCTTTGTCCTTAGAACTTATCAGATGATGACCATTTTTTTGAATATGAAAATTATTTGTGGAATAAATCAGTAATTTTTTGAAAGAAATTAGTAGTTTTAATTTTGAAGCTATCAATCATTTGTTGTATAAATTTGGTATTAAGCTATAAGCCATTAATCCAGACACTATGATACAAACTGAAAGGACATGAGTACATCATTAAATTGAACCAGATGTGGTACATGGCCATGCAAATTCAGCACTACAAAATTTCATTACAAGTTATTAACCTTCCCAAGAAAATACATGTCAAAACCACAAAAACAGCCTACTTACATGCTCTCATTAGGTGAAATACTGTCATTTAGGTAAGAACCATTGGTGTTTTCCATTTCTGCTAGCCTGTGGAAAAAAAATAAGACTCATTAAAACCAATTATATTTTTCAGAAACTTTGTTCTAACATTCTGGAAAGAATTAAAAAGTGTGATGTTTTCGATGAATTTGAAACTCACATTAATTTATACTCCCTGTTGATTACCAAAAGGTTTTGCAATAAACTATTGCAAAAGATCGCTTGTTACAATGGCCTGGCTAAACTCACTTCTACGTCTTCAACACTTTCTCTGAGGTTATATTCCAACTTCTCTTGATTAATTAATTCCAAAATCAAAGAAAAGCCTTAAGATGCCAGGGGATTACACAAATTGCTTTCTACCCGGCAATGTCATTGTCAAAACTGTAACAATCAGTCATTTCTCATTAGTTTTCACACTCAGCCCCTCCTAAATGTCCTGCATAATACAGAAACACCTCTCCCGATCAAGTGATATTGGAGGTGAGAAAGAGGTCAGAATAATTATTTTTCATTACCTCAACCCTTGAAAGTTTACTTGCTTGGCAGAAAAACATTTTCATATTTGCACAATGAATCTACTTTTTGATTCTTAAGAGCAGTATGAAAGCAGAGAATTGAACTAAGGCAGTGATACACCACTGTTTTAATCCTCCAAATCGAGGAAAAAACCTGTTTGTGGTATTTCATGAGGTGAATTAACATTATAATGACACCTGAGATTCATGTAAGAGTTTGGAGGTTTCTGCTCTTCTCACTTGTACTATTACATCAGGGTCCATATTAAAATCAAACCCCTATGTAGAATCATGGAAGGGTTTGGGTTGGAAGGGGCTTTTAAAGGTCTCCAGTCCAACCCCCCTGCACTGAGCAGGGACATCTTCAACTAGAACAGGTGGCTCAGAGCCCCGTCCAGTCTGACCGTAAATGTTTTCAGGGATGGGGAATCCACCACCTCTCTGGGCAACCTGCTCCCAGTGCTTCAACACCCTCACTGCAAAAATCCCTTCCTTACATCTAGTCTGAATCTACCCTCTTTTAGTTTAAAACATTATCTCTTGTCCTATCACTACAGGTCCTATTAAAATACCAGTAACTGAGAGCACAGGACCCCACAGGACCTAAAGGCCAATTCTGACCAGACAGGTGCTCTGGCATGCAAGTTAGGACAGGCTCGTTAACAGCAACCACAGATGATGCTCTTGCATTCCACAGCCTGGAAAGCAAAACCCCAAATTCTATGTTTCTTTAAGAAGTGCTCAGGTAGCCTTCAGCTCTTGGTTTTTTCTTTTTAAAGTAATTTTAGAGAAAGATCTGCCTAACGTCCAGCTGGTCTCATACCTGCTAGCATAATGTTCAATGCGTGAATGAGTATCATCGTGTGAGAGCTGAGGGGACGAGGCAGGCCTATAAGGCAGAAAACACTGATTAATCACAAACAATACCCCTTTAAAAGTAAAAAGACACTTAGCTATGCCTATACCCTCACATCTCTGTGCCTTATGCCATGTTTGATAAAAAGCAAGTTAGAACTTCAGGCGCTGTGTATGCCTCCTCAAGCCATCGGTGAAATGTTCTGTGGTGCCACACTGGGGATTTAGACCTTTTGCAATCCGTCTGTTGCCACGATTCTTCTTCACACCAGTTCCTGAAGGAGCCTTTTCCAAAGGATTTATAGAAGAGCTTTCACCCTGGTTTTCCCTTCACACCTGCCTCCTTCACTGGCATTTCTGCTTCACATGCAGCCCTGCATCGGCTGCCAAAGTCCTGCTGGGAACCTCTCCTCTGCCTCCCACCCTGCTCCAGTGCCTGCTTCCAGCACATCCCACTTAAAAGAGCCTTTCAGGATTACTCCATGAGCAGCTAGAAATAAATACAAGAAGCATAAAATGTCTGAAATGAGCCTTTAAAACACCCTGCAGACACTGATGATTTTGCCTAGCATCTTTCAAGAGTTACCATCTCAACTGTAGCTCAGTGTGTTATACAGGGGGACACTGTCAATTATGTTAGGTTTTCTGCCTGACAGATGGCATGAGGTCCTCTTTTTTGTTGATGAAAACAATTCATGGGACTTTTCTCATCAATTAGGTAATTGTTTCTTACAGCCTCAGCTCTGGAAAACATCAACATTAACTTATATGGCCTATGCAGTTCAGAGAGCACCCTTTGCTGCCACGTGGGATTTAGCCAACCTATGTGTATTGGGAGGTGCCAGACTAACAAGTGATGCAGCTTCTCAAACTGTATGGCAATTTTATATTTTTGCTAAATTTCAACTGCCCTTTATTCCATCTTGGCTGATTCTCTTTCTGGAACTCCTGAGTGAGGAAGGAGTTTCTCCCCATTTTAAATAGTTGGATACTGTGGTTCAGGCTGGGACTGCCCAAAAGTGACTGCACTGCATTGCACAAGCAGGCAGGTTTTGTATTTACTGGTTATAAACGAAAACTGCAATAATCTTCTGGTTTGTGACGTTCCCATGTTAGGAGTTTGACAATCCTGCCATAAAACCACTAGACTTGTCAGCTTCCAGGTTTCTACTCAGCCTCCAAAGGGCTCTAGATTAGGGTCCTTCTGAATTCACAGAGCTGTATGCTGGATACACAAAATTTGTCATCATTAATATCTTCTCACAGAACAGAAAACTTCTTCTCTCTATGACATTACAGGCCAAGTATAACAAACCTCATTTTGTCTTTGAAATGAGCTTTGGCCTCTACTTTTACTCATCACATGTTCGAGCGTTACTACAGCACACCAGAGGACAAATACTCCATCCACAGAGTTCCTCAGTGCAGCAGAGACTCAGTGGATGGGCAATTGCTTCTTTGTGACTTGATATCCTATTTTGTGTAAGAATATGTACAGTGCAGGGAAGGGAGGGGAAAAGGATGCAATTTCTTTAGAGCAGTGGATCATAGTGCAAGATAACGAAGGTTTTCTGATAAATTGAAGTTACCCTCATTTTTCTATTTTTTTGTCATGCAGCAGATGTTAAGATGGTCTTAACTGGTACCATCAATGCAAGAAGAGGTCTTGTTTTCAATACACACACAAAAATATTGATGCTGATACTGTGCATAGACTAGGAAATAAGTGTTAAAAGTAGTTTTAATTCTGAGCTGAATCATTCTCTTAGTGCCTCTCACCCTGGCATTGCACACGTATTTTTACCAGTACGATGGAAGGGACAGCACTGGGTTGGGACGTACTGGGAAATGGAGAGAAGTCTCTTTCTGCAATAGTGCATGGCAAAATGTCAGGCCTGACTGCATGAACATATCCCTGCTGCCTTGAAACTATGCTTCAACTTCAAAAGTGACCGAGTTGTGTAATATACATAAAAAATATATATTTTTTTAAAAGACAAACAGTGTTGTATAACTTGTTGGAGCTGATTCTCTCTGCCAGCTGCAAGCAGGGAGTGAGCTACAATTTCAGGTTTGTCTCTGCTTCGGAACATTGGAGAAACCTCAAACAGCTTTTTAAAAGTTTGCTTAAGAAAGCAAACCCGCTAGAGAAGCATTGCTTTGTACTGTATTCAGCTGCTCAGAGGTACTTTTGCCAGTCTCTGAGCAATCTTGAGAACAACCGTGCTGCATTTTACATGCTCTTAGTGACCACCTGTGCAAGAGCTCAGAGTTCTTCCTTTCTGAGCACACACACCCAGCACACCCAATCAGCTCAAAGAGTCAGCTAGAAGGCTGAGTGACACAGACAATATTTAGCCAAGATAACCATTCCTTTTACAAGGGCTCCCCAGCTGCCTCGCTCAAGCTGGGGTCTGCAGGAGCAGCCTGGGAATTCTAGTCAAGTCAAGTGGTGACCAAATGGCAAACACCACCTTCCTGCAATTCCCTGCACCCCCGGAGACCTGGCTAGCAGCATGAGGGTACTTTCTTTGTTCAGCATTTTAGCTGATGCTTCCTGAAAGTGTAGAAACAATTGAATTGTATTTGTATCATTGTATCATCGCAGTTCAAGTAAAAAGACACAAATTCTCACAACTTGTGAACTGTCCTTTAATGCCTGGCAAGCAGAGTATCTGGGCAAAATACTGGGTAATAAGCAGTCAGAACCATTAACTTCCAGCAACAAAAAAAATCTATTTATAAACAGTTCCATGTATACCACATGTTGGTGTCAGAATAGCACTAGCATTGCTGAGTGCTGCCAGGTGATGCTTTTCTGAGGCACTTCAAGGATAACCAGAAAACTTGCATGAGAGCACCAGAAAAAGGCGTAAGTGTAGAAAACATGGGAAAGTTTTATGATAACTGGTTTGTCTGCTGAAGCTGGAATCACCCTGGAACTGAGAAGCAGCTTTAAACCTGGGTAGCTCAGTAACTTGAATTGCAGGTCAAGTGCTATAGCATGAGGGAAAGAAATAAAGTTAGCAGAACAAAGTGAAGGGCAATTGTTTCTAGCCATCATTAATTTCTTATTTTTCTGTTTGCTTGTCAGACCAGATGAAAGGATTGTGCTCTGGAAGATACCTCAGTCTGACAAAAAGTGCAACCTCTCTGCACAAATCCTGCTCCTCAGTATTTCTCAAGTTTTCTTAAGTATTAGTAAAGAACACCAAACCTTTGGTGTGAAGCTATCAGTGTAGGCACACCACAATGTTATCACTGTAAGTAACTAGAAATAACCATGTTATGACAGCTTAATTTCATGTTATGTCAGACACAGCAATGGCATTCCATATGATCTAAGCTTTCTCTGAATGTTACTTTTAACTTTGCAATTGTTCTGAAGTATACAACATCCAGATCCAGAGCTGCATTTATAAAAGTGCATCCTCAAGCTCAAAGCTCCTCTGTTTCAGTCTGGCTCCAGACTTCTGGCATTCTCTGTGGATGAATTTTCAACCATATGAGGTTTGCAGCATTAGATGTTGGGCTGCTTAAATTTCCTAGAGGTAGAGCACTTCTCGTAGCTTCCCAAGGGTTTGTGCTCCCAATGAAAACTATAAATCAGTATTTCAATGTAAACATTTCGCTCTTGTTTATTCTACAAAAAATTCAATGGAGGTGCAAGCCATATACATTTCACCATATAGAAATATAAAAAATCTATTTATTAGTTTCTCATTAGTTATCAATATGTGACTTAAAATTAATCCTTATTTAACATTGTTCTAGACGCATCTGTGTAACACTGGAAGTAGCAAATGCCACAATGATAAATATATATCTAACTTTAATTTATGCTGAGGCTATCACTACAACAGTAAGACAATGTATGTGCTGGAGTGGTGCAAGAATGAAAATCTATTCCACAGCTGAAAACCCCTGCTTTTTTGACTTCTGAAAAAATACAGTAAACATTTCCCCATTTCAACCTGCCTTTCCAAATGTGAACGTATCTAAAAGACTGTAACAAAATACCCAGTGAGCTCTGGATTACCTGGGGCACTCCAGTGTGCACAGTTGCACATGAAACCAAATTATAGCTTGATCTGCAAAACTATCATTCCTGAAACTGAATGAAATCCATATCAAGTTCAATCTCCGTCTTTCAAAAAGCGTTTAGTATACATTCAGAGGGATTGACACTTACTCAGAAACACAGGCTTTTAAATGACAAACTTTGATAAGCATTAGTAGGTCTGCACGAAACCCCTGTTAATTCGATGAAAAATACATACTCCAGGAAGAGTACACAGTACAAAATCCATGACTGCTGGAAACTCCAGGATTTATCTCATTCTACTCATTTGGGATCAAAATATTCCTTCAGAGAGTGGAAATAATCATAAAGAAAGGAGGAAATGATCTCATGTAAAACTAAACAAAGAAATAAACAAAAAGAAAAAGTGAGGGAGCGCAGCAGCAGCAGTAGCAGCAGCACACTTCAGCAAAGTACTCACGCAGAATCTACTGGCCAGAAGTTGATCAGAGTAACAGGACTGCAAGACAAAAAATGAGGAGGTGAAGAGAAAGGCAGAAGAAACTCAGCAGCAAAATAATTACAGAAAGGTTTAAAAAAAAAATCGCAACAACTAAAAAGCAGAAATCCAACAGACCAACATGAATGGCTGTGAAGAGCAACCAACCAAAAAGTGAGAAAAAAACCTTGGAATCTAAAAGTTAAAAAGAGAAAGAGAAGGAGCGAGAACAAGCTGCGTGCAATTGCCATTAAACAAGTGATTAAACGTGTAAAAAACCAAAGGGAACTGGGTTAAGTCATTGATTTCTCCATGTGCATCATTACTGCTTTTTTTTCCCATGAAGACATCAAAGTCATTTAGTAAGACTAAATTTATAGGCTGAGAAAATAAGAAAACATCTGGGAAGCTTGCAAACACGGTAGCCTAATTAAAAAAATAAAACCAAAGAAAGATACCCATTTGGAAGAAAATAAAAATTTAATGAAGGTATCATTAACCTCCAAATTGCGCATCAAACTTAGAAGTCTGTAAGACTGCCAGTAAGACTGTGAGTATTTTTTTTTTGCTAACTGAAGCTGAAGTTCTTGTGTAAGGACAGGTGAAAGCAGATAAAGGCAATGGCAACTGGAAGCCCAGCTTGTGTTTTCCTGCCAGCCGAGGTAAACAGAAATGAAAGACATAAAGAGGCTTTATGCATTTAGGAAGTGAAAGGAGTTGGCACCAGCTGGGGAGCTCAAACAGTGCACCAAATGAATTGCTACTTAGGTACTTCAGAGCTACTCACGTTTCCATGTTGTCTCCCTCCAAGACAGTTTGCACAGGCAGGTAGCCCATTCGTGGGTGCTTTGCAAAATATCTTTTTGTTCGAAATTTGTTTTTTAGTACCTTGGCAAAGTCACGGACGTCTTCTCCTGAAGTTGTCTGAAAGCCACAAATCACATTAAATCATCTTTCATGAGGTTGTCACTGTTTTTCAGTTGCTGGGTCACTTGGAAGAGCTGTGATCGCACTGAGCAGAGCTGCCAATGGCTTGAGCCCCAGCACCATGGATTTTATTTGTCCATCACTGTCACCTGACAATGCACTACACAGAGACACTGCTACTGGGGAGGAAGGAGGGAACAGGAAGAAGCTCCAAAGCCCCCTAACAGGCTCATGCCTCACCTCAGGCGATCTCAAGAAGACAAGCAATAATTAGACAAGAATTTGTCATTTCCTCACCTGGCTGGGGGGGATTCTGCCTACTTTTGGTTCAGCACTAAGATGGCTGTAGTGGGGGACACACAGCCAGTCCGTGTGTCCAGCCGGGAGCTTCACAGTCTGGATCCCAACTCTTACCACATGCTTGTCATCGCCATCTCATGGACTGGTCAGTCCATGGAAGTTTCTAGGTACATTTTCTTTCCAGTTTCCCTCCCCAGCCTTCTGTGCCATTAATATTTTGATCAAAGGGAAACAAAAAGCAGGTGAGAGCTGCTGAAAGCTCTCACATCAGTTATTTCTTCCTGCATCTGTTCAATGTGAAGCTAGCAGGCATTTAAGATCAATACCCCAGGGAGAGAAAAATTTGCATGAAGTTTTCTACTCCCTTGCCTGCAGCAGGCTTCCCTTGCTGCTGGAGAGATCAGCAGAGGAGCACAACGTAGATTTAGAGTCCTAAAGACCAGAAAGAATCAGAAAGAGTTTAAAGGATGTCTGCTGTGAAGATGCAAGACTACTGAGAGCCTGACGAAGAATGGGGCAATTTTCTGATGAATTTTAATGTAAGACTTCAATTACCTTAGTCAGGCTGCACTGCTTTCTCTGAACCTTGCAGAAACACTAGACCCTGAAGTACTGCTCTTTGACAGTAAATTAAGTTCCTCCTGACCCACATAACAATATTGCTTCTCCAGTGTATCTAATTTAAAGGAAAGAAATGAGGGAAAAGTTAATCTTTCTGGCATTTTTACTGAGTTCTATGCCTTCTGCTTAGAGGTGAAGGACATGCTGGAACCTATCAGTCAAGCCAACCTTCAGAGAGCTGCTCAAACACAGATATATAGATTTTAAAAGGTAGAAAAATTAAGGATGCCCTGAAAAATTATCTGCAGAAAGACTAAAAAGCATTAATAGAAAAGGCAAATATTATCCCTATGAGCTTCATGTAAAGCTGGAAATAATTTGGCTCCCTTTCTGGTCAGTCTGTCTGGCAGGAAAATTCTGTGTACGCAATGACTGGCAGAGGAGTGACACAGCAGAACCTACAAGCCAGTACAGCAGTATCGGTATTTTCAGTAAAATGAGATAATGTTTGGCAATATTAAGTATCACTGCCTTAATTCATCAGCTAAAGACACTTGGGAAAGGGAGGGATGAAGTGTGCCCAGACCACCCAGAGGACTCCGGAAAGGAGATTTATTGAGGTGGCTTCCTGCCCATGCACGCAGAGGAGGGAATTCCCTCTGCTGAATTCCATCTGCAATGTCTGCCAGGAGGGCTCCTAACCAGCTTGCCATCAAGAGAGCACACAGAGCACATCAGCTGGAAACACAGAAAAAACTTTTAATATTTAATATCGGTATAAACAGATGAAGCACAGCTTTCTGTCCAGTTGTTCACCTGTGCCATTTATAACCATTTATTAGTGCACTGTCTATTTTTGATGTTGAGAATGCTTCCTATTGCATTTGACTGTAATTTGGATTAAGTGTTCTCAGGTATGATTAGCAATGAAACATTCTTTGCTTCAACTTTCCTGAGACTGTTCTCCCCGCTCTCTCCCCTGAACCTTTTCCATGACAACCAACCAGTCAAATGCTGTGTTTGCACAGAAACATCCTGATCTAGCTGCTACCACAAGAAACCCAATGAGAAAATACATCTTCTAGTGACAACTAAAAAGCATCAGGCACCTCTCATACAATCCAACTGCCATTTAAAAAATGTTCAAGGAGCACAAGAAAGGCAGAGAAAATGTGATTATTATGTGGACAAGATGATAAACTAAGGCTATTTTCAGCCAAACCTTCTGATTTACTCCACAGATGTTTTATTACATATGATTCTCAGTGTAAAATCATCCAGACCAAAATTCCCAGCAGAACTGGTTTATGAGGAAGAAACAGTGGAGTTTCAGCATTCCAGCTCTCTTAAATCAAAGCAACATATAGGCAGCTGGTTTGAGCATGTTCCAAAACTATTCCGAAACCAGACTATTTCATAAGATATAGTTCCTTTTATTCACATAGGAACAACTTTGCCACCAGCTGACTTTTCCCAGTTTGGTTGAAGAAAGTGCCTTGCCAACCCTCCTCCCCAGACCTGAGCCCTGACTGGAAACTCCAGATGCAGACAGGGCCATCAGTTTGACACACTTTCTTCCAACAAGGTGTTTTTTATGTTCATGTGTCACTGTTCATTAAACCCTAACAGAAAAATCATCCTGCATTTTCCATCTCAGCCTATAAGTTGTCTTCTATGCTTTGTTTGAAACCTCTTCAAAAGCCGTATCTCTTTGAGCAATAAATCGAGCTGTGTTGCTTCAGGAATAATTGTTGCAATTTTTCTGTCTAAATGAAAATCAGGCAACTGCCTTGCCCTTATTCTGACTCAAACTTTTGCAAGAGAGGGAAAATTATCACATCCCTCAGGTATTTAGCATGAGTTCTCAAAACTCCCCTAAGTAGAATTAAAGACTGCAGTGCTTAAAAATTTCTTGATACTAAGAGGAAGGGAGAATAAAAATATCAGAACACTTCAGTGTGCACATCAAATTATTGAGAAGATATTATCAAAGAAGGCATCATATGTCTTGTGTCTGCCAAAATGCATTTTAAGGTGAGAGATTAGTGTGGAGGAAGACTGATAAAAGCTCTGCCACCTGCATACCCCTTTTCATTCATTTAGAAAAAAATTACAAACTACACAAGATAGCTTCAGTGGGTATTCAGTCCCCCAGTATTTGGGTAAATTTTTTGTAATAGCAACAACACAAAATAGAGTGGGGCTTGCTGTGTGTCACATTCACTTCCCCCTCCACCCCAGTTAATCCTTCTCTAATTTAACTGGCTGCTTGTGCAGCCAGGCACGGCACATTAGCACGGGTTGCTGGAGTTCAGGGAAAAATCTCCTAGCTGTGAATGGTTCTTTATTCTGATCCAGCAATCTGGACATGGTGGCAGGTTTTCTGTTCACCACCATGTTCACCTCTTAGTAATCCATGTTTTCAGGGAGAACACAAACCTGCTGGATGCAGTGCTGCAATGAGTTGCTGCAGGCTGAGGGTGTGTCTCAAAATCCTTTTTTAATTCTCTTTCCTCAAAACACATCAAAAGGGTACAAAATAGTTGGAAGATACTGGTTTGTGCACTCTGTGCACCACTCACAGATCTCCTGTGTTGTTTGTTAGCAAGACTCAGAGTGGCAAAGTGCACAGCAAACCCGCAGTGAATCCGGGAAGGAGGGGCTCAGCTGCAGGTGGAAGGCATGCTCCCAGGCAGTCGGTCACTCACTCACTCACCCTGCCTACGGCTCAGATCACCAGATCCTGCTCTAGCAATGCCTGCAATGGAGAAGTCTGTCCAGGCCTGCCTGGGCAGCGCCAGCCATTCCCTCCGACTTGTGCAGCAGTTCAGGCAAATCACCTTTCCAGCAACCCCAGTCCCTGGGGGACAGAGCTGAAAACAACAGCCAAGGAATACTGGCAAAGAGCCAGCAAATGTGCATTTGCTGCCCTTGCAGAGATTCCCACAAATACTGCCACTGAAAGGTAGAAGTCAATAGATAAGGCAAGTAACCATCTGTAAGTTAAAACTAACAAATTCTGAGCTTGCTTTACTATAATATTTTAGGGGAATAAATTTTTTCTCTTTTTTTTAAGTGTCTAAGAAGAGCTGAGAGTCTTCACTTCATTTTGGCCATGCCTTTTTGCTTGGATGAAGATGTAACTACTGTTCATATAATTTTATGAGGCTAGCCCATGTATAATTTTGATGCTTTATTTTCATCATTTATGACTACCAGCAGATGAAAGACTAGGAATCATCCTATCTCACCAAGAAATGCCTGCTTCACCAGAGTGCACTGCTTCAAGACAACCACAATCAACAGGAAAGGCAGCTGAAAGCTCAATCTTGCTACATGGCGGAAGTTTAATTTGAGAGCACCTCTAATTTATGCCCCTTTGCACTAGTCCTGAGAGGCCAAAAAGAAAAAGGAGCACACTGAGACAGAAATGCAGGATTTCCTTGGCCATCTGTCAGGTGTGAAATAAATGTTTATGCAAAACCAATCCTTTTGGGAGCTGTGAAAGAAAGGTGAAGACCCTCACCACGCCATCACTGCAGCACTCTGCACTGAACAGCCTGGCTTCCTCCCTTCAGCAATGAAATCCACCTTACAACCTCGAGAACCTCCCGGGCATTTTATATCATCAAGTGATCTTGCAATACAAAGGTACCACAAAATAGTGAAGAACTTAAAAATGCGACTGTAGTATTGTGGGGGAAAGCAAGTGAAGCAGCAGCTTGCTGAGGAAAGGAGGAAAGCTCTCACACTGATATGGAGAAAACCTTGAGATCTAAGATATGAATGAGTATTTGCACAAATCACATCCTTCCAGCAGGATCCATAAAGTGAGCTATGGCACTGAACATGGAACAAGCCATTAGCACACAAAAATACACTACAACACAGAATTGTGCAAACAATGAACTTCAATTTACTTCAAACCATTGGAGTATCCTTGACTAAGCACCAAAAATTGCTGGCATGTATAGTATATAAGATGAGATTTAGTTATGGAGGAGGGAAGAAAAGTCATCCTAATGCTTCATTACCTCACATGTAGGAAAAGAAGTTTTTTGCTTCTACGTAAGAAGGGACAGTAAGGTCAGTAAAACAGCTACTTACTGGTGTGCAGTATTCCACCATGGGATAGTGCATTTTGTGACCTTTTGCAACACGGCCAGAGAAGAAGCAACTTTGGCAGATGTCGTAGTTAAAGTGCTTTAAACTCCTGTACCTAAAAGAGGATAAAAAAAAAATCATGGCTTCAGAGCTTTGTACGTGACTGCTTTGTATCAGCCCATCAAGTTTTTTGTGTTAGTAAATTCTCTTCCTTGAGATGTCAATGCCCTGCAATCCTCCTCCGTCCTGAGGGACAGGTACTGCTGCCTCAGATATTTGTCAAAGATCTCAATCTTCAAAACAACTTCTAATATTGGGAAACAGCGAGGATTCCTACACATTCATTCACTTTTAACACGTGAAAGACACTACCACATTTTTTATTTCTATAACACTAACTGCAGATCTTTTGCTCTTCATCATGATTCCTAAAACAGAATGTCCTCCAGGTGGAAAATTCAAGAAAGTAATGCCCTCTCAGTAAGTCACTCAGGCAACCCCCTTGTGTCCTTCCTGGCACCTCTATAAAAACAATTTTCCTGTAGAGCAGTCCATCCATGCAAAACTCCAAATGCAGTTTTGGGCCATTATTTAATCTCATCAGCTCTATGAGGCAGCTAACTGTTGTATCTGCTGTGCTGAAGTGGTTGAAAGAGCCGGAGGCATAAGGGTTGTCTTGTTCCAAATACACGAAGCAGCTCAGCCACAATGACCTCAAAAGAACATTGTTTTACATGAACTGGGTGCACAGTATTAGCTTTCTAAAAGCCTTCCAATACAGTATCTTTTTGTCAAGTGTGTACACAGGGTTTCAATGACTTGCAAAGACAGAGAAAAAAATCTGTGACAGATGGATTCTACTATCATGATAATAGATTTGTTATATAAATTTAAGAGACAGATGAGATCAGTCAAGTAAAATTAGACACAAACACAGAGCTCCAGTGTCCACTTCCCGGGTTCCCGGTGCTTACAACAGACTATCCATTCACTTGATCATCCTTTGATTTTTTCAAGGGCTGCGTTTTTCAATTCCACTTACTTGTCTTTGGCTGGTTTATACAAAACTGTGTAAGTAACACAGGAGTTCATAAAACGTATCTGGGAATGGGAAAATTATACTGTGGATGTGTTCAATTACTCACATCCAATCCATAGCTCTTCCTCAGTAATATTTATCACTTCCCAATTAAGGTATTCACAGGGAATAAAAGCAGAAGGAGAAGAATCTAGACAATTAGAGCAACAGCCTCAGATTTAAAACAAAGCAATAAATACCTTCATTATTTCCCCTGTTTCCCAGTGCCTGTGAAACTGCAGCAAAAGCACTGCCCCACTACATGCGTAAAAGTAACATTCATATGCTCCCAGGTTAGGGCAAAATTATGGCTTTTCTGTCTAGCACTGCTTGCTGCTGTTACCTATCTAGGTTTTAGAAACAAAATTTCAGAAAGCTCTTTGTAAACAACACGATAACACAGAAGGAGAAATGCCAATGGTAAAAGAAGACCATGTGTAAAAAGGGCAGAAACCACACAAAGAAGCTATTGCAGGCAAAGTGATAAAACAGGTCCAGGCATAACTGAAAGTGAGTATTTACTTAGCCCTTAAGTGCCTTCTCAACAGGCACACCAACACACAGCCATTTTACAACACAGTGACTTATTCATTGCCATAGTAACCACGGTGTCAATCCAGATGTTTAAATAGACCAGCAACATTTTCCCCACTCCAGGTTAATGTTCCACCAAAATTCTTTCGCTGAGAAATGCACACGTAGCTTTTACATGCCTGAGAATTTTCAAGGCACTTCCCTGCTTTATACTGTGAGAGAAAGCAATTCATTACGATGCAATTTAGAAAATGCAAGTGCACAGGACACACTGAATGTAAGGCAAATTGTGTTAATTATGCAATCCAACAATGCTTTTGTTCAGGCATGGAAAGACTGGGACACAGAAGAAGGGCCATATGTTAACTGAGAGATGACTATTTTACTCTTCAAGTCTCACATCACTGTACCCAGTCTAGGTGCCACTCTCACTTCATGTCCCCGTCACAATTACTTTTTCCAAGAACAAAACGCATATAAAATGAAGCTCATGATTTGCCTGGAATCAGGCAGAGCTCTTGATCCACCAAGCAGAAGCACACCTGGCCGAAAGGCAGCAAGTCTGTACCTGAATCCAATAATGGGGCACTCCTTACAGATGTTGCACTTGGCTTGGTGCTTGGCGGTCTCAGCAGCAGCCACCCTGTGCAGGACAGGCAGCCACACCATGGACTGTGGTTCCAGCCTCATCCAGTCCAGGAAAAGGGCTGCTTCGATCTCTGGTTTGTTGTTGGCCTGCAACGCAAGGGGAAAAATGACAGGGGCTGAGCACAACTGATCTGTCTACTCACCAGCTAATTAACAGCTCAAGCTGTTCGCTTCCTGTCCACTCCGTATCTCTTCCCTGAACATACTCCAGCTTTTCCCACAGTCCAACTATTCATTTAAAAAAATAAAATAAAAATAAAAAATCCTGAGGATCCTGCCTTCAAGCCAGAAACTGAAAACTATTATTAATATTTCAAATCTCTCTTTCACTTATTCCCTATTACAATAGACAGCACTACCATGTACTTTGTCACAGAGAAAATCATCCACTTACAGGATCACCTTTGATGCCTGATCTCACATTCTCTGTCTCTCTTATCTGAGCCTGCATAGCACTGCTTCTCACCTATTTTAAAAACTGTTATCCAAGCCCTAAAAATTGCATGTCTTTTGATCAAAATTCCTTTCTCCTTAACATCCTTCATTATCACACTGACCTTTTTTCATAATGCACATGTAAGGAAATCATTCAAATCCCTTTCAAGCCTGTTGTTGAACATGTAAACCCTCTGCCTCCTTAAATGCCTCAAACCCCCTTCTTCTCACCAGATCTTCTTTAAATTTCCCATCACTGACTGCAAACACAATACAGTTCTGTCCCACAAAATACGATCCTCATATTCCACTACATCCCACATTCATCTCTTTGCCAACAGCAAAAGAGCCTATGAACACTTCCCAGCAAACCCATTCCTCTGCTGACTTCCCATCCCATCCCATCCCCATCAGTGTGACACTTGGTATCTCTTCCATGGTAACTTCAAGGCATGTCAGTCACACAGCCAAATCCCATTGTGCCAGGCACCATGCACCCCCCAAAAATGATACATCACCCCTACCCAGAGCGCTCACAATATGGAAAAGGGAAACAAAGGGACAAAACCCACAAGGAAACGGGACAATAGTGATCTCTGTGCATGGGTAGAGGTCACACTGCACCAGCAGGCTAGACACTGCAAAGAACAGTGCAGAACAAAGGCAAGGAGCATCAGAAGGGATTTAAAGGAAAGCAGTGGAATGACGCAGTCAGTGTTTACAGGAAACAACTCTGTTGTGTAGGGTGTCACAAAGCCTGCGCAAAACTGGTTATCTGAGAACCTGGGAGATGGTTTCAGTGCTGAAAGCAAGATGATGGATCAGGTGAAAACCTCAAGGGGGTCTGGTGGGGAAGGTGGAAGAAGGGAGGATGAGTCGGCACAGGGAACAGCCCATGTGATGAAGAGGGATAACATCGTGCTCTGTTTCTCTAAACCATCACTACATGCTAATTCCAATTCCTTGAGACATTTCCTTCCATGCTACCCACAGCAACAGCATATTTATGGTCTCAATATATTTAAATCCTCTGTTTTCCCTTTTCTCTAGGCTTTCAAATACTGCTCTCAGTGGGCTGGTCTTTTATATTTTAAACTTCACAAGGCAGACTGTCTTCCTTTGTGGTTCCAAACCTATTTGAAGCATTTAAATAAATAATAAGCATTAATGTATCATGTACACGGACCAAGATGAATAGGGGATTGAGTGCTGGGGATTTTTATGCTTGCTCTCACAGTTACTTTTCCAGTTTCTCATGAAATCTGAGTTTAAGTATAACCCAGCTAAAACCTTATTCCACTAAAAATGCTGGCAACGAATTTTGAGAAAAGAAATATCACAACTGATCTGCAGGAGAGAGAGACATAGGGAAAACCAATTGGCTGTAGTTTCGTTTTTTGTTTTCTTTTAAATCTAATGCTGTTTATAACCTTGACAAACAAATTAACTGATCAATATGTGAAGGCTAAGAAAAATACAGACTCCTAGACAGAAACCCACAAAAAAGATGTGGAATACAAACCCTGTAATATGTCCTGAATAACGCATTGCATTAAAATTGACTTAAAATGCTGTTGCAACACTTTATTTCATTAAAAACAAAGATTCTTGGTCAGAGCTTCCTTCTTGAGATGCTAGTCTCTAACGACTCCTATGACTACATGTAGGATCCATATAAATGGACTTCTAGTATAGTCAAAAAAATCCTTTTTTGGATGTTTGGGGTAAAAACATCAAACCACAATATATCTACAATTATTCAGATAAAGTCCTTCACAATTTCATATTGACTAAGGGATTATATTAAATGGAATACACACTGAAAAACTTCTGAAGACTTCTATATTAAACCCTAGTTCTCTGTTTTTTCACATCACTACGGAATTTAGGAAGCCCCCCCAAAATAAAAAGAGAAAATCAAAAGTACAATAAGTTCAGCCAACACTGGCAACAGGATTTGTTCAAAACAGTGAATACTGCCTTCTGCCAGAGTACATCAGTGAATTCAGTTGAATTAAATTAACTCTGGAACTCCTAAGTGAAAGGCATGTTTATAAAATATGATCATCTATATTTTCAGCTATAAGGCAGGGCAGTAAAGGGGCAGGGGACAGGCTTTCTGTGCCTCACTCAGGGATCCAGCTTCAGCCAGCAACTACATTGGCAAACCATTACCCTGCCTAGCAGACTACATTTTCTATACAGAGGTCCTCTAAGCCTCAAAAAAAATAAATTTAAGAGGATCTCTTTAATATACCATTCCTAATAGAAAAACATGAGGTGTATGGAAATGCTGCAGTGCAAGCTGCAGTCAGAATAAGAATGAGCCACTCACAGCGCTGCTCTCCACTTGTAGCTGCTTTAGATTTGCAGGGAAAATGCTGCGGCAATGAAAGACTTTCTGTAACACCCAAAGATCTATTTTAATTTTGCAGGCACTGTCAATTGCCAGCAGTCCCAATAGCTGCCTACCCAGAGGTCCGTATGGCGGCTGTACAAAACCTGTGCTCAGAGAGATTAGGTGCATTAAAATGTATCAGAACTGGTTCTGAATTATATTACATGAAGATTTAAAGCCACGTGGAGAAAAGCTGGTCAGGGTCAGGCAGTATAGGACAGACAGTTCTCCACTGTTCCCCGAGCTGCTATTACAGTTTTTTTAATAATCTCTAAATCCAGTAAGGCAGCAGCTGAAGATTTTACATACGGGGAAAAAGGCAGAATTCATACAATTCATATCTGAAGCAACAAGATCAAGCTGTAAAGAATATTAATGGTTCTTCTCTTGAACACATTTCTGTGCAACTCCCAATTTTTATGGTAATAACAGAGTGAATCATAAAATAAAATTCATTAAGGCCTTTCCAGCTTACAAGTAACAATTTGTTATGGAGGACATTCAAATTCATTATGTTCCAGACATCTGTTTTTCAGTATTTATTTTGCAGAAACAATGGGGGAATAGGAAGTTGGGTGGTGCTAGCATCTTTATGCAATACTTGGGAGATGATTTTTTTGTTCTTCCCTCTCTCTTCCTCCAGCTAGGAGTTGAAAAAATATCCTATGCTATATTAACTTTATCTGTCCATAATAGGAAATATGCTCCAAAATACAGTTGGGATTTTACATGAACAATGTGGTATGTTTTTGGACTGAGTCAGATAATAGAGCAGAAATTTTGGATAACATTTCTGATTAGCTATATTCTGTTTATGTGCAGTGTAGGAAATTGACCGGAAATAAATTAACATTGTTAATTTAATGGTGGTTTTTATCCCATGTGGAAAGCTTTACATTAGCAAATACTGTTTTGGACAAACCAAAGTGAGGAATGGGATTCTTACGACTTGTTAAAGTTTAAAAATGCAGAGCAGCCAGTAACAGCAACCCTGTCTCCCCAGAGTCACACCTAAGCCTGTTCACCCTTGTCTTCCACTCCTCTATTACACTTGATTGCATTGACTATGCCAGTCAATGTTTTTAGTGTTGTGGCAAAGAACAACAAAATAAAATAACATGAACCCAGAAGTGAATTAGTGCAGTTTTACATCATCCACACTTGAACACCATCTTCCTGATCCCCATCTCCTGAACCGTTTTACAATAGCTCTTGACAACAGTTCACTTGTAGGACTCTTCATGATTCAGGCACAGGTTCACCAAATCCTGCTAAAATAAAACCAGTATTGCTGTTTTATGACATTGACAGCACAGCAGCTTGAGGAAGGATTTGCTAGCTCCCTTTGGCCAGCTCTCTCGTCAGAGCCAGAAGCAGAAGAAATATCCTATGAATTGAAACAAGGGCTGCCTGAATCTTTTAAAAGAGATCGAGTCCCTCAACAGTTTAAGTTATTTTCACATAGACTTGTATATATCACCAGGTATAGTTATTTGTACACAGTACTGGTATTTCCTAACTGCTCAAAAAAGAAAAGCAATAAACAATGCCTCAAGAAACAACTGCCCAACCAATTCAAATCACAGCATTTATGGCCAAAGTCACTATCAGGGTCTCGGCCCACGATTTTTAACACCCAAATGCCACCTAAAAGGTCTAACAGCTCTATTTTGGATTTTATTTGCCTGAGTAAATACACCAAATCTGGACACACTTCAGTGGTTTTAGAAAGCAGGCTGATCTTGTCTTACCATTGATCAAATAAAAATCTAGTATTAGTAGTACTTGTATTGAAGACTATACAACGCAGAGTATTAAAATACTTGGCTTCATCAAAGTGAAGCAAAACAAGGTTTAAAATACATGTATAAGTTAACTGCACATATTTTACTACTCCTTAGCTTCATCTGTTCTAGTTTTTAACATCAAGTACTCTAATTCAAGTATATCCTTGAAAGAAAGCATACTTAAAGCAGTTTATAACCAAGAACCAACTATCCAACATTTTACTGAGAAATGGCAAAGGGACATTTTCATCTGAGCTGCACTCTGCTCTCTCATCACATTTTCTTCAAAGTCCCAATGTCACAGTAACTCATCCAAGGCAGTGATGTGAATTCCTAGGTCCTGTTTATACTGTATGAGGAAAGCATATTAATAATTTTCCACTGTGATTAAAACCGTATGTCCTTCAGTCCATATCATTTCCCTATCCTGTTTACTTAAAAAATGTACCCATCACAGAACTACAAGGAAAGTCCTTTCACACTGCAGCAACACTGAATTCACTCAATTTTTCATGGATCTGTAGATTGCTTTGATGCATTCTGAGCTTAAGCAGAAGTATACAGTCTTCAAGTGGTCACTGGATTAAGCTCTTTGCTCCCTAAACTTAAAAGTATTTTTTCTTTAAAATCTCTAAGCAGAAATTACACACGCCTGCCCCAAATAGGAAAGATGAGTCCTATGATATCCTTCTCCTCCCAACAACTTCTACCAACACCTTCCTGCAAAGGAAGAAAATGGAAAGCACAAGTCAGTGCTGGGGGAGTGAGAAGTAGCAGGACTGGAGCAGCAGCCTCAGGAGAAGGGGACCCAATTCTCAGGAGCAGAGCTGTGCAGCAGGCAAGGCTGCTGTCAACAGCAGGGCTGGGCTCCTCCCTGCCCAAACCTCATTCCCAAGGACTCACTCTTCAAAAAGCAGGAGAGATTTCCCCTGTTATCACTGGGAACAGTAAACATCCCCTTTTTTTCTGCTGCTGGGCAGACAGACAAGGCCGTTGCCAGGGCACCTAACCTAAGGGAGCTGGGAGAACCATTTCTGAAGCACACAATTGTTGCGACTCTGACACGACTGCAATTATATTGCTGGCTTATCATCACCAGAAAGGAAGAAAAAAGGGCAGGAAAAAACAAAACTAAAAAAAAAAAGCATTCCTCACCGTGGGCGTACAAAGAAAGACTTAAATTAGTTTCCATGCAGTAATGTAAACTATGAACCCCCACAATATTCTTAAAAAATGAATTATCTCGCTCTAGCAAAAGGAGGCTGTCGGAAGCAGCAGTAATCCCTGGCTGTCCAGCCTTTCCAGCCTCTCCATTTCCTGGGCTTCTCCATGTTCTTTCCCACCAGCACTTCTGTGCTGTCCCCCAGCCCATGGATCCTGGTGCCCACCATCCTACATTGAAAGAATGTCTCTGTGTTCCCCTTCTCCCCTTCTCATGGAAAGTTCTTCTCTCTTTCCTCATCTCCATTCCTGGCTGTTGCTTTCTTTCATGCCTAATTTTACCCACCCTGTTTCCTTCATCACTATTATTCCTACTGCTGTTCTTAGTATCATTCCCTAAGGGTCATCCTTGTTTTTCCACTCCTTAATTCCTTGCCTCCATCAGGGCTTTCCCTATGTTTGGATTTCTGCTCATCTCCCCAGGACTCCATCCCACCTTCTCCTCTATTTCCCCTCCTTGGCTGAGTCTCCTTCTCCCTTTCTGACCCTCCTAGAAGACTGTCTGTTCTGCTGCAGCCCAGGTTGAAAATCACCCTTGCACTCTATGAATTAAAATGATGCTTCATCCAGAGGAAAAAAGAGGATGACATTTCTCTTATTGCAGGTAAGAAGAAAACCTATTTTTCAGTGCATGTAAGACAAGGAAACCTCGGGTTTTATGATGTTATGATTTCTGAGCATACCAAAGGTTGTGCCCAGCTGTGCTTGGGCTGTTCCTAGAAATGCCAGCAGCTGGATGTGGTACAATGTTCAGCCTGCTGGCATGTCTTCGTTTCTAATGACAACATTGCTAACTCATTTTGTTCAAATAAACAGTTATCACAGAATCACAGAAGAAGCTGAGTTGGAAGGGACACACAAGAATCACTGAGTCCAACTCCCAGCCCTGCACAGGACCATCCCCAAGAGCCTTCTTCCTACTTTAAAAAAATGAGTTTGGCGTGTTTCATCACTGTGATTTTATATTGTTTTATTCCTAGTATAAACACACAGAATGTCAGCCCTCTTTCAAAAGAATTACAGTTTTTCCAGATTCTGAGGTCACTTTCCTTATCAGTTTTTCAACAGCGTTCTAAAGTGCTGTTGACATTCACGTGGGAAAATGAAAGAATCCAGTAAGTCCTAATTTCTGAGGAAGGTCATTTGCACACAATTTTAACCATGGATTTGCTACAGCATCATTTTGTGTTGGTGTCACTTGAAAGCCCAGCATGGAACTCCAGGCTTGAAAGCACCAGCAGGGTCTAACACAGCTATCAACACTACTGTGCAGTGTTTATGAGCATGGGTTATCCACCCAGGACACAGCCCTATAAAACACTCATTTTGAAACAGCATCAAATACAGATTAGAATTGTAAAAGGTCAAGACATGAATGACAGAAAGAGTAAAATGTGAATCCTGCAGAATTAATCTGTTAAAAGAAATGTGAAAAACACAGAAAGCAAATGCCCTATCACAACTGAAGTTTGTGGTGATTTTAGAATTAGATTCTTTTCATAGTCATTGTGTGTAAGCAGTCTACTTCCAAGCATTAATATTCATTGAAAACACTTGCTGTGTTTTGCTTACTACAGAACTGAAACTACTACATAATGAAACTTGAGCAGCAGGCAAAAAAGCAAACAACTCCCCCTTCCCCAAGCAAACAAAAAAATCCCTCAGGGACAGTGAGGAGATGGGAAAAAAGCGTTCTTCCATTGTAATGTAGAAGATGCATTTAGAGTTAATCACAGACCATACATTACCTCCCCTCCTCTACCTTTTCATTAAGCAGCTGTCTTCATCTTGTGCATTCTGCTGGTAGTTATGATAAGGATGCATAATTCCCTTAACTCTCTTCCTCCCCAGATTAAATAAATTTACAAGTTTGAAAAAGAGCCTCCAGTTTGCTGTGTATTCCTCAACAGACAGGACAGGAATTCTTTCAGCACTCTTTACTGGCATTACCCATTCAAGGAGTGGAAGGAGCTCATTGAGCACTCCTTGCCCCTAGACAGCACTGCAGGCAGTCACCTATCGCTCCCTTGGGCACCTGGCTGTCACTGGTACGTACATGCCCAAAATTCAGATTAACCACTGCTGTTCACCTACATGGCAGCAATAAACAGTTATCTACCGCTGGCAATAGAAAATTGTAAAACCAGGAGGTGCTGCAACAAAGACTTGAACTGTTTGCAGGGTTCAGTTCCAAGAGAAGCCCCAACGACAATTATCTGCTGTCTGAGCTTCACATACACCTCATCAAAGGAACAGTCTAATACTCCCATGGCTACTGCCATCACATGGCCCACAGTACCCTAACCCTCATCCCAGATTTCTAATCCTCCTCAGAAGTACAGGCGAACTCGACACACAATACATATCGGAAAATCCACAGCGAGCAGAACATGAACTCACAAACTGGAAGCAGCTTCTGACGCTGGGCTCGATGTTGCTGCCCCCGAAGGAGGCCACCTCCCCCAGCTGCCGCGGGATCTGGATGGAGTCGTGCAGCAGCAGCCCCAGCCGGCGCTGGTCACAGAAGCCAGTGGAACTCGCCACTTGCTTGAACAGGTCTGCAGGAGGGAGAAGGACACCAGAGGTTAAGCATCACCACCAGGGTGTGGCAAACAGCCCAGATGTGCATCATTTCCAAGGCCCACACGTGCAGCCTTGGTGGACACAAACACAGAGATGGCTTCAGCAGAAGATGGCTGCTTCTTTTCCCATAAACACTGGGGTTTCTCTGTGCAGTATGAGTCTAGTGGTAATTTTTAATAGCATTACTGACTTGTACCTGGGAAGAAAGGCCACTCTAACACAGCACCTGTGTCATTACTGATAATAGAAGCTGTGACTCTGTAACACAGTTAACTAAACAGCAGGATCTTGGAGCCACAACACAGATGTAATAAAAATAATGTTTAATGGTAAAATAATTTCCTACAACATACAGCACCTTTTTGAATCTTAGCAATCAACATACAACTCAGAGAATCCATTTCTCTTCCACATGAGTGAAAATGATAAACAAGAGCTCCCTAGCTTCGATATATCATGATCTTTTAATTCAAGAGAATTTCTAAAATAGAATAAAAAAAATTACAGTAGAACAGAACCTGCCATCCATCAGAAATTTTATTAATTAACATATTAATTTTTCACTTCTGAAGTGAAATGTCACATGGAGCCATGTTCTCTTACTGTATCATTCTGGAAAGGAATCCTTACAGGACAGAATTATTATTCCTTCATAAGCTCAATTTAATTTGGTGGGAATTAGTTATACTATGTATATATTGAGGAGATTATAGAATTCATAATAAAAGGAAAAAAAAAAGGTTATCATTAAAAGAAATATTTATTTGGCAACATCTCTGTTGACAATACATTACCTCAATAAATTCTCCTTACTTTTCAACAGTTTAAAAAAAAGAGAGAGCAAAATAAGACTAGAATGAAATAATGTTCGTTTTTTGGAGTTGCTTTAATATTTCACCCAGCACCAGGGATACAATTATAAAGGTGCTTGAGCACTGCTTGAGATGACTTTCCTAGCACTGCTTTGACACCTGTTTTCTTCTAAAGGAATAAAGGAACAGATAGAGAAAGGATTATTTTTTAATTACATGAATTTCACTCTTGCAAAGTCTAGTTTTATAATGAATAACTCTGGGATGAACCCTTCCATCACTTCTGCAAGCCTTAAGACTCGTGCTCTAGCACAACCAACTCTGCTCTGTTGCACAAATGAGACAGAAAATTGTAAGGGGTGCAAGTCACTGCATAATGCAGCAGTACTAATGGCAACTGCACTGTGACCTGAGCACGGACGGCAAAGCCTGACCACAGCATGACAGACACAATTCCTTCCTCTCCCACAGCTATTGAGCTTTCAATTTCCCTGTCATTACAACATTAAGAGTCCTCAGCAAGGTTATAGGACACTTAAGAGGTTATACATTACCGTGCACACACTCTGCAGGAGAGTCTAAAATATGAATAAATGTTTTCCTTTATAACTTTGACAATCTTTGATGAAATATCATTTTGAAAAACATCTATACTGAGTAATTTTCTTAAAAGATTTTCTGAATACTTTTTCTTAACACCTACATGAAACATCTAGAAATCTAAACTGTGACATTCATTGTGATTGCCCTAAAATCTGATCCAATTACACATAGTCATGCACAGACCCTGCTGTTGCTACTGTCTGTTTTCTCTTTAGAGTTCTTCAGCTTGCAGTAGTAGAGAATAAAATGATAACAACTGATGAAGAACTGCTATGGTATTGGGTCAAACCCTAAAGGCTGGATTTTCAGGGATATTTTTAAGTGCATGAATGAGTGATACCAGTTAACGCAACAAGAATGTTACTCTTGAGAACTACATTTATCAGTAGTTCTTTTATGGATCCTGGTCTCATTAGTGAACTGATTCATTAGTCAGGTAAAACTAAGACTGCAAGTGGAATTTTTTCAAGTATTTCCTCTCTTAAAATACACAAAATTTGCACACCTTTAATATTTATTTAGATTTATTTATTAAAATTTATTTATTTAAAGAACTATATTTAAACACAATGTATATAATAAGACTGACTACAATGTGGGAATCATTAAAAAAAGTTAATATATTTGAAAATAGTGTAATGCAAGTGTCCTGTAGAGATGCATTTTTGTGTATAAAGGTGTGCTGAACCACTGGTCTCCAAAGGGGCTCTTGTGTCTCAGGGAGTGCTCAAGACAATCCATTAGCGTGCAGTAAGGAAATACTTTTTGTGCAGCTACTAGATTCAATTGAAAGTTTCAAAACAGTGTTTTTTAATCTTTATCACATCCTTTCTAACTTTCTACTTTTGGCATGCCTTATAATGTAGACAATATATTACTACAGTGATACATATGCATAATTTATAAATATATACTTATTGAAGGTGCATGCTCAAAACTTTTTTTCCTGTGAGGGGTATGATCAAAAATGTTAGGCAACCACTTGTGCTAAACTACCTAAAACTACACTGAACAAGTAACTTAAAAGTACAAGGCGAAACAAATTAACACACTTTGCATCTGCAGTATCTAAAAAAATGCCTCTGTATGCTATTTAAATGTTTATTCAATAAATAAACAAACAGGAGGAATAAAATGGGAATACAGACATAAGGTAAACCCAAAATAATTACATTGACTTACATCTATATTTATCTTCCAGGTGTGCTTTACAAAGGGATACAACACCAGTTTTGAAAGATAAGACACGGATCCTTCCTGTTCGACCCCTAATGGAAAAGAAACATTGGCTGGTAATACAATCCATTCATGTAATAATTTGTTTACTGTAACCAAGTTCCCCTGCAGTACTGTAGTCTTCATGAATTAAGTCTCACAGAGAACACTCAAGCTTGCTGCTTATTAGGTGAGCTAGAAATGAAAAATAAAACATTGCTGTGGCTTCACAGGCATAGCTGAATTGGATTGTGCTGTTGTATGGATTCTACCAGAAAAGGTCTTGATCAGAAAAAATCAGCCACCTTTTTTATGAAAAAAAGTGAGTGAAGGGCCTTTACCCTATGCTTCTTTGAACAGGCTTCTCTATGAACTGCTGCTGAGTGATTCTCAGAGGGGATGAGGTCCCTGACAACACAAAACCAGCCCCTTTGCCAAAGACAATATAGCTTTGCTTTCACCAGAAATCCAATGTAGCAGTCATATTTAGAAAGTCTTTAATTACTGTCTGTCAGCCCTGCCCTGACTTGTCTGAAAAGGCAACAAGGAGCCAAGTACAAAAAAGCAGCCTCTGCCAGCAGTGTGCAATGACAGAGACACTTGTAACATATTCAGGTAAATGATAAAGCTTCCCTAGAAACCATGGCAAGGCAGGCAGGCTGCACAGGTATGCCATTAACACTTGGTGTGGTTTCTGAGCCCCTCCTCGCAGTGTTCAAACCTCTCCTGTGCAGTGCCAAGGGGCTGGGATGCTCCAGTCTGCCCCTGCTGCCTGTCAGCCTCCCCCTCACGCTCACTCCTGCCTTGTAACGTGCCCACGCTACTACTTTGGCTTTTTAATGTGACAGCGAGAACAACATCCTCCTCGGAGCTGCGGGCGACGCAGTGACAGACCTTCACATCTTCTCTCAGTCATCTGCTTTAACTCAATTTACTTCCAGTTGCTGGCTTCCCCGCCAGACTTTTGTTTCTGATAGCATTTCAAATATGTAACATCTATTGCAAACAAAGACATACACAAAACAGGAAGCTGATGCCTAAACCCAGCATTTTTGAAGCAGAGCCTTATCAACAGCTTTGAAGCGTCACCAGTAAGGCCCCTACTGGGAAAAAGATAAATGAGGTAGAGGCAGGCCATGGTCATGCATCAGGCTGCACCACAGGTAAAGATGCATGTGGTCTTTTTAATCCTACGAAAGCACTGAGGAGCCAGCAGTGCTCATTTACCCACACATCTCCCCTGCAAACTCTATAAAAGGTACAGACAGAAGCCAGTGAACAAAGCCAAATTTTGAATTTGCAAGTTTTTACTACAGAATCTTGCATTTTTCATTCCAAAGAAGCATTTGTAGTTTACCTATGCTTTCCACGCTCTGGTCCTCTTACTCCTCTCCCTCAAATCTTTTCCACATTAATTATCATCTATGCCCTGAGAAACTCCTCCTGATGAATACCAGGCTCATGCAAATTATACAAGAGAAGAATATAGAATGATGATTGCTCTGCAAGGCAATTAAATTGAAACTTGTACGAATCATGGGTTGTTCAGTTCACTCTCCTCTCCTCCCAAGTCAAACCAATAATTTAGCATGCTTCTGCAAATGAGCATGAGTGACTGATCAATTAAAACAAATCTGAAACGTGCTGGATTTGCAGAGCTGTACCCATAATTAGATCAGTCATTGACTGTGAATTTGATTAATATCTTTACAAATGACAGTTTTCAATTATAAGAAAAGTAAAGATTCCGTACATTTAATTAAATGTCTCCGGTAGTGCTGTGCACTTTGGTTGATCTCTGCCTATTAAGTTTACAATGAAAACTAAACACATGTAACCCCAAGGTCACCTCTCTTACCAGTGTAATTCAAACTTGAATTTCGGTTAAATAGCTACAAGTTTTCCTCACACATAAAACACCTCTGTGTTTCATTATGCCCTGCAAGATGCAGCTCCCCAGCATACCCAGGGAATTGCCTGGAGGGAGATAATTAAAATTTCTACTGTTGTACTTGCAGCACAGTGTAAAATAAAGAAAACTAGACTGGACATGGCAAATCTAAACCAGACAGTGCAACTTAGGAGCAGCCTGTGGAATGACCTTTAGTTCCCTCTCTGCCTCTAATGTGACTGATACAGATTAATACCCCTAGCATATCTTTGTGTTTTCACTAACTGGAAGTCTTTGTCTGTATGTTTTTTATGGTTGATGGTAGCTAAGAAGTTCTGTGAAAGCCATAGCAGGTTAAAGAAATAAAACCTGGCTCCTGAATGAATATAGCCCCATTCCCCGGTATTGGTATGCTACAAGAAATATAATGTAATCTGGGTAATCCACTTCACAGGATACTGCAGCTGCTGCAGAGGGTGTCACAAACAACTGACTTATTGCAGGTGATCAAATCTATACAAATCTGTACTTTTTTTTGCAGGTGATCACCAAAGCTTCACTGCTGTGATAAAGGGTGGATGGAAGAACAATGTTATGGTTCTTCAGTACGGTTGAAAATGTCAATGGAAATACAGTAATTGTCCCGTGACCTTCCAATTCTATAGGCAAATGTTTACTCTACCACAGTAATGAGCATGTCTGGCTGAAAATGGCTGATAAAAACCTTAAAACACAAATAAAATACTTCACCAACTTTTTTTAAACTAAATTTACCACATACGAATATAATGGCTTACTCTAAAATGAACTTACAAACATATGCTGGAATTTGACCATGCATTATGAGCAGATCATTAACGCACTTAAAAGGAATACCCTCAAATCTTCTTCAGGTATATTTAGTCTATTGTATTTATACTGATGAGTACTCTTTTTAAAATTAAATTTTGAATTAAATATTTCTCAAATCTTCTGTCTGCTAAGGGTTGTAAACACATTACAAGGGATTAGCCTCTTCCATCTTTGAAAAAGAATGACAGATTGAAAGCTATAGAAAATTGACATATTTGAAAAGATTTAACATCCAGAGGTACAGACAGGCAAGAGTTTATATGGTGTTCATTCTGTTGCTTCTTGATAATTCTCTTGAACATCTTTATCAAAATAAATTAAAAAGCCCATGTAAAGCCATTATCTGCAGACAGACATGCAGGCACAGAATTGGTGTGAACACAAAAATTTGCTTTAAAAGTTCTGTTTTCCAGCTCTCTCATTGCTTAGCTTAATAAATCTAGGATTGTAAGCCTAACCAAGGGCTGTGTTGATTCAGCTAAATGCAGCCATTAAACCATTAGGTTTATTAAACTTCCACTTCAACCACCCTTCTTTTCAGCTCCAAGCCACCCATGCTATTACGAGGCAGACAGCTCGTTACACCTTCCCCTCCCCTTCTGCTTCTGGGGAAGCTCCTAGAGCTTTCCCATGTCCTGAGCCCCCCTACATACGTGTCGTAGACATTCAGAAGCCAGTTGAGGCACATGTCCACGCAAAGGGGAACGTTGACCAGGTTATTGTGCTCTTGCTCCAGTCGATCATAAATGGTGGTCAGGCAGTTAATGATCTGCAGAATATCCATGGGCTGGTCGTTTTGCTTGAGGTTGTGCTGGTCCAAGGCATCACAAGCAGCAGACAGACTCAGGAGATCCACTGTTGGAATGAAAAAATACACCTCCATAAAGACTGAAGAGTGGCTGTATTACCCACATCCAAAAAAGCAAATAGAGCACTTTACTTGGCTTATGTGCCTGGCCAGAGGACGTACAATGTCCTCTTCAAAGTCACATGCAAGACTGGTTTCAGGAGTCCTACAGATGTGCTGCTATTCAGCTGTGGCCTTAGAGAGCAGTGTGTATCTGTTTCATTTTTAGCTTTAAAGTACTTATTATGCTCTTGGGTCCTATGGAAATATTACACATAAATTACTATGCAAGTAAAAATTATGTATTTCAAGCCTTATGTTCCTACCGATAGATAGGCTAATATTTGATTATTGCATTCACCAGATGTGCTGTCACCACAGAGGTCATCCATCAGCTTTCCTGAGTTGTGTTGCCCATTTCTTAGAGAAGTCGAGCAATCTTAACCAAACCAAACTCCACAAGGAATATGCAAACAAATCAGAGCTGAACTGTGATTAACCTCTCTGTTACTTTTCCTCCAGTGAGGACAGGGAAAAGAAGGTTCTGGAAACACTAAATGGCCTATTTCAATATTTATTAATTAAATATATCCCTTTTTAATTCTGAAGAGCATTTATATTTATAAATACCTCTATGGCATTGCAGAGTAAGACATGTTTAAACTTATCAGTCAACATGCAACAGAGTTTTCTGTCACAGACATTTAAAAACTTGATCTTTTTTCCAATTTAAGACAGTTGCATTTTGAAACTTGGATGTCCAGGGCAAAACTGAACTTCCCTTTCTCACTCAACCTCTGCAAACTAGTATCACCAACAGCATCAAACTTAGGGGGACACAGAATTATTCGATGTTGCTTTCTGAAGTAAGGCAGGACTAAGAACAGAGGAAATCAGAAATGCTCGATGAGGATCTTCCGGCTGCCACATGAAAACCCTTTGTAACTCCTTGCAGTGAATTTCCAGGGTGTGAGCAATGGGGATGTTAAAGCCCAGATGCTGTTAATCCTGCTCATACCACAAGCAGTCACAAAGTGCAGCACGATGCAATATTACCCAAGGGAGTAGCATCTAGTCCAAAATGAACTGCCCAAAATCATCTAGGAAATTCTTCACAAAACTAGAAAATGAACTGACTCAACTGCAACACCAGTTTTTCTCCCTTTGGAATAAAAAAAGTGCTTTCTTGAGTTCTGGTAAGCAACATCTCCTCAAAATGTCGAAAAACCTCCATAATGTGCAAGAAGCTAAATGCAGAACACCATACAGGAATTTTTTTAGAACTTGATCCTATTTAAGGGCCCATTTGGCAAATTCACATTTGAGTATCCTATTTTACCCAGGATGAAACTGCCCCTTTGATGTCCTAGTGGGAGATGAGAAATACTTTAGCTGCCCACAGGGCTGCTCTGCAATGCTGCTTGGACAGTACGCTGGGATTTCATAATTGCCAAAAGAATTTCAAGAGTATACATTTCATTGGAAATCAATAGGGACTTACTTCTGCTACTAAATCCCTTAAGTACTTCTGAAAATTTCGTCCTCTAGGCCTAACATGCCTAGTGGTAGAGTGAATAAGGACACCTTGGGATGCTTTCCCTATTATTACATCAAGAAATTTAACTTTGACTCTGTGATTCTGTGCAGGGTTTTACTGGAGTTTTAGTTTTTTTCACATTAGCATATAGACATTTATTAAAATAAAATATTTTTGAATATTATGTTTAACCTACCAGCATAAAAAATATAGCTATTCTAAGGTCAGTGTTACATCCTGCAAAAGCTTCAGACCCATTCCTGAGAGTCTCAGAAAGATGCTTTTCTTCTAAGAATTCATCAGTCAAATTGCAAATAGAGCACAGCCCTCACAACACCTATAACTCCAAGCTTTAGGCTGAACTCTCAGCTCCTTTGAGACTATGAATCAGCGGTAATTAAATGAACCCCTCAGGCATCTGAGTGGCAGCATAATTATATATGCAGCTACTGCTAAACATGGGTCATTCCACTTTGTGAAAGCTTTTCCCATTAATAGGCAGCACATTCTGAAAAGCCTTTCTGCCCACTCTTCATCAGCCTCCTGTCCTATCCCGAAGTTTGTAACACACGATCATCTCCTAACAAGCAAAAAGTGCTTGCCAACATGTTCTGCTTTAGAGAACCTCTTTTTGTGGGAAAAAGTAAAGCTCTGGTCTTCATCATATTAAGATCCTCCTTCATCTTTCCCACCAAAACTCAAGAAATGTGTGTGTGAGGTCCTCTCCCAGAACATGGAACTGTATATTTCTTTCCTAAAAGCAGATATGGAGGTCTCACAAACGACCACCTTTCACAAGACAAGTTCCACAGTCAGATACGTATTGAAAAGCAGAGCATTTGGCACCATGAAGTGATTTGAAAAGCTTTACTTGAAATAAACCACATCATTTTATGCTTTGCACTTCTTGTGGGTTCTCTGCCACTCTTTTACACTTTTCTATTTAAAATACCAAAACTGACTCCAAAATCTGTGTAAGCAGTGGCTTCAACCTTATTCTGAAGTCTAAGTCATTTATGTAAATATTTCTTTGGCCTCTAAGGCAATAGAGAAAAGGTTAGGATGTTTTTAACTAGACACTGCCAGATTGCAGGGGAAGTATATAAGACAACATGGAATAAGTAACCAGTTGAAGGACAGAAGTGACAATTAACAGGCAGGAGAAAGTACACTCTAGAGGTCACAAATTGAACTTAGGGAAAACTCAACATATGGCTGGTAATAAAACGTATAAACGGTCCTCCCAGAATGCAAGATCGTCTCCTCTGTAACCTGCTGCAGTTGGCTGACACATTAAAAAAATATATTTAATCTAGTCTGCATAAAATTAAAGGGAAAAAGACTCCTAACAGAAGTTCTTGAATATTTTCTTTGCTGCATTTCCAAGAAAAGTTTGTGAATGCATCTCATTTTATTGACATCATGGTGGTCTGATGTGGTTTGCACTTGAAGATCAGATCTTTAAAAGTAGCAAAACAAGAAAGTCATCATGCTTTGATGCAATTATCAAAGGAAACCATACATTTAAAAAAACCTGGTGCAATAGTTACACCTGGCATGCTCACAGTAATTTTAAAGGCTGAAATGATAGAGACACACACTAGATAACACAATACATAAACTTTTATTTGTTAAGGATTGCTATTTTCCACATTCTTCTTTAGGTTTGATATTCTAGTGTCTTAATGTTCATTGGGCTGACTTATGAACTGAAAAGAACTAAAGTTTAAGTACAGCTCCTTTTTTAAAGTGTTTCTATTCCTGCCACTGAGAAATAGGCTGTACCTTTACTTCTGTAGTCCTTCTATTAAACACATATTTTTTAAGTATTCCTCAGTAGACAAAATTGCTGTTTTCTATGAAGTTTGCAGAAAAGAAGACATATATAGATAGACATATATCTATATCTATCTCCATACATATGTATACATATATCTCTAAAAACTCCTGCAATTTTGAAACAGAAATGAAAAGCAAGAGCTGAAAGCAGCACCTACTACAAGTGGGATTTTGACTTTGCGTAGGAGCCCTGAAACCCAGCACTGTGCTCTAATTCTATTATTGCCAAAATGCAGAAAAAGAATTTTGTAATGAGTTGAGGTTTTTTAAAAAAATCTAATTAAACTGAGTTCACGAGCGACACTGAAATGATAGAATACACAAATACAATGATGGTGTCTCCAGGCAAAAATATTTGTAAGAACAAAGCCTGCTAACCAAATTCCTTAAATACTTCTCCTTAGATACAAGTATGAAGAATGTGCTAGAGTAATCAGTGTAAGTGCCACTGCATGCCTCTGAGAGCATCAATTCTCTGAAAATCTACCTAAATGTAACCTCAAGAGACGAACTGACTTCAGCTTGNCTGCAGCAGCAGCAGGGGAGTGGGGGCTGCTGTCAGTTCACACGTTGTTTCTGCCACTGCTTCCTCCTCAGCGGGAGGATTTCTCAGTCTTCCCCTGCTCCAGTGTGCAGTCTCCCACGGGAGACAGTCCTCTACAAACTGCTCCACCGCGAGTTCTTCCCACTGGCTGCAGTTCTTCGCAAACTGCTCCAGCGTGGGTCCCTCCCACAGGATGCAGTCTTTCAGGAACAGACAGTGCTGCCAGCAAACCTGCTCCAGTGTGGGCTCCTCTCCAAGAGTTCACAATTCCTGCCATGAGCCTGCTCCAGCATGGGCTTCACATGGGTCACAGCCTCCTTCAGGCACCCACCTGCTCTGGCATGGGGTCCTCCATAGGCTGTAGGTGGATCTTTGCTCCACTGTGGAGCTCTGTGGGCAGCAGGGGCACAGCTGCCTCACCATGGTCTCATCCATATGCTGCAGAGGAATCTCAGCTCTGGCGCCTGGAGCACCTCCTCCCCCTCCTTCTGCACTGACCTTGGTGTCTGCAGTGTTGTTTCCCTCACATATTTCCCCTCCTTTTTCCCAGCTGCTGTTGTGCAACAGATTCTTTCCTGCACCCTTCTCACCTACATTATCCCACAGGCACTACCACTGACACTGATGGGCTTGGCCCTGGCCAGCAGCAGGTCTGTCCAGGAGCTGGCTGGCATTGGCTCTGTCAGGCACAGAGTAAATGTCTAGCAGCTTCTTAGAGAAACTACCCCTGGAGACACCCACAACCAAAACCTGGCCACGCAAACTCAATACAAAAGTCCAAGATGAGTCCAGCATTATTTAACGGTAGGAATCACTTATTGAAAAACACCTGAAGGACCACAAAGTCATCAGTCACAGCCAGCACA
>VYZT01032696.1:37938-103984 GCA_013400735.1 Pomatostomus ruficeps | reverse complement strand
TTTTCTTTTTTTTATTTAAGTATTTTTTTTCATTGCCTATGAAACCGAGATGAGGACAAAGAAAGATGTTAACAACTCATTTCCCCGCCTCAGCAGAGGAAGGATTGTGAGGCAGGAGGATGCCCGGTACGCTGCAGGAAGGGGGGAGCAATCAACAGCAATGAAACTTTGAAGGTCCATAATTTTACAGAATATGTTGTGTGCAGTTTTGCAGTAGGAGGAGAAGTTCTGAGGTATCCATTAGCTCTCACTAATTGCCAGATTATTTCTCCTGAGGCACACGAGAAGCATAAGAAATCCCCGGTGTTGCCATGAACTAACAGAGGAAGCTGCTACCTCAGAGAAGGAGACAGGAACAGACTTTGGGGAGGGGACATCTGCTATATTTTTTTTCACATCTGTCTTCTTTATTAGCTTTAGAGATGGTTGTAATGGCCACACCTGACATAGCAATCTCTTAGAAAAATTCTACCTTTCCAGGGAACATAGAGCAATAAATGGACATTAAAGGTTTTAAATTCTATTTAGAAGAGTTAGTGTTACAAAATTGAAAACATTTTCATTTGCTGCCATTTGTGATGAATCAAGAAGCAGCAGTATTTTTGAAGTGTTGATTAAGGTGGTGTTTTGGGCATTTCAGGTGATTTCTGCTAACAACATTTTTCTCCAGATTTCACAGGCTCTTGATAAAGTGGGTCATGGTTTGAAAACAAGGATAGAATTACGTCTGCTTAAACAGAATAAAAGGTACCTGAGGAGTTTGATTGAGTGTAGTTAGCCAGTTAGCCCGAATGTAGAATTGCTTTTCTGATATGTAGTTATGAGTCTTGTGTTGTGTTTTATGGAACAGGAGAGAAAAGGGCACAAAGCCAACATAAGACAAAAATCTGAAAGCAAAGCTGTACTGCAGTGGGATGAGTGTCTAAAGGAGAGCTGTCGGATAATGGTGTTAATTATAAGCAAGTCTAAGGATTTTCTCTTTAAAATATACATCACCTTGGACTTGAAATGCAGTTTATTTCCTGCTGATGTCTTACTTATTAGCAGAATGCTCTTTTGAAATGAAGAAATACTTAAAAAAATATTTTAAAAGTTGGTTTATTGAAACACCCTAAATACTGCTGAGAGATTATTTTTTAATTAGAAATGTATGAAAAGTAAATGAAAAATACCAAGCCAAATTTTAGATTTAATTTCCCCAAGCAAACTGTTCCTTGTTTGATTGGAAAGAATGTATTTTCCAAACCCAGCTGGTTCTGTCTTTCAGACGTGCTGATGTTCAATTTGGAGCAGATGTAACGATTTTCCAGCAATTTTTCTGGAGTCCTTTCATTCCCAAAATCCATGGTAGTTCTTTAGGGGGTCATTTTCAAGACCTGTTGGAAATGGCTCCAGGGGCACTTCATTGTTTCTGGCTCTTGAAGAGGCAAACTTCAGTATGGCACTTGGTTATATTTGTTTGAAATGCTGTGGATATCATTTCTGGAGTGCTGGGGCTTCCAGACACAATCAAATACGGGGCCATTCTCCACAACCTTTGCTCTCTGAGAGAACACTCGGAACACAAAGGAAACAGAGAAGGGCTGGAAAACGTTCACTGCGTTACATTTTGGTCCCAAACGGAGAGGGAAATGAAGGAATGCCGAAGCTGGGGAGCGCTGGGAGCGCCTGAGCTGCTCTGGGCAGGGCTGGCATTTCTCTGTGCTGCAGGTGGCAGCGGCACCAGCCCTGGAGCTGAACCCAAACCCCACCCAGGCTGCTCCCTCGGAGCTGGGACACGTCCTGCGGCTGCCAGGGCCATTCCCAGCAAGCAGAGATGCCGAGACTGGGACGCCGCTGGTTTGAGAATTAAAACACCAGCATTAACTGTGGGTGTTACTGCCTTCCTGCACTCTTACTGGGTCCGTTCATTAACTGGAAAGATTAAACATTTTTCAGGTTTTATTGAATTGTTTTCGTTTGACACATTCATCGCATCTCTTCTAATTACAAACTGAAATGTGCTGGATATAAAAATGGGATAAAAGGCCTTCTGTAAATGTAATTATATCAATTTTAATGTATCCAATTTTAACACAAGATTTTCCCAGGGATTAGGGAGCGTTCTTTTTAATGATTTGAGTAATAACAGTTGTTTTTACTAAACAGAGTATGATTACTGTTATGCCTTTTTATTATTTTAAACAAATACTGTATTTCCCTGGTTTAGGAACAATTGCAAGAACAAGGGTTCCAGTCACAGAACCAAGTGCCAAATATGGATGGTTTTGCATATTTGAAATAATTAGAGCTGAAGAGAGACCTTTCTTCTTAGAGATTGTAATTTTACAAGAATTATGTGAATATTGTTTTGGTATAAGTGAGATATTTTTATAAATTCAAAATGTTAATTTTTTTCCTAATTTTTTGCACAATTCATCATTACAGGCTTTTGAAACTAGGAATTCTTTTTATCAGGGAAAATTGAAAAATTTTGTTTAAGATTGAGAAGGACATTTTGATATTTTTGCCTGAAAGTTTTCTAGCTAGACAGACACAATTCCAAGCATTTCACCCTTCACTAGGAATTATTTTTTCAATTCTTTAGTGAACAATTCATATTGAAATAGATGGGATGAGATGGGCTAGAAAAAGTTTGTATGGACAGACATGGTGGTAGTTGTGTCTGAATAATAAAATATCATTTACGTTCCTTCCTCTGCTTCTGCTGGTTCCAAATACATTACAATGTAGGCACCATGTTCAAGCTTAATTAAATTGATGGATGCAAAATGATTTTGGCTTTAATTTTTTTTGAGGGATGAAAATGCTATCTACACCTGGGTATGTAAGATAGCAAAGCACTGAAATGTTAGCATCAGCTGTGCCAGTCCCTCCTGCAGCCGTGAGCTCGGCTGCCCAAGGTTCTCTCAAGCCCCCGGGATTTCCCAGCCGGGCACTTCCGACCTGCGGGGTTCAGCCTCTGCCCTCTGCTGAGTGACCGAAGGCTGAATCATGGCACAGTTATGGGACAGTTATGATTTCCAAGTGCTAAATTGTGGTTCATTTTCATCGCTAAAACACTGCCTGTTGTACCTGTAAATCCAGAGTCTGCTCAGGAGATTTCAGAGCAAAGAAGGGATTTCCTTCACCTTGTGGCAGAGGTGTGTGTTTGCTGCTGGTTACTCTTTGCAGCGCAGAACAGCTCTGGATGAGGCTTCTCCTCCTTCCCTTGCCCTGGATCCCGGTGTGCCCAGGAGCAGCTCCAGGACACTTCCAGGCTGGCTGCTGCTCCCCTGCCCTGGCTCCTGTGGATTTTTAGGGGGAGCAGCTTGGACACGGAAGTCAGTTGCTGTCTTCCATGGAAGTTGGTGAGAGTTCAGGGGTGATATTTAACCCCCACGGGAAAGGGCTCTACCCAGGCAAACCCACTGTATAAAAATGAGGGACAGACTCAGTGGACATTTAAGTTGTTGCCTTCCCACTGACTCTAGTTTTCGACAGTTTTTCTTGTCTCTTTTAAGTTTTTGTTTATGTAGAGTGGTGTCAATGCCAACTACCAACAAGCATTGCTGGGCTGCAGAAATACTTAAGTGGCTAAAAGTCAAAAAAAGTAGAACTTTCTGTGCAATTGCCATGCATTGTGCTCGTCACTGTGAGTACTGAGACTTGGGGTTTTTATGTTGAAACTGTTCTTGAAGGAAGACTTTTTTTAATTTAAAAACTCTTTAGTTTTGATACCTGTCAAGCAGTATTTCTTCTCTCTCTTACTAAGTACTTTGTTTCAAGGATTTTTTCATGTTTTGATATTGTCATTTATAAGTCTCCTATCTACCAAGGCACTGTGATCTTTAATATCTATTAACATGTAGTCACTGCGAGACTACCTTAGTGAGTAAGATCTCAAAAAAATTGTCAGCTATTAAATATCCATCACGAGGGTAGATATAACCCTTAATTAACGCATAGAGGAAAACAACAATTTGGTAGTATTTATAAAAATGTTCATAGTAGGCTGACATGCTCCAGTTTTGGAGTCAACAAGAAATGAAAAGAATGCTTTTCAGAATGCAGAAGAGAGCATGTTAAAAAAGGCTTGTTTCTCAAGTGTAAGGCCAAACTGTTTATGCTCTTTAAAGGCAGGAACTTTGAGAAGCTGAATTGTCTAATGAATTTTTCAGTTCCTGGGTGAGCCTCTCTGCAGACTTTGGGCCAGTTTTTGCTTTTCTGACACTCAGGCCCTTACAGCAATGTTGGGAATTTTAACGTGCCATGGCTCACAAAAGTTTCAGTCCAGTAGCACTGTTAGAGTGCAGTTGGATGGGGAGACTTTCAGTTCCGTGTTCATATCTCTTGATTTATGAGTTCATGACTGAATCTGCCGACACCCTAAAACAGCACAGGTGAAAAAGTGCTGGACTGACTTAGCAATGGATTTGATTGGGGATGATTAAGTCTGAAAGAAGAGCATGGATCATCTTGGAAAGGTAAAAGACAAAGGAAGAAGACTCCAGGAAGTGATTTATTTTTGAAATTATGCCTGTTGACGAAGGCATCATTGTTAGTTCGTCAAAGAGCTATTGCTGAGTACTTTTGACTGCTGTGGTGCTGTTGGGATTGGCGTTTGCCTACACCAGGTACTGCAGGAGGCACCAAGCCCGTGTGAGTGGAGGGCAGCACCTCACCCCGGCAGCACCAAAACGCAGCTGCCGGACCCTTTCTGGGCACTGGCAGGACAGCAGTGGGCACTGAGCTGGAGCGGGCACTGACAGGACAGCAGCAGGCACTGAGCCAGAGTGGGCACTGAGCTGGAGTGGGCACTCGGCTGGAGCGGGCACTGAGCTGGAGTGGGCACTCAGCTGGAGTGGGCACTGAGCCAGAGTGGGCACTGAGCTGGAGTGGGCACTTAGCTGGAGTGGGCACTGAGCTGGAGTGGGCACTGAGCCGGAGTGGGCACTGAGCTGGAGCGGGCACTGAGCTGGAGTGGGCACTCGGCTGGAGCGGGCACTGAGCTGGAGTGGGCACTCAGCTGGAGTGGGCACTGAGCCAGAGTGGGCACTGAGCTGGAGTGGGCACTTAGCTGGAGTGGGCACTGAGCTGGAGTGGGCACTGAGCCGGAGTGGGCACTGAGCTGGAGCGGGCACTGAGCTGGAGTGGGCACTCGGCTGGAGCGGGCACTGAGCTGGAGTGGGCACTCAGCTGGAGTGGGCACTGAGCCAGAGTGGGCACTGAGCTGGAGTGGGCACTTAGCTGGAGTGGGCACTGAGCTGGAGTGGGCACTGAGCCGGAGTGGGCACTGAGCTGGAGCGGGCACTGAGCTGGAGTGGGCACTCGGCTGGAGCGGGCACTGAGCTGGAGTGGGCACTCAGCTGGAGTGGGCACTGAGCCAGAGTGGGCACTGAGCTGGAGTGGGCACTTAGCTGGAGTGGGCACTGAGCTGGAGTGGGCACTGAGCCGGAGTGGGCACTGAGCTGGAGCGGGCACTGAGCTGGAGTGGGCACTCGGCTGGAGTGGGCACTGAGCTGGAGCGGGCACTCAGCTGGAGTGGGCACTGAGCTGGAGCGGGCACTGAGCCGGAGTGGGCACTCAGCTGGAGTGGGCACTGAGCTGGAGCGGGCACTGAGCCGGAGGGGGCACTGAGCTGGAGTGGGCACTGAGCCAGAGCGGGCTCTGAGCTGGAGCGCTGTGCCCAGCTTGGGGACCCCAGTTCAGGAGGGACTGGGAGGGGCTGGAGCGTGTCCGGAGAAGGGCACAAGGCTGGGGAGGGTCTGGAGTCCAGTCCTGTGAGGAGCGGCTGAGGGAGCTGGGGGGTCTCAGCCTGGAGCAAAGGCGGCTCCGGGGAGACCCCGTCACTCCCCACAGCTCCCTGGCAGGAGGGGGCAGCCGGCGGGTCGGGCTCTGCTCCCGGGGAACAGGGACAGGACACGAGGACACCGCCTGAAGCTGCACCAGGGGAGGTTCAGCCTGGGCATCAGAAGAATTCCTTCACAGGAGGAGTGACTGGCACTGGGACGGGCTGCCCAGGGAGCCGGTGGAGCCACTGTCCCTGCAGATGTTGAACAGAGCCTGGGGTGGCACTCGGTGCCACGGTCTGGGTGCCAGGGTAGCGCCGGGTCACAGGCTGGACTCGATGGTCCCAAAGGTCTTTTCCAGCCTGGTTGATTCTGTGACTCCGTGGTTTCAGTGATGGGTGTAGGGCACTGAAGGGAATGGATTATGTACTTTTATTTCTGATCCAAACTGTGTTATAAATAACTCTACCTACGTCTCCGTCCCAGAGTGAATAAGCAGCATTCTGACATCATTACACCAACATAATTTGGAATTTAGTGGGAAGCATAAATTTGCAGGTTAGTGATGGAAATACTAATGATGGATTATCTAAAAACTGACAGTAGTTTGCAAGTCTGCTTAGAGATCTGAAATGATGTAATTTCAACAAGATGGATTAGTAGTCAAAACTTAGAAAGTATATGAAAATGCAGTTCATCAGAGGATTTTTCAGCTCACTGTATTTTGCCAGTAAAAATTTTTGTCTGCATAAATAGCGTGAATATTTTCCAACATTCAAATCCATAGGCGATAAAGATTAATTTATTAATTAATATTTAAGTAATTATGATTTTGTGTCATGGTACTTCATTTTGCATTGTGATCTGACCTATTTGCACGTTTTAAGTTGCATGTTAGTCTTGTTCTGGCCTTAAAAAACAAGCTGAGAACATTGTTTTTCTTTGCCTACCCAGATCTGTCGGAGCCTTCCTCTTAAAATATGTTCCTGACAACCGCCCCGTTTCTCATGCTTTCAAAGGAAGGCGTTTATGGCTTCCCAACCACAGCCTGTGCAATTTGAAAATAAAAAGACATTGCTCCACCAAATGTTGAAAGAAATCTTCCTTTTCAAAACGTGGAAGAAACCTTACTGAGATTAAACAAGGGCAGGAAGTGAAGCATTTGTTTGTTTTATGAAGTCTGGGGAATTTTGATAGTGAGTCCTTTAAAATATATGATATTGAAGCTTTTCTAATTCTAAACAGATAAGAAATAATAGTTACATATTTCAGCTTTGAAGACAAAAGTAACCTTTTATCACCTAATTTAACAATCTTCTTAGTAAAATGTCTCAGAAGAAAGTGAAGTGTTATTAAAATAATAAAAAATCACCATCTTTGAATAGCAGGGCTTTTTTAATTGCCATAATCAAAGTCCAAACACATTTTCCTGCCTGCTTTAAATAGACTCACAGATTTCTTTTCTTGCTTTAAATAGTTTCTTTTAATGACAGATTTTTCCTTAATGAAGAGAAGAACAAAGTGAACAACTCTGAGCTTGTCAGTGCTACAACTTCAGTGTGACAAAAGTTCTGATTTTTGACTGCACCCACTAGGAAAATAGGAACACTGGTAGTGTTTTAATTAATGTGTAATTTTGACTTGCTAGTCTGCATTTTAAAATATAAACATATTTATATTAGCATTTGAATGTATATTTTAAATAGCAAAAAAAGCCAAAGAAATCTTACATTGTAGGTCACATAATGTAATCATTCACACTTCTTTGTGATAAATAATCCAAAATAGCTTTTGAAATTGGGCATTCTTGTTGAGTTCACTAATCTTTTCTGTGATAAATAGCTTAGAATAATTACACCATTCATGGAGTTTTTGGAGGTAAGTCTTGTTCTAGGACTGAAATCTCCCCTGAGAAGGGGAGACCTCTAACAAATGGGTTAATGAACAACAGCAGTTAACGTTACCTAAATTCACATGATCGTGGTAACTGATATGGAATCATACTTATCAGGAAAGGAGAAGATAATCCCAGATTAACGCTGATCAGATTTTCTACAATTGACTGAACACCAAACCAGGTGCTGGGTTTGGCCTTTTGTAGAGAGCACTGCAGGTTTTAATAACAAGGTTGATTTGGGTATTAATAACAGCTAAGCAGTAATTCAGGTAAAATACAAAATTTGACAGGAGGGATAGAAATCTGTTTTTAATATTGGAGCTCAACACAACATTAGTGACTCCAACTTATTTTCTAAGGAATCGTGTTTGTTTCTAGAAATTGCTGGATTCTGTAAGACTTAAAAGAAGTGGTTTCTTATTTTGCTAAGAAAATTCGAGATGCTCTTCTGGAGTGACAGCAGCAGTTTAATGACCCTGCTGCAGTGTCTCCCCAGCTCTGGGGGAGCTGCACCATTGCCGGGGCTGGACGGGGACTGGGGCAATGCTGGGAGCTCCAAAGGACTTTTCCTGCTTAACCCCCCGTTTCTGCAGCTTTAGCTCCCCCCTGAAGTGCCTCCAGCCTAAAAGCACAGAGGTGTTGGGTGAGAGCAGAAGGGCCCCCCAGTGGGGCTGCGAGTGAGGGACCGAGGGGACGCAGCCACGGCCGGGACACAGGGACTGAGTGTCCGTCCTGGCAGGAATGGTTGCACTCCTGCAAACTTTCTGCCAGTCTCTCCAATGGTGCTTATTTCTACAACCACACGCTGCTCCAAGAATAATTACAGTTTTTTAATCATTATTGTGATTGCAGACTAAGACTGATAATTGGTATCAGTTTAATTGGAGAGGAAATGGCCACCAGTTTTTGAATGACATGAATTTTCTTGTTTTCTTTTGCCATCTGTAAAGCTATGAATAGAAAAAACACATGGATAGAAACACGGTTGTTTTCTGAAATGCAAATGAGACACAGGGCTGAGGAACCTCTCCCTCCAGTGCACCCCTCCAGTGGCATCTGCTCAAAAGGTTACTGTGCAGAAGCAGTTCTGGAAGAATTTCCTCCCTTTTGCTCCCTTTTTCCTCAGAAGCAACTTGTGCAAAAACAAACTGGAATATGAAACTGGATTCATTATTAAAACAAGAGATTATAATTTCCACGTCATTCTATTCGCCACCCCCACTTCCCACTGTCTGATAATAATCTAGTGTCATAATGAAATTCATGAGGCTGCAACAACAAAGGAGCTCATGGAAGAGAACAGGAGCTTGTCAGATGCTATAGATTTGCATACTAATGAAGACTATGATGTTATTAATATTACCGAAACATAGTAATACCCAAATACCACTGAAATGGGGAATGATAGATCATTATTAGACTCCGAAAACAAATAAAAGAATGTATTTTACAATATAGCTGCACCTTGCAACTGCTGCAGAATTAAACCCAGTTCCTGTAACTGAGTTATTTTGATTTCTGTGTCATATCAAGTAGGTTAAAAAATGTAGACTTCCAGTATATTTTATTGTCCGTACTTTATCAGAAAAAAGGACTCAAAAGTTCAATTTCCTTTCAAGCTATGAAGGCTGATCACAAAAGGTAAAATGTGTTGGAGTTCATAGGACTGAAGTTCAGAGGTGCATCATGCCTTTGACTTCCAAGAGTGACCTTAAGACAGGAGGCTCATCCATGGTCGGGATTTTATTCCTGTCTTTCCTAAAGGATTCCTGGCCTAGCTTTGGGCAGCCTCCTGTCTCCTCTGCTTGTTCAGCAGTGCAGCTCCATGGACTGCACTGAGGGCAGGAGATGCTGGGCAGGACAAAACTAAAGCTTCAACAGCTCCCACAGAAATCTCTCCACCTTCCTTGTCTTCTGAACAGTTAAAGGTCTTGGTTTTCTCCAAAAAGTGCTCCTGGCATTTGTCAAGTCTCCTGTCAAATGACAATTTGAGCAGCAGTTTTCTGGGCTTGATTTTCTCTTTGTGCTTTGCCGGGTGACTCTGCCTGTGCAGAGAGCAGGGTGCTCCCAGAGCAAGGCGGGGTGGTTTGGTGACAACTGGCACAGACAGAAGGGGTCCCAGGGTGCCGGACAGTGACACCCCTGCTTCCAGCAGATCTCCCTGTCAGCTGTAACAGGGAACAGCGAGGCCGCCCTGGTTACCTGCAGCACTTTGGATTTCTGGCATTTTATCTGCTGCAGTTCAGGACATTGAGAGTTGGTGTTCGTGAGGAAGATGAGGAGGGTCAGGTCCTCACAACACTGGGGTGCTGTGAGAAGCTTGTGTTGTAGCTCCAACCACACGGGGAATTAATTCAGTGGAAGAGAGGCCTCTGTCAGTCAGCAGGAGAGTTATAAAAGACCTGAAGTGTCTCAGTGCACGGGTGTGATTGAAAGCAGTGGCGTGTTTGGGAAGATTTCAAGGACTCTTAGGGATCATGATAGACTTGAGTGAAATTTAGTGTTTGTCAAGGTTTCCGAGCCTAACAAAGCAACTTGTGCTGTTCTGTTACACTGTGTAACTTATCAGGGTCGTTTTGCCCAAGTTAAAGTAGTCAAAGCCTTAAATCTATGTCAAGAGAGACGCTTTGGCAGTGAAGCTACCCGAGGCCAAGGAGCAGCTCGCAGTGTGCCGGGCAGGAGCAGTGCTGATGGGAGCAGATCCCTGCTGAGCCCCCAGGGCTGACACTGCAGTGCTGAAGGCTTTGGGGCCGTGGCAGGGGTTCCCACAGGGAGGGGGATACAGGCACACCTTTCGTGCTCTGCTCCTGGTCAGCCTCTTGTGGAGCTGGAATCTGGAGACGAGAGCCAAGCGAGGGAGGTGGCAGGAGCTGAGTACCAGCAGAGGACTCTGCTGTCCCACGGCACAGCTTCCCCAGGCTCTGTGCAGGGATCAGGGCTGGGTCCGTTGTTGGGGAAGATGGAATAGGAAAACCGTATAGATATGATTACCTGGCAAAAACTATAGGTGAGATTGAAATGAAGACAAGCTTTGAGTTACCCAACTCCAGTTACTGAAAAACTGGAAAACAATAGTATAGCCGGCTGGAAGTAATCCCCATTTGATTAAACAATGCCTTCGGCTTGCAAACAGGTCCAAGAGTCAGAAAAGACCCTGCAAACTCATCAGAGGGTCCAAAAAGCAACTTTTGGAGTTTAAAATATAACGCTATAGGGTAATGCAATGATTCTTATAGGCTGTAGGCAAATGTTGTAAGATTTGTAGCTTATTCTAGATTGGTCAATGGAAATTAGAATATTCAACACAGATGATGATTTATTGTATTGTAAACGCTCATTCTGGGCATTCTATTCTGCATTCTGCTCTCTCATTCTATTCTACACTCCCCACTCCTCTTCTCCCTCACTTCTCTGGCCTGCTTGGAGTTGCGTCCTGCAGCTCCAGGTAAGCCTTTCTTTCCCCACGCCTCCTGCAATAAACCTCATGATCTAAAACCCAAACATAGAGATCTCCTTTGCTGTTTGTCCCGACCGTCCACTGACCAGATCCTACAGACACCACGAATTCCACAGTCCATGATGGAAAAATGTAAAGAGAGCCATGGATTCATGTTTAAATATTTTTTGGTGTCTCTGTTTATAAAATTTTACCCTAAGCAGATTCTTTTTAATATTGAATTTTAAATAATGAAAGAACTTCATGTTTTTCATATTAGAAACAGCTTAATTCTTTCTAGGGATTATAAAATAAAGATTTTCATAATACTCTCCTATGTTTAGTAGTCTTCTAAGAGCTTGAAAGGTTCTAAGTATCCCTTCCCTTCTTCTCACTATGACAAAAGGTTTCTACTTTGCTGTAAATGTGGATTAATAAATCTGCCTTAAATAAAATGTAGGAAAGTGAAGGTCTAACAGCCTAAATTGTAGTTATTTGTGATGTCTTCTTTCAGAGACATTGATGATAGAGCAACAGTTCCTTGTAGTGCTGCTTTATCTGATCAAAACAATTTTACATTTAAGAGAACAAATACAGCACAGTAGCCTGGGAAGGAACATCTTGGTTGGTCTCTGCCCCTTGGGTGCAGGGTGTTCCCTGCTGCTGTTCCTTGGTGTCAGCCCCAGCCCAGGCTGCCCACAGGACGAGCTGTGCCCACGGCCCTGGGAATGTGCTGTGTCCGTCCTGATGAGCACCTGCACTCAGGTACCACGGGGATCTCTGACAGCCCAGCTCTGCTCATGGCTGCACGGGACTCTTGTCTCTGTTTAAAGCCTCTTTCCTGAGCTGTTCCCTTCCCTCTGGCTCCCTTTGCTTTCTTCCTCACCAGTTTTTCGTAAGGGTCTTTCAGCGATGAGGGGAACCCCCTGTGAGGCTGTCCCAACCTGCATGTTCAGCTCCTGTGTACCCAAGCCCAGCTGTCAGCTCCTTTCCTAACCTAGAGTTTCCTGTGAAAGCCACTCTGGCCTGGCCCAAGGTGCTGGGAGTGAGGAAACCCCTGGCTCCAAGCTGTGGCTCCTTGGGTGAAGGCACAGGGCAGAGGACTGAGACTGGAACCCCAAACTCTGGTGGTGAAGGGATCACCTGTGTCAAAATGTCACTGAGACTTTGAGAGCAGATTGTAATTTCTGATTCTCTTTTAAACTGTGTCAGTCACTTGATGTGAAGCAAATTCAGAGAAATGTTCAGGTTCTTCTTGCAACCATTGAACCTGGTTCTTCAAATTTACTTGTAAGACACCACTTTGGATTGCCAAATATTCTGACTGTGAGGAAGAAGCCACTGTACTTCTGTTTCAGACTTTTCTTGCCTATGAAAACAATGGTCAATTGAAGTTTAATGCAGTTTTGACTAAGCCTGTAGTTCTCCCTTTGCCTTCCCCAGCACAGACAATGACCCAGTGCCTATCTGCCAGTACACGCATTAGTGGCCTTTAGTCAAAGCTCAGCAGTAGCCTGGTATTTAACAGTAGAGTAATTGCAAGTCAGCATCATTTAATGGAAGTTTTGATAAAACTGGAAGCAGAAGAGCACTCTTACAGCTTTTACTGTGTTCAATAAGACTTGTTTTTAACCAAGGAACTGTTTTGCAGAAGCTCTCCTTTGGTGTGTGTGTTTCTCAGTGTAGCACACTGTGTTTGGTATGGGGAGCAGGGGTGTTTAGCAAAGCCACTGTTCTCCTTTCTCCTTCCTCCCCCAGCTGCTGGCAGCACTCTGGGCTCTTTCTGTGTTCCTGGCAGTCTGGTGCTGGGCTGAAATGTTGGTTCACTGAGTGTCGGTCCAGTTCACTGGTGCGTTCAGGTACTGAGGTCAATCTTGGCTGTGGTTTAAGAAGCCTGTTGATATCACTGGGATTTTGATGGTGCTGGGGATGAAGCATCTTTTTCTTACCCTGAAATCCTGTTAGATAGGAGAATATGGCTTTATGCAGCAGAAGTGAATCCATTATCTGTGAGAGAAAGTGTTTCTAAAAAATCTAACTATTGGGGTCAGAAGCACTTCACTCTCTCCTGCCAAACACAAATGTCAATACAAGGCAATTTTCAGTTCTCTGGGACTCGGGCCCGGCTCTGGGTGAGCTCAGGGCAGGGCTGTAGCAGCCTGCATTCTCTGGGCTTGCAGCCCCCACTGGTTTCCGCCCCAGGGCATTGACCAGAGCAGGGCTCTTGCTCTGTCCAGTGAGGCACCATCTGCTCAGGATGAAGGCATCTGCCCCACCACCAGGGCAGCCTGATGGTTCTCTGATGTGTGAGGCTGCTTTGCAGAATTCAGAGACCGTCACTTCTGATTGGACTGAGACAACAGAAGAAAACTGGCTCCTAGAAATATCTGCTTATCCTTAATCTCTGTGGTAATTTCTCATAGAGGTGTGATAGACCGTGGCAACCTGGTTTAGCTTTGAAGCCTGCTCTGCTTTGAGCAGGAGGTTGCACTGGAGACCTCCAGAAGTGCCCTGCAACCTAATTTTTATTGTGATTCTATGACACCCTTGAGTTTAGCAGGTCATCACATTTCAACTGTGTTCATATTTTGTACTGCTTAATGCTGCCTTTCACAGCTCCACAGTAAAACACTTTACCAGCTTTTGGAAACAGGAAGGAATTTGTAGCACTTTCAATGATTCCCCAAAGAATTAAAAGGGATTTTATGAATTACATTCAACAGTACTTTCGAGCAGAACTATAAGACTCACCTAGGCTTAAGGAACATGTGAATGCAGGAGAGTATTCTACAGAAAAATGTAAGCTGAATCCTGATATTTAAGGGGGGATTGTTCTGGAACTGTTTTTCCTTGATCATTTCAGTGTGATCATAATTTAAATTACCTGTCTGCTGTTCTGTTTCTACAAGAATTTTACCAAAATGCGGTGCCTAAAACCATGTTTCACAGAGCCAAAATTTTGCTATTTGAGGTTCAATTGATTTCCCTTTCAGTTTAAAGGGAATGCTCCAGGACACCAAACATCAATACTGTGACATTGCAGATGCTGGGCAGCTGATGTTAAATGCATGGCACGTTTAGCTCTCTTCCTGTGTCTTTCCCCTTGCTTGTAAGCCTTTTGCAATTTCTGAATCATTTTTTCCCATCACAGTCTCATTCCCCTTTTAGTTCTTTTTATTGTATAAAGCTCTCTTAAGAAAAATATTTCAAAGGGTTTTCTGTACTCGGTATCATTGTGTGTCTGTTTTAAGTTTCTCTTGCTTCCTAAAACAATTACTTCACCATTTCAGATCTGCTTGTGTATTAACAGCTAATCAGCTTTTTACCCTCTGGTCTTCATGCTCTCCTTCACATGGTTCCTGACCCCTTTATCAGCGCGCCTCCCTTATTTTGTTCACAATTGAATTTTTGGATTATTCTGTCCTCTTTCATCTCTCCGTACTACGCATATTTCAGGCTAGATCCCCTTCTCACTAATTAACTTTGTTCTATTTTCTCTGCAAGCTGAGGAAGCTCCACTGATGAAATAGTTCACATTCCAGAATTCCCTTTCCTGGTGCCGGGGCTGGAGCAGCGTCCAGGCCTGGGCACCCGCAGGGGTCAGGGGCAGAACTTGGCCGGCAGCAGTGGCACCGAGTGGAGCCGGGACAGCTGCAGCAGTGCTGGGTAGTGCCAGTTTCACACAAGCTCCTTGGGCTGCTAGAGCCTCGTTCCCTGCTGGCAGCACGGGCTCAGGTGGGGAAGGAGCAGCCTGACCGTGCCACCAGCAATGGATTGATGAGAGTTTGCCTTTGGAAAGCCTTGGCTTTATTTGTGGAAGACGTGGTGCAGGAGGGCTTTGCCTCTAAGGAAGGCAAAGGAGCAGCTCCAGGTTTCCGTGGGGGCTGGCAGGGGTTTACCCAAGAGCCTGGCTGGGTCTCTGCAGCGGCAGCCGTGGCTGGAGCAGGGTTGGTGTCCCAGGGCGCAGACCCCGGGGCCTGGACAGGAGCCTCAGTGGGACTCTCCCTTCTCTGGTGCTCCCCTGGGACTTCCTACAGCCTTTGCTTTCCCGCGTGCTGGGGCAGTTCAGAATGGGTCTGAACTCTGCAATGGGAGTGTCTCTCTAACACAGTTACCATCCTTCAATTTTGGACTCTCCAGTCTCTCCTCCTAGAAATTCAGAGAATGCCTTTTAGAAATAGCATAAGAAACTGCAAATGTCAATATTTTAAAATACTTATTCAGGAGGATTTCTGTGAGAGAACTGTAAATCCATGGAAAACAAGAGGTGAAGTCATAACTGTTTTTATCCCTAACCAGAGTCCCAGTCACACAAAACCTCCTGTAATCTCACTCTAATAGTGCTTTTAACTCCAATGCCTTGAATCTGAAATTACTTCAACTTGGCTAATTACCACTGCGGGCATTTATGAGGATTCAGATTATTGCTGACAGCCCTTCAGCACCTTCTGCAGTTTTTCACATCAGCCTGGAGAGGATAGACAATCTCTCCTGTAATTATCTACAAAGAAATCATAAAACAGAGAGGTCCTGGAGAAAGATACCTGGTGGTCTTTTAATGTCCTGTACAGCTAAATCCTTCATGTCCCTTAATGAAAATAAGATTAGTTAAAACTGAGATTAGTCCCTTCGCTTTGTATTGCTCTCACAGTTTCAAACCTAAATTGTGTAGACGAGCACAAACCTTTTTAAGGATGTTCATTAAAAGTCCAAATAAGTCACAGGACCCAATTTTTCCTCCTGGACTGCATCAGAACAAGCAGTGGATGACACAGACTGGGGTGAGGCAGAGGCAGGGGACTGTTGCACGTAGCTCTGGTCAGTGTTTCTCTGGTGCATGGGCAGCAGAGCAGCTCCTGCCTTACAGCAGCAGACATGCACAGAAATGAGCTGAAGGCATTTGTAACTCTGTCACACTGCTCGTGCTTTTTTGCCATGACTGTAACCCTTATTAACCTGGCAAATTATCTTTATTCGTCTTGTGGTTAAGGCTGTGTGGTTTGGTGTGAGTGTAAACAGAATAATTACCAAAGTGATGCATTTCCCTGCCTTAATGTAATAGACTTCTAAATGGACTCAAAGGAAATTAGAGAGTTACATGCTGAAAAGAAATGACCAGGTAGCATACCGCAGTCAGCACAGAGATCTGGGTATATTTAATTAATGCTAAACCCATGAAAGAAGGTTGTGTTTCCTTTTCCTGCAGAGTTAAAAATACCCCCAAACCCCAGCCCCCCATTGTGAGCCTGTACATTAAGATTTTCTGCCATCTGGATTATCAGATTTCACGTATGTGTATTAGCAGTCAAAATGTCGAATTAAATTTTCAAGAGTGCTGGAACAAGCCTGTGAAAAATCCCTTCACCTCCCCAGAGCAGGAAAGTGAGTGCACAGATTTCTCTCCTCAGCCTGCAGAGCCCTCAGAGCTCACTGGGTGTGTCTCAGCCGTGCTGGGAGGAGGAAATACTTGGCCAATAATAATGGGCAAACTAAACTCGATGGTAGCTTGGTTTCCCAGGAGCAGGATTTAGCTTTTGAATTTTAAAAAAAGCCGGTGGGTTTGTAGGGGCTGATTTTGTGTGAACAGTTACTGCATATCCGCCCCTTGTGTGCCATGTATTGTGAGGAGGGAGGAAAGGAGATTTAGATGTCTTGCTAACAGATTTGTTCATACCTGTAAATAATTAGGTGTACGGCTGAGGTTTGTGCTGCATTGATACCCATTTTGCCAGCTGCTTCTCAGCAAGCGTGGGCTCCGTTTAAACAAATCAGTTTTAGGATGTCTGTGTGGAGCTGGAGACATCAGGTGACATCTGAATTGTGTGCTGACCTTGCTGGCACTCAGAGCTGCAGCTCCAGAGGGCCCGAGGGCTGGGTACAGCTTCTTAAAACAGCACTTCCTAAACACCACTTGGAGACTGAGATTACTTGACTAATGTGATGTGCCATTCTAATTAGAATTTTTAATTCTAGCTGCTAACAAGTTTTGGAGCCCATTTTCATCAGTAGTAGAATTCCAGATCTTTTAAGCATGACTGTGAAATACAATTTTAAGATTAATTTTGTGTTTATTTTCTGTTTTCAAGTTGATTCTTGAGCACAGACAAAAACTTTATATGTTGCCTTCTTGAAGTTGTTAAAAGAATGCTTTTTCATGGCAATTGGGCATGCATCATTATAATTTAAAGTTTTTCTAAGAATAACTAGAAAGCAATTCAATCAAGGCGTCTTTTTGTTTGTGAATTACTTGACTGCATCATGATGCTTGAAGTTCTGAGAAAATAAATTTGGTTCCGTGTGTCAGAGTAGGCAGAATAGCAGGATTTTAATATGTTCATAATTTGATGTAGTATCCAGCAATGGGACCATAATTAAGGAATATTAGTTCAGTATTGGGACTGTTGCACAATTGGAAACAGGAAGAAATATTCTGGCATATATAGGAGAACAGAACACTCATTAGCATTCCTCCCTCATTAGTGGCACAAGGCCGTTCACACGCAGGGTTTGTGTGTTTGCCACCTACCTGACACAACGTCAGGCGCTGCCGCTCCCTGGAATATGGAGCAATATTACAGTGCTAGGAAACTTCAAAAAAGGCAAATGGAAAAGGGAATGGCATTTGAACGAGCCCAGTATGGGCTGTCTGGGTTTACAGAGCAGGAGCCTGAGCACACGGGCAGGCAGACTGCTCTGTGCTGGGTGAGAGAACACGGTGCCTGGGACCCCTGGGACGCCTGGGACAGCAGAGCTGGGATGAGAGGCCTTGGCCTGGACATGGCCTGAGAGCGAATGGAGCGCGCTGAGCTAGGAACTCATTGAATTCCCGGCTGGAACAGCTCCGATGTGTGCGAGGGAATAACAAAATGATTTCTGTAAAGAGGGATTGGCCTTCCTGAACCCTAGGAAATGATGCGCTTTACCTCCTGGCAGGATCCTGGCATTGAATTTTTAAAAGGCACAGACAAAATTGAACTTTGAAGGCAGAATCTAAATGAGTCATTGTCCTAGAAGTGTGTTTCACTCACATTTTTTTGAAGGCTAAAGGAAAAAGGGAGCTTTCTTTTTGGTTTGAACCAAACTGTTTATAATATTACTATGTTATTGGAGACAGTAGGAGAAGGGTATAATATTAAATGAGAAGGGTGTGATGGGCTGCTTTGGGGACAGAGTCAGGAGTGTGTCAATCAGCTGTGGCTCAAGAAGGGAGATGAGAGGAAAAACGGAAAGCTGGGTACAAAAGAACTCTCCCCTCTCCTGTGCACACAGACAGCAACTGGATGACAAATCCCAATAACTTGGAGAAATTTAAAGCAGGCAGTACTGCCTATTTGGGTAACGAGGTGTCATTAGAGTGAAGATCACAAAATGTAACTACAAAAGAAAGAACCCTGCCAGGCATTGTTAAAACTCTGCTTTTGACTGCGGTCTAAAGATTCTCCTGAATCCTTTATGCAATGAAAATTTGAAACAATGTGATTAACCTTAGCTGTGCCATCAGTGCCGCACGGGATTGCGATGCTCTGTGCACCCCGGGCCGTGCCTTTGGTTACCCCGGGGTTTGGCACTGCCCCGTGTGCTGCAGGGGCAAAGGAGGCGCCGGGCTCAGCGGGGCCCTGCACACACAGGCAAGGGGACCCTGCCAGAGGGGCAGCCGCACCTCCGAACACACCGAGCACTCGGGGTGAATGCACACAGACCCCGGCTGTTGGTACCTGTTAGGCTACAATCCAAGTTCATGAAAATTTGGAAGTTTGGGATAGTTCACAGTTCGAACTTTATGGATAATTTAAGCATCAATGCTACTACTGTCTTACATGTAACCAAGACTGTAATTGCCCGTAGAGTTTTAATCAAATTGGCTGGATATCAATTCTTCTAAAGTTCATGAGTGCTTTTCTACTGATTCAATTTGAATCAGGATTGGATGCAAATATTGCTTTAATTTTATGGTGACTTATTTAAATAACCAGAATGCTCTTACAGCTGCTCCCTTTGAATGAATGTCTGAGCTTTTCTGGGTCAGCAAGATTCTTACCTACACATTTCATCATCATTTCATGCTGGATATTTGCCTGAAGTCGCTGCACTGGCAGTACCTCAAAGCATTTCCTCACCTGCAGTTTCCAAATGAAATTCACATCTTTGTGTCTCTACTTCTGCCTGTTCAGCTGCTGCTGAGGACGCAGTGAGCCCTGGGAAGATGCAAACACACGCTGGAATTACACATCACTGTTGGAGGAATCTCAGTGTCTTAAAAGGGAGGATTTTCCTCAAGCTTCACAGTTGGAAAGCTCAGACATAAAGATACAGGTTTTACCTGAAACCACCAATTTCTAGCTATGCTTAGCCAGGTGGAGAATCTGACAGTCCTGTACCCTGCTTCTGTAACAGACCTCCTAGGCAGTTGTATTCAGATCTTATTTTGCCATTTTAATGCTGTAATTCCATTTGTTATCCAGTATTGCTCAGATGTTTGAGAAACCCGAGTCTTACATCTTACATATTCTATGAAGTGTGCCAGTTCTTATTGGATTGAATGATTTCATTACAAACAAATCTCAGGATTTGGTTAAAGGCTGTGATTTTTATTTTGCATGGTTTCTGCAGTGGGCATTCTGACTTTGTGGAGCTGCATGATATTACCAACTCAAGTGCTGGGAAAGGGCAGACACGATGCTGTGAAAGTTTTGCAGATCTTGGGATGCAAAAGTTTTCCCTTTGCAAACCAAGTGAATGTTCCAAGGCAAACAGATCAAAGAGTTCAACCCTTATTCCCTACAGTTCCATCTGCCTGGACAGATTCAGGCAAAATACTGAAGTTCATTTTTATTTTATCAACCAAATTTTGGCACCTACAAATGAAACTAATTTGAAAATCTCCTTGCCCATCTTTCCCGGAGGTTTCGATGCAGTGATGTCGGATTCCCTGAAGTGTGGCCCATCCATTGACCTGTGGTTCCTGCATGGTGAGTGTGCCTTTCTTTGGCTCGTGTTATTTTTCAGCCCATCTTTGATATATCTTTCTCTGGGATTGCCATGCATTTACTTCTCCCCTGCCCCCTTGCTCTTCACAAGAAATATGTTTAATTTCCAACAGTGCTACAGATTTCTATAAAACTCATGATCCTATCTACAAGTTTGTGAAATTAATCTGATCCTCCAGTTTGTACTTTCAAGTAGATACTTATCCTTTGCCAAATAAGAGGATTTTTATAGGGTTTTAAACGACCCTTTGAAAGGTTTACTTAAGGCATTGAACTTTCCATGGAGTGTAAACCATCGCTCCTTAACGTTCTGGCTTATTTGTCTTACAGCAGTTTTATCAATAACCTGATCCCTTTTTCTTGTGATCTATTTTTATTTCTCTTTTTGCCTACTTCCATATTTTGGGGCAACTAAGTAACAAAAATAGAGTTATTTTAATTTTCCTCACCGGGTTTTTAAATTGTCTGACGTCTGCTGTATCTGAGTGCCTGCTTGAGACAAGGAATTGGTGACAAGCCAGGCAGGGAGGGCAGTGGCAAACCCCCAATTGCAGACACATGTGTTTTTAATTTAAAAAATTACTTTGCTTCAGTGGCCACATTGATTTGCTACTTTAATGTACACGAGTTATGAGCAAACTTAATTATCTGGTTGCAGAATGTTTTTGTTATCTATAAAATGCAGTACTTCAGAACAAACCTTTAAGGAGGAAACACAAAAATCTCTGCCATTAATGGTCTTCAAAGTATAGCTGGAAAAAAATTAATTATCCACTTCAATATATTCATTGTTGTTTCTATATTTATTCTTGATAATGTCTTGCCTATTTTGAGCTATGATGAACATTGGGTTTATATTTACTTTCTGGTGATGAAGAATGTTCTTCTTGTTGTTGTTCCTTTCCCAATGATTGCACAGTCTCAATGTGCTAATTGACTCCCTGATTTAACTGATTTAAATGGTTTTCTGATTCCACTTGCCCTCAGGTATCCTTATGATAATTCAAAACTAACTTGCATTTATCCACCTATTCCTATTATACACAACCTCCAAGAAAGGCTAAATAGGTACTAAATATCTGGGTTATGATGCTCTGCTTTCGAAGATGTGTAAAATTAAACATTAGTCCAAACTGCTGAAGAGTTTTCTTCAATTAAAGGAGGAAAACAAGGAAAGAAAACAGGATATCTTTAAAGAACAGATAAATTCTCAGAGAAACTAGATACCATCTGCGGTCCTTGGCAGGTTTGTGTGTTGTGCACTTGAGGAACAAACATTTATTTAAAGTTCTGTGAGGTAAACAGCCTGTTTTAGCCTGAAAAGAGAAGAGCAGCAAATAAACAATAACAAGCAAAATCTGTCTAAACTGTGGCTTCGAGGTAATAACTGAAATGTGCAGAAGTTGTGCTGACAGCTCAGGCAAAACAGCCAGGTCCCAGGTCACGCTGGGGAGTGAAATGCTCGATTCATTCACTGCTCAGGAGGCCGGGCTGCCGAAACTGCTTTGAAGTTTTCTTGTGATCTTCTATTGAGAGGCTGAGAATCAAAACTGCAGAGAAGGTAAGGAATAAAAAGAGAAAAGAAGCAAAACCTGAGGAAGAAAAAAAAAGATTCAGAGGTTTCAGGGGTTTTTTTCCCCTGGGTTTTGCTTTACAAAAATGTAAAAAAACAATCTTCAGGGGTCAAAGAATTTCTGAAACGAGTCTAGCTACCCCCAAAATGAAAATGCAGACTGAGAAGCTAAATTTTGGGCTGCTGATTTTCAGAGTGTGGCAGATGTTAGGAGATGCTATATTTAGAAAATGGCTTCAGTGATCTCCTGTTACCCACAATTCTGAACAGCGAATCTTTTGTTCATTCTGGAGATGCTGCAGTTTCTTTCTGAGCTAGTCTGATTGTCCAATTAAAAGGTGATTTCTTGCTGTTCAAGGTGCCTGTTGGTATAATTTTTTCATGAAAATAAGTCATTCGCAATGGCAATCAGTTGATTCGAGTTTTCTGGTGCTGGCAGTGTCATGTCTGTCTCTGAGATTTACGTCTCACTCCTTCCTCTGTGAGATCTCCGTGTGCCTCTGACTTCTCTCCAAAGCACCGGTGTATAATGCATTGCTTTTCTGCAGTATACTTAATATAATAAATCAGGAGCAACAGTTAATGAAAATGTACTTTAAGGTACATAACTATTTGAAAAAGCAAATAATAGGAGTATTTTTAGGTATCTAAACTAATGATTGTAATTTCAGTTTCTCTATGCTATCTCTTCTTCCTAGCCAAGGTAATGATCTGTCTTATCACTAAAGTGCCTCTACTAAATCTTTTGAAATGTCAAAGGAGAACTAATATTTACACCAGAATAATAACTACAATTACTTACTCACTTTTCAATTCATTTGCAGTCAATTATTCTGCACTACTAAGAGAAATAGAGCCTTCCTGTAATACTGGAATGAGTTTAATTAATCCTTTTTCACATAGAGCAGACTGATAAATGAAATTCAGCCTGTAATTTAAGAGCTCAGGGAACCAGTATGTTATTAAAGGTGCTTTGAGTGATTGACAGTTTAATTTATTACAAAGAGCAGTAGTCTGTCTTGCCTTGGAGTTCATTCCAGTTTTGCAATTAATGATTTCAGCTGGGGACAAGATCATCATTCTACGAAGCCTTTCCAAATAATTTTTTTATAGACTTCTTGGCATCACCTACCAATTACTACACACTTTCTAACCCTTTATTTTGTAAAATGACTGATAAAGAACGCAATGTGTAATACCAGGAGTGGTGCCATAAAGTTTCTAGGAGCTGGAGAATATGATGTATTTGTCTAGGAGAATTTTCCTCTAGTTGGTATCATATTTTCATCAGGAGGGAGAAAGAGTAATTGGATTGAAATGTCAAGATGTTGCTTGTGAAGGTTTGAAGTCACACATCTATTTTCTGAGCTACAGTTTTTACTTGTGATTACGAAAACTGCACCCACTTGTCACTGAAGATGACAGCAAAGAATTCTCCAGGAGTGAGTGCAATGCTGAACCTGAATCCTTGACAGAAGCAGCATAGCAGCACTGCAACGGACAAAGGAGAAATTATCCCTCTGGATTTGGTAGATTGTAGGTGAAATAGTGATTTTACTAAGAAGCAACCCAGATAATGCTAAGAAAGATTAATCCAAAACCAGATTTCTGATTCAGGAAAATACTGGTTCAGATGTTCAAGAGGCGAAGACAGAGCTACCTAGAGAAGGAAAAGATTGACAGGGGTTTTTTCGTTTTTTCCTATCTCATGGATTTTTCTAGACATTTAGAGGCAAATAGAATGAAAGATTCCTAGGGCTTCAGTTGTATCCCCAGATTGGCACTTGTGGGTGTGTTTAAAATAGGAACAACAAGGAGCTTTAATAAATGATACAGAAATCCGCAGATAGCTCCTAATCCAACTCCCTGGGCAGCAGTTCTGTTCCAAGCATTTGACCCTTACTCTGCTGCTCAGAAGGTGTTGGCACTTCTTGGCTCCTGCTGAACTCAGAAACGGCTGAAATGGCACATTTAATGCTAATTGTAATTTAGTAAAATCGGGTGAGTAAGAACTGTTGTCTTTCTTCATTCTCTGTATTGAGAAGGGGTGTCTGGGCTGCATTTTCTTTTTCCCAGAATCTCTCTAGGCTGGCGGAGAGCCAGGGGGTGCTGCACTAAGGGCCATGCTCTGTGAGCGCTGGGTTTGTGTTCTGCTGGCTGTGGTTACCTGTGCAAAAACCCTGCTTGCATAAGGACAGCAGAATCTCAGTTCTGCACCTGCGTGTGCTATTTGTTATGGCAATGCTAGATATACTTAAAGCAGACTTGGCTTACAAGAAAGATGTTTTGAAGACCTGTTCTCAGTATATTTGTTACCTTTCCTGTTCATAGCTCTTTTTTTTTTTTTTTTTTTTTTTTTTTTTTTTTTAAAGAGGATGCTTGCAATGCTTTAGGAATTGCACAGCTCATGGACAGTGTTTGACACTGAGGCAATTTTAGTGCATCTCTGTCAGTCTGTGCACTCTGCTCTGAATATGCAATGTCATTGCTTTCTCTTATCCTGTTATTTTCTCACCCCCATCTTGGACTGATGTCTCAAGGATCCAGCTGTGTTAAAGACTGGTTTGCTGAGAGTTTCAGTGTGTAAGATCATAGCCTGGCTTAACAAGGAATGAGTGCTGAGCCTGAGGGACAGAACTGGGGATCAGTGGCTGCCTGTTGGGTCAGACCACGGGAATTCACAGGGCAGAGGGTCAGAAACCTGGTAATGGTGGTAGAGCTTGGCAAGCTGGTTCCAAGCAGACTGATGTGCCACCCAGGATGTTTGTGACAGCTCCCTGGTGGCCACCTGCAGCTCCGGCAGGTCTTGCCATGGGCCTGAGGTGTTCCCTGTCAGAAGAGCTGGGCTTAGAGTCTCCACTGGGGCTCAAACCCTGAGCCATCCTGGAGACCCTGGTGGCCAAACCACGCACAGTGAGTGCAGACTGAAACCAGCAGCTGCTGACACGAGGACTTGCTCAGGTTTGAGTGCATGGCCAGGGCTGGGGCCAGGGCTGCTCCGGGAGCTCCCCCAGGAGAAGCAGAGGGTGCCAAGGAGAGGAAGCACTGGTGTGCCCGGCTCTGTGGGCAGGACTGGCATGGGTCCCTCCCTGCTCTGCTCCGGGAGGTCGCCCAGGAGAAGCAGAGGGTGCCAAGGAGAGGAAGCACTGGTGTGCCCGGCTCTGTGGGCAGGACTGGCATGGGTCCCCCCCTGCTCTGCTCTGCTCTGCTCTCGGGGCCCAGCACGGACACCCCAAGGCTGCTGTGGCACAGAGTCCAACCTGACAGTTACGGATTTCTAAACCACCTCAGGTGCTGAGATCCTTGATGAAAGCAATTCATGAGAGACAGGGGGGTTGGGAGCAAGACCTGGAACAACCTCCTGCTGTTGACACCGTTTGTGACAGTGCTGTCCCCTGCTCCCACAGAGCCTCCAGTCCCAGTCCCCGGTAATGGGAGGCATTTGGCAGCACTGAAATTTGGCGGGTGGACAGTAATAATCCAAAGATCGATTATGTGTGGCAGGGTAAGTATATGGCTATAATTATGACCAAACACACAAGTGCAAATCCCAGTTCTTGCAAATAGCTCTAAATGAGCTTTCTTATCTGTGTATCATAAGCATGGCCTTCTTCAGACAATGGCTAAAGTAAATTTTAGTCATTTTTATCTAGGGATGAAAAACTGCAATGCTTTTTCATACCGTTTTAGTGGTATATGTAGAGCGTAGCAACTAAATGAAAATATATGTCTGTAAAAAATTTTACTATCTCTGCATGACATCACTTTACATTCCCCTGTATGTCATTTCCCATAGGGTTGCTACTTAAATGCTTTTTTTTTTAATATCTACCCTTGAATATCAAGATGAATTGTTGCTTGTCCAGTTAACTTTGAATTCCTAATTGGATGGAAGCTTCAGGTTGTGGTGTTTTATTTTTTTGTTTGGTTGGTTTTGAGGTTTTTTTGTTTTGTTTTGTTTTGTTTTTGTTTTTGTTTTTGTTTTTGTTTTTGTTTTTGTTTTTGTTTTTGTTTTTGTTTTTGTTTTTGTTTTTGTTTTGTGTTTTTGTTTGGTTTGGTTTTTGTTTTGTTTTGTTTGGGGTTTTTGTTTGTTTTTTCTTGGTGTTTTTGTTTGTTGGTTGGTTTGGTTTTTTTGCCTTTATTTTATTTTGCTTTTTAAATCTATGGCTGTCAAAGAAATTAAACTGTTCCTTTCCTTTCTGTTTGGACTCACTTGTGTACCTCCAAGGCTCCTGTACATTGCCGGGTTGTTCAGCACCACGTTTCACATGCACTTAATCCAGTCCCTGAAGGTATTTTTAAAAATCCCACCAGTTACAGGCGAACAAAGAAATTCCTGTTGTGCTGTGTCTCATCAGTGGCCCTGTGCAGGTGGAGATTGGGACACCCAGGAGGTGTGACAGAGTAATGTCCTTTCTGTGGTATTCAGTTAAGAAGGAATATTCGGAGTTAAGCTTTTGAAGAACAACCAGACAGTTTAAATTGACTTAGAACGATTAAATGCTCATCCACTCATTAACAGGGAGGGAATCCTCCGGGTTCCTTTTGTCCCCGGCATTTCCTTTTCCCGACAGAGCCAAGCGCTTATCTTGGTGCGGCAGAGCAGGACAGAAAGAGGGACACGCAGCAAACCTTGGCTGTCACTGAGGGGAGCTCCTGCCTGTGCCAGGGGGAATCCGGGCAGACTCAGGGCCGGGAAAGCAGCTGCACATTGAGAAGCAGTCAGGGGTGGATCAGTGGGGTGGTCAGAGGACCCGAGGTTTGCGTGACCTGAACGAAGCAGAGGTTCCAGACCCGTTCCCTCCCCTCTGGAGGTTGAAGGGCGAGAGCGGGGAGAGCCTGGAGCCCTTCCCCGGCCACTGCTCAGGAGCGCCGAGCTGGGGCAGGCTGTGCTGCGCCCACAGGTACAGGCAGAACCCCCAGACTGGAAAAACAGGAAGAAGCCAAAGACATCAGTAGAATCCACCAGGCGCTATTTTGAAAGCTGTGGGACTTTACTATTTTTTCTTTTCCTTTTTTTTTCCCCCAGTACAAGAGGATTGCAAAGAAAGGCCTGCAAAGCCCAGGGAGCAGGTTCTTGAGGTCACCCCTCTGAAACTGTCTTTATTTCATCGTGCCTTAGAAAGGATCACATGGCAGGCCTTGAGGCAAGCTGAAGTCTGCTGTGTATAGAAAGTTTCTCTAAGCTTAAACGTTGAGGAACAGCAGCTCTTGAGAGGAGGAGGTTTTATCTCCACTCTGCCTGACAGATGTCTTACCTAACCTGTGCCTATAAGGACTGACAGGGTTTGCATAACCTCTGTTAGCTGCCTGCTCTGTTATAATTGCCTTTTGATGTATAGAATTCATCCCAATCTAAGTCTCTTTCACTGAAAATTAGGCCAGTTTTGTCTTGTCGTCTCCCCAGCAGACACAGAAAATCATTCATCAAGCTCCCTCTTAGTAAGTGTTTTACATTAAGATAATTCATTTTCTGTCATCTCCCGTTCTCTTTTCTACATTAAAAAGAAAAAAGCTGAATCTTTGAATTTTCCTCCATTTTTCCCAAAGCTTTTTGTGTCCTTGAAACTCCCTGTTCTGACCTGCTGCTCTTGTGGGCTGTGCCTAGAAGCCAAAAAGACAAATTTCCCAGATCTTTTGGGTGCCTGGTCAGTGATTTAAACAAGAATCTTGTGAGTGTCTCGTGGGTTTGGAAAGATCCATGAGCCCTCCCAGCACTGTACTGGAGCAGTGTGGGGGAGCAAAGGAAGCTCCCCAAAAGTACATTTTTGCTCGGGATCAGTGAGAGAATGTTCTCGTTTTCTGTCACAGCTTTTTTTGCTCCCTGACATCCCGGAGCCCGTGGGAGGCTCTGTGCCCTGCCTGCCATGGAGAGGTTCTACAGGATCAATAAGTGATGAAGTTGGCAGTACTTCAATGATTAAATTTCCAGTCATATTAGCAGGTTCCTGCTCTTGCAGTTATTATTCCACTGCATAGTTATATGTCAACAAATGCTGAAATAAATATTTCAAAGCATGTTTTATTTTTTCATAATTGTTGTGACCCCCATTTTGACTGACAGTCTTTTATTAACACTGGGGCTGTATAACAGCATTCCAATTTTTGCATTTAGGACATTAATCACCTCTAGTGCTGATGGCTTGCTGTAATTCCCAATTGACCGAACTATTCTTTGTGCTCTGACATGATTTGTAAATTATGGAGATGGAGATTTACTTGAAGAGAATAACTTTGTGTAATGGGGCAGACTCTGTTACAGCTGTAAAATCCCACCAAATAAGATGGAAATGCACTATGGAAATGAGGTCACTTGAGATTGCTGCTTTCTAGACCAGTGCTGGGGAGAGCCAATGTCCTTTCCAAGCTAAAGGCAAGATTTGGCTCCATGCTTATACTTGTGCATGGCTGTAATGTGATACTTGAACTGTAATTAACAGAAATTTGAAGTGTCCACATGACTGCGTTTTTGAATGAGGCTTCATAAATGACAAATGCAAAAAAAAAAAATAGACAATATTTTGAAGACCTTTGAGTTGAAGTCTTGAACGTTAGAGGAAATGTTTTTTCTGGCTTTGTCCCAGTCCTATCAAATATTTTACATAGAAATTTCTAGCTTTCAGAGGATGTCCGGCTTCTAATGTTTGAAGAGATTAGTTTAAATACAAATTTAATTGCTGAAGAAGAATGTTACCAATTATGTAAAGGAGAGGTAAATTAAATAGGACTGATTTTTTATGCAGGAAGGAAATTTTCTCTGAGATTTTGCAATAATTTAATCTGTAAGAGCTGCTTTGAAGTGGCACAGAACTCAGTGGGGATAATGTTGAACCTGGATCCAGGCACAGACATCTGAGCTGGACAAGGTGCTAAGGAAGCTTCGTGCCCTGCTGGTCAGCAGGAAGGTTCCTGTCCCTCCAGGCACGCTCTGAAGTACATCCCACTTCCTGCAGTGGTGATTTTTCTCTTGGCCCAAGTCCTGTGTCTACCTTAAAATAACAAACAGCAAAGGAAGTGTCTCATATTCGGTGCCTGAACAAGAGTTAAATCCCTGTGGGTGGCAGAGCCCTACTGTCTAATGGTTAGGCTGGATGTCCAGCCGCCATTGGTTGCTTTCACCTTTTCCTGGAGAATCAGGAAATTTCCAGATGGATTTCTGCTGATCAACCTCTTTTTCCCATGTCCTTAAAACCAGCCCTGATTTCTGCAGAGCCGGTGGGGTTCCTGCCCAGCCCATGTTCGCAGCCTCGTGCGAGGCTCTGCAGTTTCCTTTGGCTGTGCCCGTCTGGGGGCTCTTTGCAGGCTGAGCTCTGAGTGGGCACCAGGAACAAAGGGAGCAAATCACTCAGGGAAAATAATTCTGCATTTAAATTTAAGTTCCCTGGATTTAATTTCGAGTTTTAGCATTGCTGTCTGAGTAGGCACACTGAATTTGTGACTCAATGCTCCTGCCCATTGCCCTCCCACCCCTCTGCTTTATTTCCAATATCATCAGCCCCATTCCTCTAATTCACTTTATTATCTTGGCAGTGTCCTTAACCAGCGTCAGCCAAGGCAGTGAGTTTCTGTTACTGGTTTCTTCTGTAAATTGCAAGATGGATAACTTCCCCTTTGCTGATAATTTATCCAGTTTATGGTAGACAATATCCCTGGTAACACCTAAAGAAAAGAGGAATCTGGTTGCAGTATGTAGCAAACCACAGATTGTTTATTTATTGAGTTCATTTTAATCTCTGGATCTGTGATCATAAACTGAAATGCAGTTTTTTTATATGTCTAAATGAAGGCAATTGTGTGGTTGGATTTATGGAGAGATTTAGTTATATCAGATGGAAATTTTTGTTTGTTTTGTTGGTTGATTCTGAAAGCTGGAGAACTGTGGATAAAGAAATTAATACAGTTTCTTTCTGCATGTGAGGATTGTTAGGATGCCTGGTCTCTTATGGAGAAGCAGAATTCACAAGCCTGTGGGTGAGTTTGCTCACTGCAGAGAGGTAAGATAACAAAGGTTGAGATTGAATATGTTTCTGAACACTTTGTGAAAATATTATGATGTACATCCAGCTTCCTTTAGGAAATTTACCATCGTGAAACAAAGGAATATTGAGATAATGTAATACCAAGGTTTTATAATCAGAGTTTGTGTATACCCATTACATACTGTGTTTTCAGCTAAGTCTGTTGATACCAACTAGATATAAAGTAGAAGATGGATTTGGGGAAGGGAAGATATTTTTTATAAAGTTCTGTCTAATATCAGAAGGATTTGAAATATTTTGCCTTTGCTTCATAGCAGAAACCCCCTCAGGAAGGGAGCTGGCAGTTCCATGTGACCAGGGTATAGTGTTCTCCTATGCTGCCATTTTCAGCTGAGCTGCTGCCACTGCCTTTGGACAAACTCGGTGTCGTGGCAGCGGTGAATTGAAATTTATTTACTGCAAGAATCCTTATTGAGGTTTACAGTGCACCCGAGCAGGCTAAAAGCCTGCACCAGCTGCAGTGACTGAGATGAAGGACAGTAACTTTTAAAGCTTTTCTAATCCAATTGTACTTTAGTTGGGTGTTTTTACAATCTTCTTCCCAGGCAATATATTTAACAGCCTCTGGAATTTATGATGCATTCCAATAATGTATCACGAAGTTTTAAAAAAGACTTATGCTAAAGCTATCCTTTTCCTCAAAGCTGCTGCTCTTTCCTTCCTACCAGTGACTCTCTGCCATTTTCATTGCTGCAGTTTTATGTCTGACAGGGATGACTTGTACCCCTAAGAACTTGTGGTTGGGAATGCAGCGAGGTTCAAGATTCTTATCATATTTATATGCTAATGTTTTAATCAGATTAATTCTCCCTCCCTCATTTTGCCTAACGAATGATGACCTTTCTCTCTGCTCCCCATCTAGTAATATAGTTAGATGGGAAGTATAAATCTTCTTAGCAAATTAATTGCTTATGTATGTTTGCCATATGATGTGTCTCCCTTGCAGTATGAAGAAATGTTTTGTTTAAACAGGAAAACAAATTCTCTAGCATCTTTCTTTCCCTTTTTTTAACGCACAGATTTAGCTACTTCAGTGGGGTGACAATAACACACAGCCAGTGTGCTGGGTTTTGAAGGTTCGAAGAACACAACGTCGGAGATCAATTATGCCAGGTACCCCTAACTAAAGAACCTCATTTGATGCTTGGAGCCAAGGGAGCCAGTTTGCATTCTGTTCAAGTGTGTGTACTCTGCTGTGCATCTTCCAGTTCTCGGGCTGGTCACTGGAAAAAAGTGCTCTTGTGCTGAGCTGAGGTGTGTCTGTCTTTTCGGTTTTGACACTCCCCCAGCCCAAACTTTCAGCAGTCCAGTACAAGCCCTTCTGCCCTGCAGGGGCAGAAACACTCCCTTGTACAATTTTAAGACCACTCTCTTCCACCCTGATCAAGTTTACAACATTTTCTGATAACTCTGCCAGCTGAATAAACCAACTTACTGAAAGCATTGATTCTCATCTTCAGGATGAAAATGACACCAGTACTGTACACAGGTCTGATGGGGCACCAACGGTCAATATTTAGCTCTTTCTAGAGAGCATTTTTAAAAATCAGGGTAGTGTTTGTCATGCAAGCCATGTATTTATTAAAGGGTAGGGTGTTCCCAAGGTTTTGCTTTCAGGCATTTGCTCGGTGTGACACAGGCTGAAGGAGAACTTTCGCTGTGTACTCTCCAGGTCCCCGCTGGGCTGGGTGTCCTGGCAGACAGAACCAAGGAGTGGAACAGAGCTTGAGCACGGCTCCTTAAGCCAACTGTCGATGCTGTGTCACTGGAGAAGAGGGCAGGCTTGAGACAGGTGCAATATTTGCATAGACATTTTAACAGAATTATCTGTGTGCATGAATATTTTGTATCTTGGGTGTCTGATGGCGAGGGTATCAATGTTAGCATTAAAAGACTTGACCCTACTCTTGCCCCTGCAGAACGCCTATAGATGCTAAAAGTGGTTCTGACCAGAAGTTCTGCAGTGAAATACTTTGAAAATTATGTCAAAGAGGGAAACAGGCTGAGGAAAAATCAAGGCTGTGCATTTTGGGTTCTAAGAGTAAGGTGAAGAAGCTGTGAGCAGAAGCTCCTTTAAGCAAAGACTGACACAGTCCTGTAAAATTACCTTTACCTGGCGCAGGGTGATGTGATCAGTTAATCCAAGAAAACCTGAGATTCTGTAGAGTGGCTTAATGAGCATCATGGAAAGAGCAAGCATGAAATTACAATTAATTAGTTTGTTATAATGTATGTATTTGTCACCTCGTTCAAGAAGGATGTTTTCTATTATTTCCAGCAGAAGAGTTGGAATTAGTCAACAGTTTTAAAAATAAGTGCAAGGAGCAGTTTGGAAAAGATGTAATGTCTTTTATATTAAGCTGAGTCTGTGATCCTGCAGAGAAGGTGGTAATGAATGGATGAGCAGCCCGAGTGGAAGTCCTGGGGGTGTCAAGAAAGGAAAAAAGTGAGATATCTACAGAAGATACTTCTAGAAGTGGCTAAATCACACCAAAACACAGAATCACAGAACAGGCTGAGCTGGAAGTTACCCACCAAGATCATCAAAGTCCAGCTCCTGTCCCTGCACAGACCCCCCACAATCCCAGCCTGTGCACTCCTGGCAGCGCTGTCCAAAGGCTCCTGGAGCTCTGGCAGCCTTGGGGCCGGGACCATTCCCTGGGGAGCCTGGGCAGTGTCCAGCACCCTCTGGGGGAAGAGCCTTTCCCTGATCTCCAACCTAAACCCCCCCCCACAGCTCCAGCTGTTCCCCAGGGTCCTGTCCCTGGCCCAGAGCAGAGACCAGAGCTGCCCCTGCGCTGCCCTCGGGAGGATGTTGGGGGTCTCAGTGGGGAATGACCTCCGTCTCCTCCAGGCTGAACACACCAAGTGCCCTCAGCTGCTCCTCATAAGACTTTCCCTCCAGACCTTTCCCCATCCTTGTGGCCTCCTTGGATAGTCTGTAATAACTTAATGCCTTCCTTATATTGTGGTGTCCAGAACTGCACAAAGTACTCAAGTATTCAATAAATGAGTTTCATACTGGTATTTCTGCTTGAAAGGATGGGGTTCAAGCTGTTTGATTCATATGGCATAGTAGAGATCTATTTGTTTTTCCTTCGACTCAACAAAAAGAACGTGCCAGGTGAAAAACAAAAAATAACAATAAAATATTTTGACTTTACCATTAATGTCTTATAACTCCCAAAAAATCCCCATTTTTTAATGTTGTCAGGAAAAAGCCACTGGTTCAAGAGACACTATAACTAATAATGGTTTGACTGCGGCTGAGTGCACATCTGTGTGTGCGCACAGCTCCTGTCCTGAAGGCAGCTATTTCCGATGGAGTGTCTGACTAGGCTGGCACTAACAGACTGGAGCTGTGTAAACCTGTTTCTTGCCAAGGCAATTGTGATTAGAGCCCCCAGTAATGGAAATTTCAAATAAGGGATTAGAGATCCCAGAATAACTTTAAATTAGAAATAAAGTTGGCCAAGTTAGTGGCAGCACTGTCAAGAGCAGTCATCTTCAAAACTGTGAGCAACAAAAAGGTTTTGCAGATTTTACAAACAAATAAGGAGTAAGACTATGTTTTTCATTCTATCTCCTGTAATTTTATGGTCAGTTAACAAGACTGCCAGTCAGTTAACAGGAACAGAATGAGAGATAAGCAGCTATTTGCTGATAGTGTGATACCTGCACATGTAGTTTCTCCTTTTTGAAGACACAAACCAATCAATGCAAGGATTGTGGGGAAGTAACTAAAGAGAAGGTTGCCACAGATCCTATTAAAAGGGATATTATCAGCTGGCAATTACTAATGATGTTCCTCAGAGATCAGTCCTGGCTTAACCCTGCACATTCTGTGGATTAATCATGTGTGTGCAAGGAGTAGACGTGCACCAAAGCTTGCGTGTGGCGTGAGGGCAGCGAGGTGCTGCAAACACTGGAGGCTGCAAAATCACACAGAATTAACAGCACAGCCTGGCTATGTGTGCCCTTTCGGGGTCAAACATAACTTCATGCTGTGATTGCAGGCCTTTGGGAAGAGCTAGAGGAGGAGCAGGTGTGGCAGGCTGGCACCCAGGGTGGGATGAGCGGGAGGTGCCCATCGGGGCCGCATTAACAGCAGCACAGAAGTGCTTGCCTGGATCAGCTGGGCTGGCTCCCAAATGGGGCTGGATGGAAAAAACAGTTTCAAAATGGAGCTGTGGAAAAGACTGTATTCCAAATCAGGAGTTTTCTTTGAGGTCAGAAACCAAGGAGTTGGTAAGAGTTTTTGGATTCTGTGAGCAGATGCACAGAAAGGGTTTGAAGGGAGAACAGACTGCAGCGTCTTTGCAGCAGGGTAAATTTTAATAATATCATACTGCAGAACCTCTGTTGATCACCTGCAGAGGTGGAAGATATGGTTTTCCCTTGACTGGTGATTTCACTTTTTCTCCTCTTAAGTTAGATTTTTAAGTCTCTTGAGCTCCAGGCTCCACTGTGTTCTCTCAAACCAGGGCATCCATTAAATGGTTTCCTGAGCCTGGATGCCTTGATCAGGTTGCTGTACCTGTGCCACACTCCCTTTGTGGGTTTACATTGCTGAATTACCAATACATTTCCTCCTTGTTGAAGCAGAGCTCTGAGTTATTCCACTCGGAGTCAGTCCTGTTCCTTTTTCTTCTAAAGCTCACCCCTGCCCGAAGTGTTTGTTTCGTTCAGGCTCATGTGTGCTGTGCCTGAGCTGTGATACTGCTTGGTGGGTGTGTATGTGAGGATTTTTTAATTTATCACCAGGATATCAGAGCTGGAAAAATCTCATATATTACAGCAGGATATTTCTTTTTTCTGTGTGGTAGAAGGCATATAATGCTAATTTTAAAAGTTACTACATGAGGCTGCTTTGTGTTAATTTGCCATTGAATTACCATGCTTTGAGCTAGGAGCTTTAGGAAGCACAGACCGGTATTAAATAAAAACCTATTCAGTCTACTTTGACATCAGCTCCCCATGCTGCACAATGTTCATGTATTTTTAAGCTACAATTTTGCCTGTATTTGTAATAGGGAACAATACTGTGAATGCACAAAGGAATGTCGTCAGCGGATAGGGATCAAAGTGGCTGCCTATCACACCTTCAGAGAAAGGTAAAGGCTTGACTTGAAAGGTGCCAAAATTAAAAGGATAGAATTGGGCACTGTAGTCTGAAAAGCACCTGCATCTGTAATTCTTTCCTTTTCCTTTCAGGGGAGCCTTAAGTGGCTGAAAATTCCAGTAAATTAATTTTATTCTGTTATCTCAGGGTACCTATGGTACTCTAGAAAGACTCTAAACAAGAGCAGCATCCATGTTTGCTCTGCATTTAGTTGAAAAAAAACTATCACAGAAAGAAGGTGGTCACATGTTTAGCAAGGACCATATTACAAGATTTTCTGGAGTTAATTTCCCATTACGTGAATATTTTTCTCTTCTCTTTATTATCCACTCAGAAGCTATTAAAAGTCCTAATGGAATGACAATTAATACAGCATGTTTGGATTTACATTGGCAAAAATTCCACTGAAGCTGTAGAAAGCACTAATTGGACTCGTGTGGTGCAGCCTGTGCCAGGCTCTGCTGCGCGGGGAGGTGCTGCTGGCAGAGCCGTCTGCGCTCTGGATCCACCCCGTGGGAAGGACCCTGGCTGTTGCTGTGCCCTTTGCCAGGGATAATATGGACTCTGAGCTCCTGCCCCTGTTTCCTGTGAGGAAAGGGCTGTAAAAACCCATCCCTCTGCTCTTTTAAAACTTGTTTTGGAAAAAAAAGAACCTGCTGCAAAAAACAGCCCGGAGTTTTGAGGATGATAGCTTAGGCAAACTTGCAGGTCTTTTCTTTCATGAATTTCAAGAGAAGTTTGATGTTGTGAAATGTCATTAACTGGGATGATGGACCATACATTTATATTTGTGGTCACCAAATGTGCAAAAGAAACCCCAGTCTTATAGACAGCAGTCCTGGTTGATACTGCCTGGGGAGGCTCCCCCGCTCAGGTGCAGTCTGCTAGCATGTCTGAAAATCCCCAGGATTGTTCAGTGGCAATAAAATTTCTCAAAAATTGAATGATTAACAGGAAGGTCTCTGGATTGTTAATGTGAAACTTCAGAGAAAAGAAAAGAGTTATAAGTGAAAAGAAATAATTCTCTTCCAGCTTCGTGTTCAACATGACACCTCCAATATTTTGGTAGGTGTGGACGCACAAAAATTTCTTCAAATAGATGTCAAGGTGTTAAAACACTTGCAGAGTAAACTGCATCTTTGGTACCAGTGGGACTACTTCAGAGTCCTGCAGCTGTTGAAAGGTCGATGAATATATGAGGTGAAAGGTGTGTGAAATAGTCAAGGTGAAACGAAACACATTAGCGAGTTTTATTTATTTTCCTGAATGCTGATGAATTTGACAATGTCTGTTGCACATATTTTATTAATGTGTTCAAATATACAGACTGAAAAATAGGTGTGATGAAATGAGATACACAGCAGATAGATGCCTTTCTGAAATCTCAGACCTGTGGAACAAACTAAAATAATGCAGTTAATGTCTTCCGAGCTCAGTCTGGCTTCTTCCTGAGTAACGAGGATGCAGTGCCCTCAGTTCAGAACCACATTCTGCTCTGCTGGATTTAACGGGAGTGCCCATAGCACAGCAGCTGCTGCACCAAGGGCATTGCCTTCCATACAGGGACTGGCAGGATGCAAAGAGAGAAAAGTGAAATTAGGAGTTCTCTTGTTTAGCACGATTATCTCCGGGAAACTTCTGCTTGCACCCAGCATTGCCTGCTCGTGTCCTAAGAAGTTGAAAGCCTTTGAAGGCGAGCGCAGCACAGCAGCTGCCCAGGGACAGCTCTCAAGATGTTTGCTTTGCAAAAGCAAACAAAAGAAATGGACTGTTTCTAAAGAAATATAGGACATGATTTTCATTTTATTTCAGATTTTGGAGCTCCAGTTGCTATCTAAAGTTATGAACTATTTTTCTAGGGACTGTGCATCCAGCACTGGTGCCAGCGTTGGATGATGGGGTTTTGCCAGCTCCACAAGTGCTCTAACAACATGTTATGAACAGCACAAGCCAGGAGAAAACCTTCAAATAGTATTTGCACCCTATTCGCCACCAGAGACTCCACACCGTACATTAGTTTTGCTGCCTGGGGAAATACTTGTTGCTTATTTTTTGTTTGTTTGTTTGTTAATTTTAAAGGCTAGAATGCATTTTGAATACAAACATCTAAAACTTAGGATAACAGTTCACAGATCCGTAAAGGGCTAAAACCCTTTCCAATCTTAGTCAATGACCATAGTCTCCTATTTTTTATATTCTGTACTATGATGCTTCAAACACGTGACACTGCACTTTGTTACCTCCAGAAATGCCATTTTATATCGAGGAATTTTCAGGGGATCTCGTCTCTTCGCTGCAGGCTCGGTACATGGTATTTCCTAATATTATTTTAAGATTAAATATAATTGATAAGCGATTTCCTTGTCCATGCTAGGAAAGGGAGCTTGTCAGAGCTGTGTGGGAGGGGAGCCTGGCAGGGCCATGGCAAGCCAGTTAGAACGGCTCTGTGTGCAGTTCTGGTTGTATCACTGCTGTGTCTGTAATGGGCTTGTCCCTGCTCGCCTCCCTTCCTTCAAGCAGTTTGTGGCCAACACAGGACACTTCTCACTTAACAGCTTCTGTGCCTATTGTGCAGATTTATCTCTGCAGCCATAGATGTGAACGTTTTTATTGGCTGCTGTCAGAAAGACTCACACAGTATTCATCCTTGGACAGCCTCAGTAAGTGGGAACATTTCCCTACCATAATAATAATAAACTAGTGTTTGAGGATTTATGATGAACATAAGTTTTCTGTCAATTTTCCATCAGAGCACGAGGCTTTCAAGGTAGGAGGAAATGCCATCCCGTGAGCCACAGCATTTTGATGACATCCACAGGCAGGCACACCCAGCAGGCTGTCCCTCCAGTGGAACAGTGCACAATTACACTGTTGACTTATTTCAGATATAAATTGTGACCCATGTTTTAAAGCAAGTTCCATAACAAAGGGAAAAATAGTTCTGAGCCAGTGACAGCTGCTGAAAATTGCAGTGTCAGCCTTAGGGCTGCCTGGCTCCAGGATCCTGCCTGGCTCATCCCTTTCTCTGGAAGTGGGTTTGGTGCAGCAGCAGAGACTCTGACACTGCAGGGTCAGGCTGTGTCTAAATTGTTGTGCAGGGATTTAGGTCCACCACCAGAATATCTCATGCCCTTCTCAGCACCTGGATAACTCAACACAGCGTGGCTTAGTTTGTTTATAGCATGTTAAATGATTGAACGGGAATTGAATGCAGACAGCCATAAAGGAGGACAGGCTGGCAGGTTTCAAGAGTCAGAACTTCCAGATCTATTTCTACTTCTTTCAGGTGTTTCCTATGCGATGCAGTCAACAGTGTTCACTTTCATTAAGCTTCCAGAAAAGACAATATGCAGTAAAGCGGAACTGTTCCACTAGTTCCAATCTCCCCTGACACAGGCAGGGTCCCGTCCAACCTGGCCTTGGGCACCTCCAGGGATAGGGCAGCCACAGCTTCTCTGGCAACCTGTGCCAGGGCCTCCCCACCCCCAGAGTGTGGGAGGCAGTCCACCCTGGGGAGATAGTGCTAAGCTCATGCTAAGCTCCTTGATAAGGGAAAAGAACTCTCCTTCCCAAGATGCCTTGCAGTCCTCCATGTTTTTGGGATGCTTGGGACTACAGTTCCCAGAGGGCATTGTCGCTGTGTCCCCTGGGATGGGTCACCTTTGGTCACGAGGGACCCTAAGGTTTTAAAAAGGCACCACATGTGTCCATCAGTGTCTTTCTCCACATGGCAGTACCGACAAGCAGCAATAAACATCTAAGAAGCTTTGCCAAGGAAGACCCTTCTTTGCTATCACCAGTAGACTATATCGAAGGTAGCGGGGAGACCACGGGGACGGGGAAGGGATAAGCTGGGAGTGGTGCAGGTGGCAGAAGCTGTAAGGCAGCATTAGGACCCTGCGACTGCTGCACGGAGCCGATGCTGTGAGATCAAGACTGTGGGAATTCGAAACACTCCACCACGAAGTGTGCAAGCTCTGTCTCACCCCATCGCGGGAGCCTTGGCCCCTGCAGCCCCCGCAACACCCCCCACCTTCGCAGGAGACCATCAAAACCCTCAGATCGTAGATATAAGCCCACCGATACACCAGAGTAAAGACTTTCTTCAGTACATCTAATATAAATCTCCCCTCTTTTAGTTTAAAAACATTCCCCGTGGTCCTATCACTATCTGTTCATTTAAAAAGTCCCTCTCCTTCTTTTCATAATCCCCCTTTAAGTACTGGAAAGTGGTAATGAGGTCTTCCCGGAGCCTTCTTTTCTGCAGGCTGGACCACCCCAGCTGTCCCAGCCTGGCTCCATACCAAAGGTGCTCCAGCCCTCTGATGGTCTTGGTGGCCTCCTCTGGACCCAACCCAACAGGTCCATGACTGTGCTGTGCTGGGGCCCAGACCCGGACACAGCTCTGCAGATGGGGCCTTGTGAGGGCAGAGCAGAGTGGGAGAATTCATGTCAGTCACTGCAGATGTTCACAAATTGTAACTGAAGAAAACAGAAGTTTTCCCTCCCCAAAGTGCAGATGCTAGAGAGAGACTGTTCAGCTGGTATTGAAAGTGCCAGTGCCATGCTAAGGTCTGTCAGACTCCATTGGGAAAGTGCCCATGGTTGTGATCAGAGAGGAGAGTACTCGGAAAATGCGTTGTGGGGTTATTAGAAGGGACTTACTTTCAATGTCAGCTCTTGAGTGTAAAGCCAAGTGACAGAATAAAAGCATTCAAAGCAGCTCGTGGTTAATTCCATCTGCCAGTAACAACTTCTTCATTACAGGGGAAAGGAGGGAAGGAAATACAAAGGAAGTCTCATATAATATCCCTCTGAGTTTTCAAGCTTGTTTTCTGTCATATATAATTGCAGTTATCGGTTTCCATTTATAATCCTGTAATTCACTTAGTGAATATAATTTCTGGTTTTTTTAAAAGCAGTAGGAATTCCAATGGAAGACTTAATTTTGTATGTTTTGGCCCAATTTTAAAAAGGCATTTTGATGCCTGATTCTGTTAAGGGATTTTGCACTTATGTTTTCCAATAGCTGCACACAATTAAACCAGACATGCTTTGGTAAGAAGAGCTTTGTGCAAGAGGGACGGCAGTCTCAGGAAACACCCTGGGAATGGAGGGTTACACAGTGTTGCAGTAGGCACTTATCTGGCATTTGTTTAGTTGTTTTTCTTGGCAATCTCTGGATTTATCTGAAATTCTCTCATCCTGTCAATTACATTTCATGTCCAGTACTTGTGCCTGACAAAAGCTAGTAAGAATTGCAGTTCTTTGTATTATTTCACTGTTACTTTTGATGCTACAAAAGTTCAAGCTTTGGATGAGATCTGACTGTACCTTGTCTTCCTTGGAAGCTCATGGAAAATATTGGCATTGTTTAACATAGAGACTGAAATTTGATGTGCTCCTGGCACAGCTCGTGTAGGTTCCTGACCCCTGAGATGAGTAAGAGCAGTTTTGCTTCAAGTGTCTGGAGACCACCAGGGCAGGCGGGACAGCAGCCTTGCAGTGGTTACATCGTGCTGTCCCTGGCACAGTGGCCATTGCAGAATCACAGAATCATTAAGGCTCATAGCAAGGATGGGAATATTACTCTCTCTCCTAGTTAGTGTTGGTTTTTCTCTTACAGAGGGAAGGCTTTGAACAGAAACGTAGCAATTTAATTGTTTCTCTATTTCATAAAGATTTGTTTCTAATTTTTATGTTTAGCAAGAATATTTAAAGTAGTCATATGTCACACCTGAAACAGAAGTCTCAGAAGTTTTGAGTGTTACAGGTTTCTTGATTCAGTTTTCACTTTCTGTCTTTAAGAATAAAGGAGTTGCTTGAGGTGACTGCTGATTGCAGGACTTGGAAGAAAACTTGAAAGTGCTGCCTCTTGGGCAAACTGGACAGAACAAATCTGATTTACAGACTCGTGCTGGATTTCTTAAGTAGTTAAGTACTTAAGAAAGCACTTAAGTAGTTTAAGACCACAAGTACCATTGACTTGAAAGTCAATAAGATGTTTTTGAGAATCCAGTCAGTTATTTTGTAACATGTAAGTTCTCCTGCAGCAAAGGCAAGCAAAATCTGCAGTTACTGACTGCCCTCACCAAATTACATCCTCACCTTCAGCTGGATCTTCTTACACAGAACCGTTGCAGGTCATGCCTTTAGCAGTACCATGGGGCACCAGGGAAAGGTCTGTTCCAGCAGGTTTCAAATTTAAAAAAAAAAATAAAAATCTAGAACACAAAAGATTCAGCAGAGGCACAGAGATTTGGAGAAAAATCCATATTGGTTATTTATAGACTGGAGTTTTATTGCCGCTTTGCCTTTGGATATTTTTGTGCTGTTCTGCTCCCAAAGACATAAGATACCCACAGTTACTTAGGAGCTGTGGTGAGTTTTATTGTTGCTTTTTGTGAGGGCTCATTTTGTCTGTCTTTAGGCGGCCAATTTAGGTATTTTCAGTAGGTTTTCCATGTATTCAAGGAAGAAGGAAGGGAAATATTTCAAGGTGTGAACCTTCCTTTGGATTCACAGTAGAACAAAGCACAGCAAAAAGAACAGAGTCATGGGGCATCCTTTAGTAGTGGAATTACCTTTTTTTTTCTAAGCCAAGACTGAGTCAGCGCTAACAAAAACATATTCCTGGGCAACAAGGGTGTTGGAAGGCAAGCTACCCTTTGGATCTCTCGCAGCAGAGACAAGGTTGAGAATCACACGATGCTGATGCAGTTTGTACTCATTTCAATGTTATACCAAATGGAAAAAGAGAAGATTCACTGTTCCAGGATACTTTAGTTTTTATTGTATTTAATTCTTACTGGAAATGTAGCTGTAATAGCTGGTGTGTTTTCTCTCCCTGGGCTGCCTTTCCTTCCCTGCCATCATGCTTAAAAAATGCAGAAAGTGTCACAGCAAGACAATTGCATCTGTGTTGCTGTGCTTTGACAGCTTCTCCATTTCTGCCCACGAACGCTTATATGTGCACTGTCAACACAGATATTTAAGTTTGCATTTTGCTCTTATTTCAGAATATTATTTATTTATAACATAAAATAAAAATTAATGTATCAGGTCTCTGTAGCATGCTTCCAGACTACCCGGTGGAATTTCAACTGAAGCAGTAGAAAACTCATTGAGAGCATTTTCCTCCAAACCTATTACAGCCTTTCCAGAAGGGGCTAAAATTAAGGTTGGAAATGTGCCTCTTCTTTCTTCCTTTCCTAACAAGAAACCTGATTTTGTTCCCAGTCTAACAAACCCATCTAATCTTTGTAAGCCTACCAGCTCTCATTTTTCTTTTTCTAGTCCTATAGTATTTTCTGCTCTTTGCTGAAATGATTGTCCAGAGGAGGTAATGAGTTCTGTGAGAGCAGGAGGCTGGTCAGACATTCAGTCCCCATGACCCCGGTGGCAGCTGCAGAGGCACAGGCAGAGCTGTGGACCCACAGAGAGCTGGGGAAAGGTGTTCTCACCTCTGAGGGCTCTCCTTACCATGGCATGGGTGATGCTGGGAGGGTTAACAGCCCTGTGGGGTGGGTGCTTTGCTCTGTGGCTCCCTAACTCCAGCTGTGGCAAAAGCCTGTGTGTCTGTACGTCCCTACACCCTCAGTCTGTGTGTCCAGCAATAGCACTCCGTGCTGCTGTTTCCACTGGGAGAGCTCCGAGCTGTGCTCAGTGATGCTCTCTATCGGCTCCTGTAAATCTGTCCACTTGGTGAAAAGAGTTTGAGGCTGAAGACATAAGTGGCTGATTCTGAATCAGTGCTCATTTGTGCCTTACTACATTGATGAGTTTGTTCAGGAACAGTTCATCCTTGTGACAACATTCCCTCCTGTTCTGCCAAGGGCACTGCTGGCTGCAGTTATCTGGCACCCTGGGACACATTTCCAAACCAGTGAAGTCCTTGGAAGGTTTGCTTCTGTGTCTGTCCTTGTCTCCAACAGAGACACACAATAAAAGCCTGTTACTATTCTTAATGCCGAGCAGATGGGCTCTTTGGGGCGGCGCTTCAGCGAGGTGCAGAGCGTTAAGGCCATTACACTAAAGTGACAGCAAACAGGTTACTTGGGTTTTCTCTTTTTCCCGAGTATGCTGCATTTGTTCATGGTCTTTTATCACAAAAGGGTTCATTCCTAGAGAGTATCCCTGGCAAAGAGCGAGCCTTTGGATCCCCACGTGCTTGGTCTTTGAGGGAGGTTATTTCAGCTCCCTCTAGACCCCATCTCAAGGCTGAGTCAGGTTTGACTCCGGGTGCCCAGGGTTGGACCTGACTGCAGTGAGTGCTGCTGAGCTCAGGGAGGCTGAGCAAGGTGGGCAGGGGCTGTAGGACACTCTCAGGAGGGGGTGATGCACATCTGTCCTGCACATCTGTCCGCACATCTGTCCTGCACCTGCCCTACCTGCAGCACGGCCGCTGCTGGCAGCGATGCGCTGGGGAGGGCTTAAAGCTGCTTGTGACCTAGCAGGGTGAGCATCTCCCGCCTTGGGGGTTCAAAGTCTTTGCTATTCACCACAAGTCCAGGCCAGCCTCCTGGAGCCATAAATGAGCCTTAATTAGATAGCATAAAATTAGTACGTGAGAATTCTCTTAATTGGGACACCACTGTGGGTCCCATTATCTCCCTTAAAGGAAAAGTAATTTGTTCTGTACAGCTTTGAATACAGCATGTTCACACGTGGTAGCAAGAATTTATGGCAGATAAGTCTAAAAATACAAAATAAAATATCAATTAAATTTATAAAATATTCACTGCATTAAATTCTTTTTTGTCTTGTATTTTTTACTCTTTTTGGGATAACTTATTTGATAAAAGACAAGAGGTGAATATTTCATACCTAAACCACACCTGGTAAAACACCACTTTGCTTCTCAATACTGACCAAATGTTGCCATTAAGCAGAATATTTAATATTGCTGTCATGCTGAAGTAGCAGCTATTGTCAATTTATGTCATTAAACAGAATTGTTTTCCCTGAGGCAAACCTGATTAAGGGAACTCTGAGTAACAGTGAGCAGCCTGCTGTGCCCCTGACGCTGCTGATGGTGCAGCTGATCCCTCTGACGGCTGCTCAAGGCCCTTCTATGAAGATCACTCCGTTTTCCAAACACTTATGAGAAAGGAAAGAATGGATTTTTCATTTTGGATTTATAACTGCTTATTCAGACTTTGGGTTCATATTCTGGACGTGAAGGCCTATTATGCAAGCTAAAATATGAAGGATTAATGGTCAAATATCTGTAATTAATATGAGATTAATGAAGGAGATGTGTAGAAATCAGTGCTGTGATGTTTCATATGACAATTAACATGGAAACAGTTCAGGTTTCCATGTGAATTTTGGCACAAGGATTGGCAAGCCTAAAGGTTTCACATCAGAGATCAGATCTGTGCTGTATTTCTGAGTAACAGAAAGGATCAGTTGCACACAGCCTTATAATAACTTATTTACTTTCACCGTGGAAACTGCCAGGTTTTTCTACCTTCAAAACTTCTATTTCTTTTATTTCAAATATGATTTGATAGGAGAATAGAAGGGTTGATTATGAGTGGAAAATAGACCTTTTGTTCTGAATTTAAAACACATTTCCATCTTCTGCACAATTCTCATGTTTTTTATTACCAAAATCAACATTATCTCTCAACAACAGAAAGGGTGAGTGTGATTAAACACCCACTCACTTGGAACAAGTGGCATCTTGATTAATTTAATTTAGAACATCTAAAGCTGTCAGTGACTTGCCATCTGCTGGGGGTACCTGCTGTAGTCTGAAATGCCCTCATAGCATTGGTCACATAAGAGAGATCAGGTTCCCTCCTCCATGTAAGAATGCATTTTCACCTGGATAAAAACTGAACAACATAAATTGCCTCAGAAAGTGTAAATTAATTGCTCCCCAAATCAAATTTGTAATGCCTCTGATGTAATTTGTCAATGCTCTAGTAAAAAGAGCCATGGCATCAAAATGGACTGTGTATGCCCAAATGAAGATCTTCTCATCATGTGAGCATTTCTGAGAGATGGGCATCCCAGCTGCTTTGTCCTTGTTTCTGAAAAATGTTTCTAAGTGGGCACTGATTTAAAATAATGCTAGAGGATGGAAGTCTAAATTTAATATTATTTTTGTTTGTTTTGCAGCCGAGGTGCAGTCATTGTGCTGGGGGATGCAGTTTTGATAGGGCAGAAGAGACTTGAGCTGCTCCCCTTGCCTCACGTGTGGAGTGGCTGCTTCGAGTGGCAGGTGCTTTATGGCATGGGGAGATGCTGGAATTTGCTTTCTTGGCTGCATCTTTTATGCAGATAAGTACAAAATACCAGTTCCCAGTTTTATCAGCCTGGCACCTTTCATCACCATTGTGGAAGCTTTTGAGCTTGCTGTAGTCCGATATCTACCCTAATTTGCATTCTACTTGAAATTAAAACCAGCCTTTCCTAAAGAAGTGTGAATTGGAAAAATCAGTGCCAGTAATACAACAATTAGTTGAATGTTCTTTGAAATAACCTGGTGAAGAAAGGTAAGAATATACTACTCTTAAATGGGAAGTGTAATGCCAGAGACCATGTTAAAATTAAAGTAAAACATAAAATATAGCCAACAAAATGATGTAACGCTGGTTAATAATTTCTGTTCCATCTACAACTTGGCATCAAATGCTGCAGATGTACAAAAACTGGCATAAAGCCCCCAAAAGGTACCAGAGGTCTTTCCTCTGGCTTCAATTTGCCTTGCAGGAGAAGCTGATTCTTTTGGGGTATCAAGTATACAATCATTTATTTTTTAAAATACCCAGGGGTTTTTCATCTTGCAGTGTTACAAATCTTGTCAGGTTTAAGATTTTTCTTTGGAAATATATCTAGTGCAGATTCAAGCATTTTTCAGATTAAATTTCAAAACTTGGCCTGTGTATGACCACGTAGCATCTTGGCAAAGAAGGAAAATTATTTTAGAAATAGTAGAGAGAGTATATGTGGAATGCTTTCAAAATCAGCTCAGCTTTTCAGCGTGTAGGGGAAAGACTGATATTTATGGCCCTTTAACCCCACTCCCCAATTCCTTTGCAGAAGCCTGTTGTGTGCCTTTAGATTTACCATGCATAAATCGGCAGTGTCAGCATGGAAAATGCATTCCTGTTTGCTTTCACATCCAGCTTTCATGTTTTTGTCAAGGGTCAGGAGCTCTACTCGGGGTCTAATTCTTCCACTCCTCTGGGCTGTGCAGCCCTGGGGAGAGCAGATGTTGGCACTTGGGCCTGGCCGGGTAGGGCTGGGCACTTGGGCACAGTTCAGAGGGATCCTGTGTTTAGAACATCAACAACCTCTGCACTGCTTTTCCAGCCTCCAAAACCCTCCCAAAGGCTCTGTGTTTGCATCTCCCTTGTGGCTCTCCAGAGCTTCCCCACGCTATGAAGTGTCCATGGTTGCAGGGTGGTTGTCTGGAGAGCCCTGGGTGAGAGCCACATGTGCTGCTGGTGCTCAGCTTCGGCATAATGCCCTGGGAAATACTTCACTTACCCAGGTGAAAACTTCAGCTTTAATCGGGACACTTAATTGTTTGGAAATCCTCTAGTGTAAAGAAAAACTAGTAACGTAGGGAAAAATACCTTCACTATCCAAGGGACTTGGAAAGAAACTTCTGCAGATAAAGTCTGAAGTGAAGGATTCGATAGATTTGATTTCTTTTCACAGCTCTGAGCCCACTCCTGGGTGGAAAGAACAAGTGATTTCACTGTCTTGTGGCCCAGTTCCCCTGTACAGAATGAGGACAAACTCAGCCTCGGACACAAGGTCAGCCTGCCTTGTTGGTTTAGGCTGTACATTCTCAGGTGCTCTGTGTCTGTGCACAAATGCACCCAGCCCACAGCCCCTGGCCCCTGCTGTCTCTGCTCTCATCTTCCTCTTGTGAGGTGAACAATGAGACATCCTGAAAGCATCGTTTTGGAAAACCACATATGTTTGGAGTCTAACTCACATTTGACCTGGTAAATAGGTCCTACACACGAGGTTTTGTTCTCAGGTGAACCAGTGGCTGTGTGGTTTGTCACTCCTGGGGCTATTTTCTTTGGGGCATTGCTTCCAGCTGAGAGTTGGCTTGCAGGAAAATTGGAGCAAAGCAGGGCTGGCGGTGGCTGAGAGTTTTCTGTCTGAGCTGCTTTGCAGCTCCTGTGCTGTCCCAGGAGCTGTTCCCCGGCCATATTGCTGGAGCTGTGCCCGGCCAGGTTTGCTCTGCAGGGGAGCAGGGGAAGCCCAGGCACTGCCCAAGGAGCAGCGCTTGGCCGCGCCCCACGGTCACTCCCCGGCACCTGATGCTGTTCAGTGACCTCCCAGCACTCTCACCTGCCTTGGTCTCTCCCACCTGAACAAAGCACAGTGCTTGCCAGACTGGTACAAAACACCTCTCTTTCACAGTGCTGTTTGTTTGCTTATTAAAAAAAAAAATCTAGTTTTGATAACAGGTTATAAAATCATTCCTTAAATAGGAATGTTTATTTTTATCCTATCAATCGAAGTGTCTGTCTAAGAGATTTAGAATCAGTCAAATGATTCATATTATGGGTAAATTTTATCACTTCTAGAGCAGGGAAGAAAGTAATTTCCATTTCTTTTTTAGCACACTGTGAGCCAATTTGCTTTGAGGTTGATCTATAGGCTAAATTGTGGGGAGTCCTGCTGCAGACTGTTTTGATAGAGAAGTGTGTGTGGGGAGAGTTAAAATCCTTAGCCAAATGTTTAAACTCCTTATTCTCTCATACCCTCGCTGTTGCATCTGACACCTCTTTATTTAATCAGTTCTCAGTGTCTCTCCTGCACCATTTTTATTGCCTATCAAGTCATCAGAAGCGGTTTAATCATCATCTGATTATGGTTCTCCTTCCCAACGTGTTTACAGAACAGGTACCCAGATCATGGAATCACAGAAAGGCCTGGGAAGAGACCTTAAAGCCCATCCAGTGCCACCCCTGGCATGGCAGGGACACCTCCCACTGTCCCAGGCTGCTCCCAGCCCCAATGTCCAGCCTGGCCTTGGGCACTGCCAGGGATCCAGGGGCAGCCACAGCTGCTCTGGGCACCCTGTGCCAGGGCCTGCCCACCCTCACAGGGAACAATTCCTGCCCAATATCCCACCCAGCCCTGCCCTCTGGCAGTGGGAAGCCATTCTCCCTTTCCTGTCCCTGCAGCCCTTGGCAATTGTCTCTCTCCAGCTTTCCTGAAGCTCCTTCAGGCCCTGCAAGGCCACCCTGAGGTCACCCCAAAGCTTCTCCTCTGGCCTCTCTGCAGCAGGTTGACAGATGTTTATACAGATGTTTGCATGGCAGTGCTGTGGTTTGGATACTGGGCAGTGTTGCTGTGTGGATGCTTTGCAGTGCAGTGCAGACCTTTCACATCAAATCAAGCTGTTCAGTGCCAAGTTAGCTTTGCTTTTTAATCATCTTCTTTGAAAACCACTGTTTTCATTTTTGAAATTGGCTGGCATGCCAGGCCTCTAATTTTGTGTCTGAATTTTCCCCCCAGGAGCAGTGGGATACAGGAGTGCACTAAATGAACGTAAGAGAGATCCCCCCTATTTACAGGTACCTCACAGCACCCTCTCCCCTGGCCCCCGCTGTGTGAAATTGCTCCTTTCATAGCAAGTGCTTTTCAGAGACTGTTTTCATTTCAGTTAGATGTGTTTGCTGACCACGTCCATTCTTGTTCAAGGTGGTCCATAGTTGTTGTTTGCAAGGCAACCACTTTGCTTATAGGTCTTAAGTTAAAGTGACAATATCAGGGTAGTAAGGCTTCATAACTGAGCCCCTTGTAAAATAAAAAAAAGCCCAAAATTAAAAACCTCACAGAATTCCATTCGGCTGGTTTTTTTTCCCCTACCGTTTAAACTAAATTACACTGCAAACCTCTTTATTGGGGAGAGAGAAAGGAAGAAAAAGAGCTGGATAGGTAAAAATTGAAAATATTAATCAAGGGCACAGAATTCATTACAAAAAAAGTAATCAAAGTAAATGCAAGATGAGAGCATGATAAAATGACAATATACAGCTGAGAAAAACCAGCTGGTTTTAAAACAGTTTAAGAAATGACAAAGCTGTGAGTACATTATGGTTGTTTTATGTTCCTGCAGCTGCACAAAGCTTTAATAACAAAACCCAATTTTGTACATCAGTGTCCTGGCTACAGCTCTTGTGGCACTGCTGAGCCCGGCTGCAGGGTGAAGCCTGTGTGGGGCAGGTGCCGGGGAGGGAAGCTGCCCGGTTTGCAGTGGGTGAGACAGGGCAAACCCGGCTGCTTCGGCTGCTTCTGGGCAGCAGAGGAGAGAATCTGACCAAGGCCAAGACCTCCCACTGAATCCTTGTCAATAAAGCAGCAATCTGTTGATTCTGTAATAACCCAAATTGCAGCCCCACTGCTGGATTTTCCTTTCCTGTGTGCTCCTGAGGGACGCAGTGTCTCAGCTGCCCTTATCTCCCAGGGGTATTTCCCAGGAGAGAAATGCAATGTGCTACTGTTCAAATGCTTGCCCAGGTGCTGGGATAACAAAGACACCTCACCAACAAAGGAAGTTGATCCTTTTCATCAATTGCATATAAAATTCAGAAATAGGACAGAATAGCCCTTTCAGAAATGGCTCTCACACCATGTAGCTGCTTCTTTATAAGCCTACATCATTACAGCGCACTCTGTGCTGAGAGCATCTAACCTATTTGCATTTCATTTGTTTATTTTGTCAGCATTTCAGAACTAAATCCAGGAACAGTTCTTTTCTTTCAGCATACTTGCAAGTTCCCATACTACCGATAATATATATTTTAAAAAACTAATTTAGAAAAATAATTATTTAAGCTACTGTCCTTTAGTTGAACAAATACCTCTTGTTTGTTGGAAGAAGTAAACTTTTTTGAATGTTATAAGCATAGACTTGTAAGTGTTCCTCAAGCACCAGACTCTAATGTTGCCGTCCTTCTTACCAACCCATCAGACAGACTTGCTCAGTTCTTGTGCTGCCATTTCATTTATTACAGGGGAGTCAATCTTCTTTCAAGTATAACTTGGTAATATACAAAAGAGTATCACAAGGTATGTATTTTGCATGATAAACAATTATGGAAGCCCAAAATATTCTCTGTGCCTCTGTTCCAAAATCTTATACCACTTATAATTCAGTACACGAACCTTTTAATTCAGTGTCAACAAATTGCTTATGAGCCCCTTGAAAGCCAGTCCAGTTTAATAATATTAGATGACAAGAACTTTCATAAAAATTAACTTCAGTATCTTTCCTCATTAGTGAAGGCATGTCAGACATAAGGAATCGTATAATTGCTCTGTAGGAATACTTTATATTCGTTTTTAATAAAGACATTTTAAAAATTAGTTCCTTCTGAAGGTTCACTAGTGGCAGTTATTGAATTGCTATTTATGTCAGTTTTGTTACATTTCCTCCATTTCTTTGGGTAATTCACCCAATTGTGGAGACACTTCACTGTGTTCAGGGATTTTCAATTCAAGTAATGTTTTTATTTGGGACATTTCAGACTTAGAGCAAGCTCTTTGATCATCTGCATTTTGTTAGTGATAGTTTTGCCGTAGATGCTTTCATGTCTGAAAGAAAAGGGCTGAGGAAAAGCCCTTCACAGTCACTTTTTCATTCCTTGCTTCTCCCCAGGTGCACCCATGTTACCCCCAATGTTGTCTTCTTTTAAAATGCCATGAATACTTAATTTACCACAACAACTACATTTAAAGAATTATCTCTACCCGTAAATAGGTTTTTTAATTTCACAGGAGACTGAAATATAGATGCCTAGCTTTGGAAATTTGCATGCCTTTGGAAGTTTGAGGTTTTGTCCTGGGAGACGAATTTTCCTTGGTGCCTCCTGGTTGCCTGAACCCTCTTTTAGCAACTCCTCTCTATCCTTTCCTTCTGACACACTTTGGCCATTTGCCATATCCTGGCACTATGATACCAGAACATTTTCTTGCCACCAAAACCCTTTGACTTGGCTAATATTAATGTCAATTTTCCTTTCCTCTGAATTCTCTTTCTCTTCTCCTCTTGCTGTTGTCAGGGAGCTGCTTTGTCCGAGAGGCTCCAGGCGAAGGTGCCGTGGGGAAGCACTGAAAGCTGCTGGGCGTGGGCAGTGGGGAGAAACAGAGTGGGAGAGAAAGGAGAATCTCAACCCCACCTACTCAAAAGACTGCTTTTTGTGCCATCAAGCTTCATTCTCCAGAGAAGAGAAAATCCTTTGTTGTTTTGGGTAAGTTTAAAAACTCAGTTCTCTTTATGAAATCTGCTTTTGGTTTTTTGTGGTGGGTTTTTTCCCTCTGGTCTTTTATTTTTTATTTTGTTGTTGTTGTTGTTGTTGTTGTCATTAGGGTTTGTTTTCATTTTTGTTGGTTGGTTGGTCGGTTGGTTAGTTTTTTTGTTTTGTTTTCCTGAAAAATGTGAATGCTTCCATCAGTCAAAAATGCAGCCCAACAGATCTTTCAGTCACTGCTGTCTCTGGGCTTTTGAGGGATTCACTGCTTCCTCTCTTCTCCTTGAATTATGGACTTACTACCTAAACATACTTCCCTTCAAATGCAAATTTGTATATACACAATTTTTACCTGTACAATAATGAAAATAAATCTTACATTTTTGGGGTCTACTCCATTTCATCTCTTTTATTTCTAATCACTCCTGGTCCAGCCTTTATGGCATTTATAACATTCTTTTATTTTTGAATTGAGTACTTTTGCAGTTGACCCAACAGAGATAAGAATCACCCTACAGGGATCCAAGCAGGAATGAATTTTCATGACCCCTTGCATATCTGTAATATTGACAGGGGTTACCTTTCCAAAGGGAAACTGTGATTCAATTTCTAAAACAAAATACCTGCTCTTTAAACTGATTTAAGAGAAATGAGTCAATAAGAAAGGAATCAAATTAGTGGACTTTGCTCTTCTGTACTAGAATTGACTCTTTCCTTTTTGGCTAAATACAAGATGATGGGAAGTGAGGAGGCACCTGCATTACAGTTTGTGATTTTTAACTGACAGACAAGGGGCTTGTAAGGATTTAATGGAATATCTTAATGCATCACGTCCTGTGTCACACTGAATTGCGTATCATACCCTTGAGTGGATTTTTAAATGTAATACATTAGAAGGGAAGTCAAGTTGTTGATAAATAGGAATGCCATAATGTGCTAAAAATTAAAAATAAAGAGTAATAAATAGAAAGCTGAATACACACATCTAAGTGAATTTATAGGGGTTTTTTTGTTTTTCCTTTAGGGATAGGACAGCAATCTCTACCATTATCTCAAAAGACAGGTGAAGAGAAGACTGGGGTTTTGTGTTTCCACAGAAATGATTGTCATTAATACCATCCATGTCAAAATCCCTCAGCAGCAGCTCTCCAGCCAGGTAGCAGAGGGAGCAGTTCCTTCTTTCTAACAACCACTCCTACAGTTAGGGGACACATAAGACATTCTCTAGTTCCTTTTATACTACTTGCAAAAAGTTTTTTTTTTGGTTATTTATAGGTACTGTTATGAGGAAAATGAAGGACCTACTAAGTGTGCTGGATGATGTCTAACTCTTGACCACGCTCTTGGGCTGTTGCAAATTCTACTGTTTGAAGGTTTGCAGCCCTGTGGACGATGTTTGGTGACATGGAGGTATCCCCTCCATGCATTGGGGGTGTAGGGAACCCAGCCCCTGGGGATGTGCTTGCATCAGTGCAGCTCCCAACAGCCATTACTCAAGGAAGTATTTCCTGGGCAGTCCAGAACAGTTCAAACAGTGTCAAACAGTCACCCTCCTCTACCTAGAAATAAAATTTCTCCCTTGGATTTGGTTCTGTCCTACTCTGAAAACCAAGATCCAAATGCTGCATGGAGCCCAAAGGACTTGCCTGTTCTTTGTGGAAGTTGCTCAGCTCCAGGGATGACAGGGAAATGCAAGAGGGAGTAAATGGCTGGCTGTGTAACAGACCGATTTGAAAAGGAAATGGAGAACAATAGGAACCATTGCTCAGATCTGAATATCCGCAGTGTTTTAAGAGCTGATTGCAATGTTCATGCTGTCAATGTGTTTTAAGGAATGCAGGAAGGAACACCAGGAGAAAGACTTTCAGTGGGATGTACATGTGCACTTCACCTGCTGCTCTGGCATTTCTTTCATGCTCAGCAGCCCCACGGAGTTCCATGGAATTTGGAGAACTCCATTACGAAGCTGAAATCGGGGAATGAATAGATTGATCAAAGTATGAGTTGAAGCCTGGGAGATGTGAATTGCTGCAGGAAAAGTTGAGCTAGTTTCTTGTTTTCAGATATATTGGATTCCACTGTGACTCCAAGTATGGAAAATAATACTCAAAACCGAAATCTGAAATCTGGCTCCTGCAAGACAGGAATTTTCCCAAAGTGCTGAGCCTTTAGGACATAACTGGAGCATCCAGACACGAGCAGCTTGGAAGATAGTTTGATTTTAAAGCAATATAAATAAGGATTAAGGTACATAAATTTTCTGTCTCTAAAATGGGATTCTCAAGTGGCTTTATGAAGCTAAGAATATGTATAGGAAATCTCTTTTATCATAAGCATATTTCCCTTTTGGCATATTTCCTGTGTGATCTCTAGAAACAGCTCTATTTTTAGGTATGTTATTTAAAATGTCTTCCTGATGGTACATCTAAGCATTGCTAAAAACCTCTCAAGTGCTTTAATAGGAATGATTTTAAAGCATTTGTCTGACTTAGTTGCAGCTAGGAATAACTGAAATAAGAAGCCTTTAGGAAGCTAGTCACACTTCCTTAAAATTGATACTAAGCTGTTCATAACACATTCTGAAGAAAATAACATTTTTTATTTGTTCATTATAGATTGTGCCTTAAGGAGAACGGATTTTATTGCAGTAAACGAAAATAGTTATGCACAAAATAAATACATGACAAAACAAGGAGGCAGAAGAAGAATTTTAAAGACCTATATACTGTAGAGTGTGAACCACTGTTCAAGTAATGCGACTGGCTTGGTTGATGTCCACGAGAAAATCTGAGTAGGAACCTGTGGTTACAAATGTCTTGGTGACACGTAGGACCCTCGGAGAAATGGAAGTACCGGATTACAAGAAAATGAATATTTGACATGCATTTTGTAGTTACCTTCTATAGTTGTCTTTCAGTTCTTTCCTCAATAATGCTTGTTATCAGCAGTAATGCAGACACGGCTGCTCGGTGCTGACAAGGCCCCGAACACAAGGTGCATGTCTGTGAAGACTGGATACACAAAACAAGACAAGCAGCAGCTTTTTCTGATGTCTCAGTGTCATTGCAGCACAATGTGACACCATTGTGCGCTGCAGGCGCCGTGAAGGTTTTCAAACTGAAATTCAGAAATATCAGAGTGCTTTACTGAATTCTGTCGCCTGGTGCTGCTGCCCTAATAGCTCCTCCAGGAATCTGAGTGCTCAGGTGCTCCTTTCTTCCTCTTGCCTGTTTAGCCTCCATGTTTTCCAGTCCTGCCTTTGTGCAAGCAGGTGTCTGGTCAGCCCAGCCCACACGTGGCACATCCCTCTCTCCTCACCCCTCTCTTATTAACCTTTACTAAGTGACTTCCTTTTGCATGGTCATGGGATTATAACACACAGGCTCTAGAAAAGCCCCCGGTAATTTTCTATCTTAGCCAGTACAGGACCGTAAGGCTCTGCTGGCCCAGTTAACTCCGCGCACTGCAGAACCCGCTGGCAGTAGGGAAGGCTATAGGAGCGCTCTGCCTGACGAGGCCGGACACTTTAACGTTGGGGACTGATCCTGAAGGTGCTCCCAGAAAGCGAACAACCTGCTACAGAGCATTCACAGAGCAAAGAACTTTTGTTGTTAGCTCATCCTCCCAAGTGGTAAAACACACTACATGAAGTACTGCTGGCTCTGTATGGGAATCCTAATTACTGCCCTATTCCCTGCCATGCAATGAGGTGACAAAATGCAACGCCCCAGACTGTGCTGCTTCTTGCTTTCTTCCCCAGTCTCTGAAGGACTCTTACATTTAGACCTCATTACAGGTATGCACCAAAATTGAGGAAAGCCTATTTGTCTTCAAAAGTCCATCATGTGGAGAGCTGTGTTTCATTTGAGGCAATTACAAAGTGTGGTAACACAGATTCTTTCCCATGGGAATTTTTCTCTTCTTCTTCCTGTGTTTTATAAATAAAGATAAAGTTTAGATGTTATTGAAACGGTGTCTGGGAAAGATGGGCAGTTCTAACCTGGCCAATTGGCCTAGGGGGAGGTTTTGGATTGACCCAATCCGGACGACCTTTGAAAAGTCTATAGAAGTTTTATAATTAAATAATAAATTCAGATTTATGCCACTCAACCATTTCGACTTCACTCGGCTAGCAGTTCAACAGCAACAAGAAAATAGTAGGGTTCTCCTTCATTTCCTTTCCCAGACTCAGAGGCTACACTTCCTTTTGCCAAACTGCACCCAGAGGCTGCACTTTCTTTTGCCAAAGCATTTACCAAGTATTGGGTTTCCTCTCAAATGCAGCGTCCGTTTAGACCCTGGTGGTGACAGCCACTCCTGCCATGCTCAGGGTACTCATATCAGGTGGGACATGGTGCAGCAACCATCCCGCTGTTCCTCTGCTCTAATAAGTGAGGAACCGGTGGGTAAATTACAGCTTGTGGTCCGTGATCACGGACATTGCAAATGGCTGCACCGCAGTTGTCTTAGCAACAGCCATAGCCCACGAGCTAAAAAACAGCTTCTTAACTCACAGGCGGATAAAGAGACATTGATGCTTTGTCTCCACATGGAAAAATACATGCACATGGTAATAAGCGTTCTTCTCCCCGTTAGAAGTCATTTATAGGGAAAGCTGGTGATAAATATACATTTTCTCTGTTACACAACCAGCCTGCGTTCTCCTGCATTATGGGACAGGGTCACCAAGAGGACATGTGCAGAGTAAACTGCAAAAAGCAAAATGCCCTTATGCTACCTGACTGAACAGGAACGCACTCTGCACATATTAAAAAAAATCTTGCCAGAACCCTGCTGAACTGCCCCAGAGAGAGCTTGTCAGGATTGGCCTCATTCACAGATGGCTGATCCAAAGGGAAGACCTCCTAACTGTTCCTGGCTTTGGATCAGAGCTGTGCGTATAAAACAAGCTTTTAGAATCCCTTTCCTGTGAGTGAGACCCACTGAAGTGAAGTATTTGATACGGGCACTGCAAGTGGAATTGTTCCATTGCTTTCCTAATGCATGTCCTTAAACCCATTGATTGGGTGAGGCCTGCAGAACGAACTGGGCTTGGGGGCCATGTCTGTGCCTGCTGCAGCCTTGTGCTGCAGCAGTGTCTGTTTGCTGGGCTTTTATCCTGCACTGAAAGGACAGTGATTACTCCATCAGGACGGGATAATTTTCAAAGATTTTACTGGGGATTATTAGTTTTACTGCTCTAATAAACATATAATTAAACAATGCCTCTACATTATTGGATCCTAGTCTGCTTTGTACACAGTGGATTTACAGCATGTCAGTAAATATTGGAACTGTGATGCAGTAATTAAGATTTACATAAACCTTCTCTGGGAGGAGAATGAGAGATTTTTACTGTGAGACTCAGCTGAAGTGGTTGGAAAGTATCTGTTTTGTTCAAGTATAGCAATATATAGAAGGTATAGTTTTGTTCAAGTTTTCAGCCTTAAATACAGCATAGTCTGCACTTTGAGGAGATGGAAAATCTTCTCCAAGTCAAGGCAGCACTCTCTGGCATAAGCCAAGGGAAATGAACACCTAATCTTCAACCTAAGATAACCTTAAAGCAGGAGAACATATTTGGGAGCTCTCTTCCTCTACTAGGCTGTTACTGCTTTATTCAATTTGACATGCCCTCTATTGCCAAATGCTTTCCACCAAAGGACTGGAGCTGAGATGTTCAAACCTGACATTTGATTAAAAGCACAGCATCCTTCATTAGAAGTGGTGAACCTTTTTCACGGGAAGAAAAAAGATCCAAAAAGATATTAAATTGTCAATCAAACAGATAGGAGTATAGAAACCATACTTTATAAAGTAGAGCAGACTTCAGGCTGCTCCGGGGACCTAGTGAATAACATCCCCAGGGAAATTGCTGTGGCACGTGCTGGGTCCATCAGTGCTGGTCACTTTTTAAACATCATCTCCTACGAGCACTGGAGCAGCAATTCCCAAATGTCAGAAGTCAAACAGGTGAGGCAGAAGGGTGGCTTGGCTGATCAGGAATCTCCTCTTGGAAATGAAGCAAAAGAAGAAGGTAGGCACCCAGTGGAAGCAAGTGCAGGTGCCACAGGAAGAATACAGAGATGCTGCTCACCACCATGGGGAGAAAATCCACACAGCCAAAGCTCAGTTGGAGTTGAAGTTGCTAGAAATGCGGGGGACAACAAAATAAAGCTTTTTCAAATATATTAATTAAGTGTAGAAATAACATTTGTTCCAGGACAAGGATCATCACCTCACAAACACGGACAGGGACAAGGCAGAGGTGTTTGTTGTGTTCTTTGCCTCTGTCTTCAACATGGATCATGGACCAAGGGGGTCCCAGTGCCCTGAGCTGGAGGACCATGACTGTGACAATGATCAACTCCCAGTCGACCCTGAAACTGTGGGATCTGCTGCTCCAGCTGGATCCCTACAAATCTGTAGGGCCTGGTGGGATTCATCCAAGAATCCTCAAAGAGCTGCTGATGTCATTGCAAAACCTTTATTGATGATTTTTGAGCAGTCTCAGGAATCTGGAGAGGTCCCAGCTGACTGGAAGCTGGCGAGTGGTATCCTGGTTTTCAAGAAGGGCAAGAAGGAGGACCCCAGAGACTAGAGGAATGTAAATCTCACTCCAGTGCCTGGTAAAATCATGGACCAGATTATTCAGGGAAATATTGAAAAACACCTGGAGGACCACGCAGTCATTGGTCCCAGCCAGCATGGCTGCAGGAGGGGCAAGTCCTGCTTGTCAAAGCTGATCTCCCGCCCAGGGTAACCACCTGCTTGATCAAGGGAAGCCACCTGATGGAATCTTTTTGGACTTCAGCCAAGCTTTGGATCCTGTCTCTCCCAGGATCCTTCTGGACAGAGTGCCCAGCGTTCAGCTGGATAAACACATCATGGGCTGGGTGAGCAGCTGGCTCCCGGGTCGGGCACAAAGGGTGACAGTGGCTGGGGTGACACCAGACTGGGGGCTGTCACCAGCGGGGTTCTGCAGGGCTCCATCCTCAGCCCTGTGCCCTCAACATCTCCATTAACAGCTTGGACCCAGGTCTCAAAGAACACCAAGGAAGTTTGCTGATGACACTAAATTGGGACGAGCTGTTGAGTCCCTTGAGGGCAGAGAGGCCCCGCAGAGAGGCCCAGACAAATGAGAGAGATGGACAATCCCCACCCATGTGAAGTTTAACACGGGCAGGTGCTGGATTCTGCCTCTGGGATGGGGCACCCTGGCTGTGTGGATGGACGGGGGAACGAGAGGCTGGAGAGCAGCTGCAGGAAGGGACCTGGGGCTCCTGGTCCATGGCCAGTGGGATCTGAGCCAGCAGTGCCCTGGCAGCCAGGGGGACATCCCTGTCCTGGGGGCACCAGGCCCGGCATCGCCAGCCAGACCAGGGAGGGATTGTCCTGCTCTGCCCTGGGCTGGGGCAGCCTCTCCTCGAGTGCTGGGGGCAGTTCTGGGCATCAGAGCATAAAAAAGCCATTTTGGTGTTAGAGAGCCCAGAGGAGGCCACGAGGATGGGAAGGACCTGGAGGGGAACCCTGAGTGAGGAGCAGCTGAGGGCACTTGGTGTGTCCAGCCTGGAGGAGACAGAGGTCAGAGCTCACTGGGGTCCTCAGCATCGTCACAGGGGCAGCTCCGATCTCTTCACTCTCCTCACCAGGGACAGCACCCAGGGAAGGGCTGGAGCTGTGTGGGGGGGTTTAGGCTGGAGATCAGGGAAAGGCTCTTCCCCCAGAGGGTGCTGGGCACTGCCCAGGCTCCCCAGGGAATGGTCCCGGCCCCGAGGCTGCCAGAGCTCCAGGAGCGTTTGGACAGCGCTGCCAGGGGCGCCCAGGGTGGGATTGTTGGGGGGTCTGGGCAGGGACGGGAGCTGGACTGGATGGTTCTGGTGGGTCCCTCCCACCTCAGCCTGTTCTGTGATTCTGTGAAACATAGACAATGCAGCTCTTGACAGACCTAACGTGTCCAGGCTCGTTTGTTTTAAGTGCTAATCAGCCTTGCACAGTTTCCTTAGCTGGGGAAAATGCCTACATGGTGCACTGGGTATGTGCATGCTGCAGTGTCACTTAGATTAGGTGATTATTTAACACAATATCACATGAGCTTCCCTGAGAAAGGTTAGAAGAACGAGTCCCAGCAATATAAAATGATGAAGACAACCTTTATCAGGGCATTGTTTATCGTGTAGCTGTAATGATTCTCCCTTCAAAGCTACCTGGGAGGAGCGGCTGAACTCTAGAGTGCTTTGCAGTGAGGGGATCCAGAGGTGCCACCGATTCCCATGGGGAACAATCCTCCAGGGCTGAAGGGCATTGAATAAGATGGGAGTGGGGCAGAGGGAAGAGTCAGTTTTGTGTTTCCAGCCATGGCAGTGACAGCAAGCAGTGCCTGTGCTCACCGCGTCTCTCCCTGCTGTGTCACTGCAGGCACAGGCCAAGCGGCTCTTAAACACAACGCGGCTCACGTGGAGAAAAGGCTCACACAAGTGTGTATGTCCATGTGTGTTTTCCCGCCTCTCATACCTGTTGAACCCACTAGCCAGGATCAGACAAAAGGAGCAGGAGGGATCTCAGCAAGAATTACACTTCATGGGATTGGCTCCTGGGAAAGAAAGCCCAGCAAACACCTCCGCTCAGGGAAGCGGCCACTCTGAGCTCTCGTGCCAGATAGTGTGCAAGAAGTTGCAAGACAAAATGACTTAATAAATGTCCCCACAGCTAGAAAAGCTTCAGCCTGAAGGGCTCAGTTTTCCTGTCAATGAAGACACACAAATCTGTAGGAAACAAGGGTTTCATTAATGCTGGTGCTCACAAAACTGCTTCTTATTCAGCCACCGTTACCTAAGGCCAGGCTGAACAGACTAAGGGACAGAGAGGAAATCGTGTATTCAAGGAAATTATATTGCTTTAATTAAAATATTACCTTTGGAGATTTTTGGTTTATAATTAGAGATAAGCACAAGGGATCTTTGAATTTACCTTTGGAATCAAGTGATCTCCAGAAAGATACCATTCCCTACATGCAAGGTCTTTACTATGTTGTCTCAGTGATCCCTTAGTGCTGTTCACGGGAGTGAGATCACAACTATTTGTCATGTTTTCCAGAATCAAGAATTTAAAGTTAGATTCTGAATTGATGGCTGCTGATCACTGTGTTCAGCTGTTATTTTTCTTTGGTTACAGATATGTAGCTCTCATATCTGAGGGACCACCTCTCACTGATTGTGAGTTCAGTATCAAACCTGTGAAACAGAAATGATTCTGGTGGGAGGAAAATGAGGCTTAGAGTAAATATTAGGGAACATTAGATTGCACTTAGGTTTATGTAATTTTGATTTCTGGGTTGTGCTGCAGAAACATCTACCCAACTAACAAGGCTTTTTCCTAAGGTAATTGGTGTTCTCTGTCAAACATTAACATCAGCATTATAAGTAATAACTCTTATTTTTGTCAAAATAAGGTGCTTACAATTTTTTTATAGGTAGTGTTTTGCAAAATCCACAGAACAAATGATGTAATTACTATATTATGCTAAAAATGTGAGGTTTATACTAATTATACTGTAGATTCAGTCCTTGGAGTTTTGCCATAGTTCCTTCTATAATACTGCTCTCTTGGGAATTGAATCATTTGGCACCTGATTGCACTAATTACCGTTGAACTTTAGAACCTTTAATACAGTGAAAATTCAAATATTTAACATGCACTGATATTTACAGGATGAAAAGGTGGAATTTGCACAGAAATGTGATATCCAATTTCTTTCTATAACAATGCCGATAACTTAGAGTTAACCCTTATTAATATTTAGTACAGCAGTAAATGTAAGCAGCTGACACTGGAACGTTATGATTATGATCAATAATACCTTGGCCCTAGGTGAATTTTTGTGCTCCTGTTCATTCTTGGTGTAGCTTGACGTGGGAAGGAAGGAAGGAAGCACTAATGAACCAGTTTATAAATATCCAAAATGCTGACCTACTTCAGGGGGTGTGAAAGGGAGGTTAATGTAATGTCTAAATACAGGCAATGCTTTCCAACCCTATCAATAGTATAGAGAATTATTTTCTACTTCTTAACTCCTAATAAGAATGAGAGAAATGCTTCTGGTGCTTCATGGCATGCAAACCCATGAATTTCCTCATCAGCGTGGCATTTTCAAGCATAGTGTTTATGCAGGAAACACGAGATGTGTTTACACCAAGTCATTTTGTACTCAGCTGCCATCTCCATTACTAGCTTACTTTTTGATGTTTGCACAGGATGTATTATTTTACTTTATGAGCCTCATTTAGGGGAGAGTACTCTAACAGAGGCCAAAGCAGACACTTGATGTCAGGGAGAAAAACAGAGAGGAATTTGGGTTCCTCGATCTGGAGCACAGAGAAAGACATTCCCAAGTGTCTGACCTGTAACCAGTGATTCAGGTAACATTCTTCTGCCCTATTTTAGTTATTTGGACAACAAAATTGTTTTTTATTCACTTTTCTGAATGGTTCATGTCGCTTATTTCTCCCTAAAAGCAATCTAAATACTTTTTGTCTACTATGAGCACATCTTTGGTTCTTTCTCCAGCATGTACAAACACCGGCTTTTGAGTTCTTTGAGAACTCATTAAGTATGTTACTAGGGATGATATCTGTCTTAACGATTTTCTGGTTTAATCCTCTGGATTAGCTATTTGCAGGAGGCTTGACTGTTACAGTTTCTTCCAAACCTTACTTCTGTTTGTACTTGGCATTGTCCTTGTCATATTAAAGCACTGGAATGGCCCCAGACCTTTTCTGTATTTTGCATGGCTCATTTCAGCGGGTCACCATTTGCTGACATAACAGCCTCAGCAATTTGTGAAGATCTGTTTGCCACATACACCCAAACTTGTATTTTCCCAGAACTGCTATCATCAGCATTACTTCTAGGTGAAACCATGAAAATTTGATTTTTTTCCTCAGAAAAAAATTATTTGGTGTATGCTAGGATCATTTTTCCAAAGACACACCACTTTGAAGCTCATGCAGGTATTTGCACGTGTAATAGCTGACCCATTCTAATGACCCAAGTATTTCAGATGGCTGCTTCATTGAAAAATCTGCCAAACCCTGGAAATACAGAGGGAGGCCTCCTAAATCTGTGCCCCACTGCTGTTCTGCAGCCTCTTTCAGTGGTTATGCAAGTGTGGCCGGGCTGTGCAGTGCTCTCCCCGCTGCCATTGCGGTCCCGGTTCCCTCAGTTCCCTCAGTTCCCTGCCACCAAACAAGGACAAGGGCTCTTTTTTACCTCACGCAGGTAAAGAGGGCATCTTGCAGGTTGCCAGGAACTTGCTCATTGTGCTGCAGTCATGAGGATCAGATAGGAACAGAACTTTTACAGCAGGAATGAGAGAAAAAAATTCTCTTGTGGGAATATGATCGAAATGTGTCCTGGTTACTGACGCCTTCTGTCTCCCTGGGCTGGCAATCCAAATTAAAGCTGGCCACAGGGTGCCATCAATCAGCTCAAAACTCGTGAAGCTGAGAGAGAACCTACCAGGACACCTGTGCATGGCAGAAGCAGGGCTGAACAGCACTTAAGATTCCGAGTACAGCTCAATCTTACATTGAAGAGCAGTACTTTCCCTGGGCACGAGCTGAATAAGTATATATTTATATCAACACCCCAAATACAGGTACGTAATTGCTAATGCAGCGTAGATGCTGCTGATGTAGTGCTGCTTCTGGAATAAATCCTCAAGAGAAAAGTCCACAGAAAACTGCTGAGATTTAGTGAGTGAGCTGTGCCAGCCAGGCTGTACTGTCCTGTGGCACTGTTTGTCCACTCTGCACTTACAGCCTTATCCCAATCACTTCTTCACCAAAAATATTCATAAATATGCTCTTCCCACCTTCCAAACAATAGTATGCATTCACATAAAGACTAAGGAAATCAGGCATTAAAAGTCTTTCAGCTGCCAAAGGCAGTTTTGTTGTTTTATTTTAAAAAGCAATTTCTTAAAAAATATTTGTGCTGTTTCACAACAAAACCAGAATTAGTTGGACAGCTAATCAACCACAGCAGCCTGTGGGGTGCTGAGGCTTTAGGTGAGCCAGGGAACCATGAGATGCTTGCACTCTCACCAGTGCTGGCACCACCGCGCTTCGTACCGGTGCTTCCTCTGGAATTTTTGCAGGACTCCTGTTTTTAGCACTAATGATAAGGAGCAAAATGCTAAATCACTGGTATTTTTAAATGTATATAAGGCTCAAATTCAGCATTTAAGCATGGTAACGACACATTACTGACTTCCTGCTGTCTCCTGACAAACTGGAGCATCTGCCCACAGTTACTCATGTATTTGATGCTCTGTCACTTTGTTCTCCTTTGGCTTCCCCAGGCTAGATTAATTAGATGGCTCTGAAGCATTTGGGGAGTATTTTGGCTTTTGAAAATGTTCTCCTTTACAGGCTGCTTTCCAACCCTTTCTCCCCTGCTTAATGACCCATTCAAAAAATTACCAATGAAATTCTTAGACTAGATTTCCATAAGATCATGAGAGTATTCCAACTCCTTTACTTTAAAATATTCATGGCAATCTCACATTCTTGGCTTCACAAAACCAATTTCAGGCAAACCTCCCATCAGCTTCACTGAAGGACAGCAGGGTAGAGCTGTAATTGTCAAAAACTCGCAGGCTTCAGCTTCAGTGGCCGTTCTTCACATCAAGCACCAATTCTGACTGTGCTTCACTGCACATTCTGCTCACTCTGTGGAGTTGGGGAGAGGCAGGTTAGATGTTTTTTATTGGCCCCCATTTTTGAGCACAAATTACGAGAACTTGGTGACTTCAATCTCAGCCCATGAAGACTTTTCTGTATATCACCTGTGTGTAAAACTTCACTCAATTTGCAGCTTGAAAAGTAAAGCATTGGATTAAAAATTCCGTGCAAATTTGTGGCTTACTGGTCTATTAAACCACTTGCTTTGGACAATTTTAGAATGGGAAGAGATGCTGTCCTGTGGAAGAGTGACTTGATTTGCCCACAGAGATGGCAGGAAATGTTTATGTAGGACTTGCCTCAGCTCAAGCAGGGAAGTTCTGTTCAGCACTAGTTCACTGTGAGCAGTGTCTCAGGGGAGCAGTGGGAACATCATCTTGTTCTGCAGGGTGGCAGTGAGAACAAGCTCAACACCTGGGTTTGGAAGGCTCACTCAGGGGTCACAGCAGCAGAGCAGGAGAATCTGAATTCTCTGCCTTTTACAAAAATCTTTGTGTTGAGCTCCTGCACTCTACGCAGATGGAGCCTGCAGCAGCTGCCTGTGGTAGCAAACCTGCCCTGTGGAAGAGCACTTCACTCTGGCCCTGCTCCTTGGAGCGTGAGCCAGCTCAGCAGCACACGGGGCCTTCCGTTCCCTCTTTCCACTTCAGCTGCTTCTGGAGTTTGTGCCCAGTGGCTCGAGATCCAGAAATGCCTTGCTTAATATTGTCCAGTCCTTCCTATTCCACTATTCATGCCTTCATGAACAACTCAAGATGCAAGGAAAAGTCTCCAGAGGACAGTATGATGTAAAATGTCCCACCATCTTAAAAATTTATTGCTGAAGAAACTGTGCTTGCATATATTTTTAAAATGGGAATTAATAATTTAAGGCTGTTTAAAATATATGAATGTAACTTTAATTAATCTGGTTTTTGTGTACATTGCTTGGCAAATAAAACATGTCTCAAGGGGCTCTGTTTTGTTAACAATACTCACTTCCCCTTTCTTTTTTTATTACCCCAGAAGCAATTTCTGAAAAGCTTTTCATAACATTTCCATAAAGCTGAAGCCTTCCCTTCATCCTGCCCCCGTGCCCGTGCATTTCAAAGCAAACAGGCAGGACAGGCTGTGCCAAAGGCAGGTGAAGGACAGAGCTGCTCAGCCCCTGCCCGGGACGGCCGTTCCGGGGGCACGGGCAGCCAGGGCTGACCCCGGGGGTCCCTGGGGAGTCACCCTGCAGGCAATGCTGGCAGCTGGGACAGGGGAGGGGGCAGTGGCCAAAACCATCTCCTCAAGCTGTGCTTGCTGAGTGACTGGCTGCAGAACGGACGGATTTGGAACTGATTCAAATATCTGTGTTTGTGGCTTTTTCTAGGGAAGTGTGCTGTATACTCTGCCCTAGGCAGTTGACAAAGCATATTTAAATGTGTTTGGTAATGAATGATAAGAGATTGGTGAGTCTTCTCAACCTCCTGTCTGATTTTTAAGGGTGTGAATATTCAGGCTAAACTTGCCTTACAAGGGCCATTGAGTGTAGGTGAGGCTCAAACTCAGCTGCAACAGTTTCCTTTTTAGAGAGAGAATTAAATCCCGTTTGAGTCAGTACGTGTGGCTGACAGGGATGTGAAAAATTCAGGCTGAACCTCCTGTTGTGTTTAATTTGGTACCAGGACAGGATCTTAGGTCGTCTGTATCCCAAGTGAATGCCAGCCCCATGAGGCCAGAGAGCCTTTGGGCGTCTCTTCTCCTAAAGCCATGATTTCAAAGACAAGGGGTCAAATAAAAAAAGATGGGGTTTCTACTGTTTGTGGTTGTGGTGGGTGAAAGCAGCAGCTCACCTACTCCTATCTCCTGTGGTAATTAAAATTAGGAAAAAACTTAGCTAAAAAAGTAAAGCTTACCGAAGGTAATAAACCTGATAATTGATTTGTCTTCACAGAAACTACGGGGAGGCCCAGCACGACCTCTTTGCCTCATAAGGCATTATGGATTTCAGCACGTTAACATTCACCACTGGTGTTCCTGTGCAGAGCTTGTGAGCTCGGGATGGGGTGATGCTGATGGGCAGGGCTGGCAGGGCAGGGAGGACACGACAGGGCTGGCAGGGCTGGCAGGACAGGGCAGAACAGGGCCGGGCAGGGCAGGACAGGGCTGGCAGGACAGGACAGGACAGGACAGGACAGGGCAGGGCAGGACAGGACAGGACAGGGCAGGGCAGGACAGGGCTGGCAGGACAGGGCAGAACAGGACAGGGCAGG
>VYZT01032696.1:0-37685 GCA_013400735.1 Pomatostomus ruficeps | reverse complement strand
GGACAGGACAGGACATGGCAGGGCTGGCAGGACAGGACAGGACAGGGTAGGACATGCCAGGTTAGGGCTGGCAGGGCAGGGCAGGACAGGACAAGGCTGGCAGGATAGGGAGGATGGGAGCCCTGGTGCCACAGGCAGGGGCGGCTGAAGGAGTTGAGGACAGAGCCCAGTTTTGTTCCTCTCCCTGGAAATTTTGAGCACAATCCTATCTGTGGTTCCTCTAAACAATTCATGTTTTTTTCTGTGTGAGTGGAGAGCAGCAGGATGAAAATACTGTTTTATGCTTTTGATAAATCGCTCTGTTTCTCCTCTCCTTGGATTAAGCAGTGCAATGGACTCAGCTGCTCTCAAAGGCAGCCCCATACTGTTCCATTTTATCCTAGCAACTCAAAGGCAGGGGTATTTTCATATACCCTTAATTTTCCATCTACCTGGTACTTGGGCTCATCCCTATCCCGGTTTTAAGGACATCATTCAAGAACCTCCACATTTTGCACATTGCAACTGTTTTTGGAAACCAGGTAGAAGAGGGAGGGTAGGAAAATACTGGAGTTACAGGTGCCACCAAGGCTTCAAAATGCTAAATTTAATGGACTAGCTATACTTGACAGTGATAATGTTTCTGCTCTATAGTTAATTAAAGGTAACATTAGGGCCATAGAAACTAATTCAGGTAATTTTTGAAGTACTTCTATTTAGCTGCATATTTTTTAATAGTATCTGATGAATGAGGCTACTAGATCAGCTGAGTGCAAGAGTCATTATTAATGACTGCTGAAGAGGTATTTTTGATGCCATCTGCATATAACCTGGTATTTAGGTGAAAGCAAAAATAAGCTTATCTATAGATCACTAGGTAGGAAATTATCAACTGTCAATCGTGTCCCAGGCTGATGCTCAGACACCCCGTCCTCTGTTCCTGTTTGCACAAAGTCTGACTTATTATTGATTTAATTAGCATTTGATATTAGCAAATATGTAGGCCTAAAAGAAGTGGTCCAAAAGGTAAACACAGAACACAGAGATTTTTATAAATGACACAGGGCAGGCAAATGGTCTTGGCTAAGAGAGCCTGCCTGCCTGACACTGCATATCTGAAATGAAACCATATGGTAGGACTGCTGGGTTTTTGTTATGAATAAATAAATAATCCCCTTTCAGAAGCAATATTTTCTAGCATCAAGCCAGAAGGAACATTTTGTTATAAAGCTGGTTAACTTGTACAATGTGCCCTGCACTCTGAAAAATGCACAACCAATTCTTTGTATCAAACTGGGTTTGACATGTGGAGCAGTGATATTTGGCATTATTTAGTAGTTTACCCATTTTAACATTAGAAGTTACAACTATTTAGAGAATTTAAACAGGGAGCTATTAGAAGACAAATATCCATCTGGGAGCACAGTGGAAAAAACAACATGATGCATTTAAAATATTATTTAATAAAAATTAATTCTAAGCCAAGTGTGACAAACAATTGCCAACATCTCATCCTCCCATGTAGCAGTGACTTGTAAACTATAATCACATCTGTTGTATTTGTAATAACTATGCTTGTGATAAACGATCACATCAAATTTTAATAGCTTTCCTAATGTTCACAAGAACAATTGCATAATGAGGTTACCTTCTCTTAAATTTATTGTGTGAAAATGTTGTGTATGGCCAAAAGTCAGCTCCTGGCAGAACAACTTTCTAAACAACAACTTACAGAAAAATCTCCCTGGTGAAGGAGCCAGGGACTGTGAGCCAGATGTATTCCAGCATGCTTCCAGGCAGGAGCTTATGGAGAGCGTTTTTACTACAGCTCACTTTACATGGTCTGTGTCAAAAGCAAAGTAAAACAATAGCAAAATCAAATCAGAATAACAAAAAAAGTAATGACTCCTGATCTTCTGTATACTCAAAGCATCCCTTCTTGCACTGTCAGAAACTCTTGCACTATATATTCTGTCTATACCATTAATGCCTCCATTTCTTTGATGAAATCATACCTGAAATATATCACAGGACCAAAACTCATACCTGACATATATCACAGGACCGTGTCTTCAGGAAGGTCTCGGAATTTGCTAAGTCTTTCATGTACCTTTGCCAAGGGTAGGATGGGAATCTCTCCTGTGAGGTGAGGCTCCACCTGCACTGAGCCCAGAGGCAGGGATTGCCCAGGACACACTGGAATGTCACGCTGGCTTTAGAAAACGTGGCTGTCACCATAGAATGACCAGTGTGACATTCAGGTGCATTTTACTTCCAAATAATACAGGATTCACTTATTCTGGGAGTTGTTTGATTTTCTGTAACATATAAAGTTTGCAACCACGCTTCCTAAGTATTTCAAACTTAATTCTTTCTGGGCCATTTTAGCCCTTGGCAGAGACTGTGACAATGTGAAGAAAGGCCCATTTGGAGCTGTCCTAAGCCAGGCTGTGGCTCGGGTGAGCCCTTCCATGGCCCATGTCCTTCCCGAGCAGCCCACACTGGCTCTGCAGACCCCAGCTCACCCTTGTGCAGGGCCAGGGACAGCTGGGTGCACTCAGTGGGCAGGTTCTGATCCCTGTTAGACCAGTTTATATCTAGTTTTTCATACTGGTCTACAAAAGATTACAATCTGCTGGCTTGATCCGTTCTGTGCAGTACTAGAACCTAAATTACCCTGAATTACCTGAATTATTTGGGTCCTCCTATTTTTGTCACAGACAATCTGTACAAATGGTGTGGTTTTAGTTTGGCAATTCAGTCCTGTGTTATTTAAGGGCTGCAGTAATACCATGACAAAGTATAGGAACAAAGATCAACAGCTGATGTTTGAACTCTGCAGTGAACCCACTTCCTACAATCCTGGAAAAATGTGCTTCTTTATGGTGTCACATTCAGACAAGCCAGTCCAACGAGAACTTGGGCTGAAAAAGAAATGCCCAGGTAGAAAGAAAAGGAAACCATCCTGGGTTTCCTGGGCTTCCAAAGCATACTCTAAAATGCTAGGAAAGAGCCAATGTTACATTTTTCCAGTGTAGGTCAAATATAATAACTAAATGCAACATAAAATGTTATATTTATTATATGGATTCTTCAAACATATACCTAGGTCAAGACTTTAAGATGGTGTGAAAACTGTTAAGGCAGGATTGACTTAGAGGCTGCACTGTAGCAAGAAGGAATCGTGCACTGACCAGAGGAGGACAGAGCAGGACATTCAGGAGAGCAAACGCCAGTGCTGCCTTTGGCTGCCTGTGAACAGGGCTGGGCATGGCACTGCCACCACCCCCTGCCCAGGACACTGCCACCAGTCTGTGCCCTGGCACCTGGGCAAAGGAAGGAGGTTATCATTTATCAACCTGCTGATTAAATCCAGTCAGCTCTAATGAGTTAAGGGCCAAAAGACCCCTCGCTCTTTCCCGAGAGTTGGATTTGTGAATGTGTGTGCACATGCAAATTACAGATACACAGACACATGGCTTTCACGCTCATGGATGTAACACGGTGCAGTAAATTGCACTGCCTGCTGGTAAGTCTGTTTATCATCAATTTCCCTGAGACCCCACTCGTATCCTAAGGACTTATTTTTACTTTCCAAACCACTGAACTGCTCTGACTAACCAACCTCATTTAAATTAATCTGACAGATGTGAAAATTTCTTGCTTTTTGCAGCCCCAAACCCAGTTCAGTGCTAAAGCAGCCTCTTTATACATTTAAAATGCTATGAAACAACCCACTGATATCCTAGAGCAGGGCAAACTGGCAAGCCTGATGTCCTCGAGGTGGTCCCTTTGGCAGGGTCCCACTGAGCCCAGTAACAGACTGGCTCTGGCCAGGCCTGCTCCTTCACCTCAGCTCCAGCCTGGCACAGGGATGGCCAGGACAGCAGCATTCTCTGGAGATTAATGCAACATACACCTGATTCCAGCAGCAAGCAGCCTGGGCTGCCAGTCTGGGGGCACAACAGAGGAGTTGATAATTTCTGCCCCTGCTGCTCTGGCTGTCGGGGAATGCAGAGATATTCCGAGGCTGGGGCTACTTTTCAGATGGAGCAGATGGAAATGGACCAGATGCACTGGTGGGGAATACCGGAGGCTTAACAAAATGGAAGCTATTGCTGTGGAAGAACTCGGAAGGAGAAGAAGGTACATGGAAAACATCAGAGGGGGGAAGCAACGGCCTGATATCAATAGGTTGAAATCTGGAGAGGTTTATGTGCTCCTTTGACAAGCCTGTCCTTGAGGCAGGGTTTGCTGAGGAAAGGGGCAACATTCTGTTGCTAACAGCCAAGGAAGTTCCCCCTTATTCTTCTGTCTTTGGCTTAGTCATGCCAAATATCCCAGAATTAAATTCTGTTGCATTACTTATCAACCAGCTTCTTATTGGAATTTCACAGCTGGGAGTGCCGGCACTGAGCCAGGCAGCACCAGCTCTGTGTTCCTTGGGAAAGGATGGGAAATGATTGATCAGCACTGAAAGCCTCTGCCTGCACTTCAGGAGTGCAGTCCTGTTAACTGAGCTGCCTCATGCTTGTTTGGACATGAATTCAGAGTGCCTACACAAAATACTTCATATTTCTGGGTTGTGGCACTCTCCACAGATGGACTGAGGGAGGTTTGTGATGCACAAGCATCAGGACTAAAATCAAGAAGAGAAAACATGCTATCAGCACTGTTATCAGTCATCTGATGAAGATTTTATAGAATTGACTATTCTGTTAGTTTCAGATCTGAGTTTTTCTGTGTCCTAAGCTTGGACTGACTCTCAGGTCTTTGACTTAGAGATGCAAAGATATTGTCTTCAGTGGGAGCAGAGGGTCATATGTCAGCACCTTTCCACAAGGAGGTCAAAAGGCAAATCTCTAATGCCAGCACTGTCCCTTTTCTGGCAACAACGCCACCTGTTCAGCAGAACATACACCTGATTCCAGCAGCTTAAAAAGAAACCAAAAATTTGCCTCTTCCCCTTCCCCCAGCTGTTTGTGGGTTTTTTGTTAATCTGCTGGATCACTTAATTTGTGGGGGAAACAGAAAGAGAATAAAAAAACCAGCCCAACTAGACATTCGGAGCAGGGAGAGTTTTAAAGAAGAGTTCCAAGTTTAGCAGCTAAACGACAAGATCTCACAAGGCAGTGCTGGTAACTGCAGTGACATGGTGCTCACCTTCACTTATTTCTCAGCTTCAGAGAAGACCAGACGCAAAATAATCTGGTTATCATAAATAACCAGTTCAAGATGGAGAATTTCTGGCTTTATCTACCCATATGGTTCAAGAAAAAACAGTACAATCTGAAAGCAGTTTAAAGAAAAGATTAACAAAACCCCAGCAGCACAAGATGGCTTTGTGCAGGCAATACAAAACTGGAATTGTGGGGCTCTTGACACTTTCTTGACAAGTCCCAGAGGTTTTCTGTATGAAGTGACCAAATGACGGAGTTTTCTTCCTTCACTGGTAACATGGGAACATGTTTGCCTGTTTGCAGCATGTTTGGAGGCTTAATTAATATTTGTAAATCACTTCGAGCCTCTCAGATTGGAAGTGCTGTTAGCACATAGTACTGACATTAATTATTAAAACAGACTTGGGCTCTGTGGATGTCTCACAGCTGGCACCTGCAAACCCAGGGATTTTGGATGGCTGTTCCCTAAAATAAACTTTGCTTGACAGAACAGGAAGTTTTAAAGTTGATTGTTTGGCAAGGATGGGCTTCGGAGAAATATTCATGGACTAAGAGCAGATTTTTGCTCAGTGGATTTGCAGAAAACTTCTAAAAGTTTGTAGAGATTTGGGATACCACTGTGTGACTGAGACAGTTACAGCTGAAATCCCTGAGTACACTCCAACACCACAGGGACGTGAGAGCCATTTCTCTTTGTGCTGCTGCAGTGCTGCCCTGAGCTGATCCACTCTGAGGCATTTCTGTGGCCATCACGGAGAGAAGCCTGTAAGGTCTATATTCCTTTGAAGCCAAATGAAAGTAAACACATAATGCAGTTTTAAAAGCCTTCTCCATTTTTTGGTGGGCTTTTCTTTTGTTGTTGTTTTCTTGGGATAACATTGCGATAGCATTTAATTTTTTCTATTTTCAAAATTGTGGGGAAATCTAAAAGCTGGATTGTGCTTCTTGCAATAGGTGTTGTGTTGGTGTTACAGTAGGAGGAGAATGACACAATGAACATGTATTTTAAAAGGAAGGGTTCGTTTGGATGTGCAAAAATATATTTCACTGTTTGTTTCGATATGGCTCATGAGTTTTAATGCAACTGTTAAAAAAATCAGTCTTTTCCAAGTTTAATTTTTGTTTCTTGCTCCATGCGGCACAAAACAAGAGAGAACTGATGGGTTTCAGTGGAAACCTTGTGCCTTAGGTTCTCCTGGAGCAAGCTGGGGAGAAATATTATTTCACATATATTGCAGATGCTTGTTTGGAGGGTGTTTTCAGCTCTTTGGATAGGAGGACAAATGTTCCTATTTCAAACTCATATTGAAGAAGAACACTTTTAACAATTTCTTTTTCTCTGTAATTCATGATCTGTTAAGAAACATTCTTCTGCCAAGCAGAGGACAAAAGGGAATGAATCTGTGCTTTGCAGTCCCTCCGTGGGAGCTGAGCAGTGGCTTGTGTGGCCAGAACCCCCATTTTGCACCCCTAGCACAGCAAGGATAACGAATAAATTCATATAGTAGTGAACACATACGAAATGTTCACAGGTGCTGCTCAAAGCCACAGTTGCTTGTTTGGCCGGGAATATTTTGCCGTTCAGGTTTGTGGCAGTTGTGCTAATGGACAGAAATCCAAACATTATTATGCAAGCAACTGTTATGCTGATTTCTCCCCCTTTTGAAAAAAATTTTTGAAACTGCCCCCTGAGCAATTTCCTGACACCAGAGCCTTCTAACATCTCTAAATGTTGCTGACTGAAAAAACAAACAACACTGTCACATTTGGAAAGTCAAAGCAGAAAAGTGTCTCATTTGTAGAGCAATTCATTTCGATTTTCATCTTGCTGCTGTCACTGAGGATACATGAACAACAGCAGTTGGTATTGTCAGGAGACCCAGGCAGACCTGTTTCGTTGGCTGACTTGACAGCTGTTCCATGAAAGAGATTCATGCTCACAAAATCAGAAAACTATGAAGACCACATTTTCTTCTTAACCCTTTCTTGCCTCACTGTACCTATGTTATACTTCCATAAAAAATCAAGGGGAAGGAGCAGGTTGTTGTGGAAAAGAGCAGAGACTTGGTTTAGCAAACTGCCATGTGTCTGATGCAGCACTCCCTGAAGCAGGGTCTGTGACACTGTTTGGGTCTGCACAGCCGGGGGAATTAAACACGGGGGTCGGATTCCTGTTACCACAAACAGCACATAGTGGGAAAGAAGTTTACATTATTCTTCTGAATAATTCATTTCTCAGGCAACCTGGATCCTTTCTTCCTTTAGATCAGCAAATATGCCAGTATTTAAATGTTTTTAAAAGTGTATTTTCTTTAAGTTTTCTTCTTCCTTTAGCTTTGCAGGAAACATGATTTTTAGCAGGTATTATTGCCAAATGTTTGGGGTTTTAAAGAGTAAGGATTTCCTATAATAGTGGGCTTAACTTGGCTGTTCTGAGGCAGAGTTCCTCCTACAGCATCTGTCTGCATGCTCAGCCCTTGACACCAATGTGATCTACGCAGTAGAAGAGTCTGTCTCACAGTTATGTAGATGAGAGGAACTTTAATATCCCGTTGTTTAATAGGAGTGGCGCTGATGGCCCTGCTCTAACACGCACCGGTGACGCTGCTTCCTTTGGCTGCTGCTGCAAAGCTCGGCAAGTTCATCGTGCGGTACCAGGAGGTGCTGTGGCTGTGAATTGCTACAGTCAATGGGACATAAAACACTGTGGAAATGAATCTCCACAAGAAAGTCAAACTCGACAGAAAGCTGTGCTCCATCACAAATATAAATGCCTCGGCAATCACACTAGAAGGATGCCAGATTTCAGGAGTGTTTAGTTAGGGCTGGGGAGTTCAGTTCAGACTACACCGAAAACAAAATGTAAAATAACTGGGATGTGTGAACAAAACCAGGGTAGCTCCTTGCAGCTAGCCCCGCTGTGGTCCTCATTTGTTCCATGTGGGATGTGTGAAGAAAACCAGGGCAGCTCCTTGCAGTTAGCCCCGCTGTGGTCCTGATTTGTTCCATGTCTTTGGAAAGGTGCTGTTCCCCCACTCAGAGGCTGCAGGGCCCTTGCTGTGGGCTGGCACAGGCTGAGGTTCCTGGTTTGGTCTGCAATCATTGCTCTGTGCTCAGCATTCGTCCTTTTAAACGAACTACCCACTTACCTGGGACTGGTGTCTTGGATTGCCTCTATATAAATCTAATCCAACAATTTCAGTAATTATAGATACTCTGTTAAGGGTGAAGCTTAGAAAAGCTCCTTGAGATCACAGGCAGAGATTTTGTTGGCTCTTTTGGGTTGTCCTGCACTGGGACATGTGTGAACTGTGGCATTTGCCTTCGCAGTCGGGTATGGAAACAAGGCTCAGCGTCCTTTTTCTACCAAGCGAATGCGAGCCCAGGCTCTGCCGCGGTGAGACGCAGCTGCCCAGCACAGGACAGCACAGAGGCACTTCACTCACTGAGTGTCACCACTAAAAGCCATGGACAGGAGTGCCCTTGCTAGCAAATCCTGTTTCCATTAGGATGTGTTTACAGAACAGGTCTATTAAATATGTATCCAACACTTCTCTGGCCTGTGCAGACGCTTGTGTGGAGGCGCAGATGACGCTTGTGTGAAATGAAGCTCAGCGGTCAGGAACCTTTTGCTCGTGAGCCACTGAAGCCGTGTTAAATGCAGCCCTGCTTTTCACAGGACGTTGTCTGGGGCTTGTACAGCTGCTCCCAGAAACATTCGCAAACAGAAGAGCTCAAAGTGATCGAATTACTCTGGGTGGCTCCGGCTGTACTCAGCAATGCCATGCTTCTGCTTTCTAAGAGAGGAGAAAGAAATGACACAGAGCTCTCTCAGATGGGGCCGGGGCACTTTCTCACCTGCTCACAACAAACCTGATGTTCACAATTATCTGGAGGCTGCAGCCAGGAGTATTTTTACCGTAGACATAAGCAAGAGTCCTCATCTTTTGTCACTGATTACCAAGCAAGCACGACCTATGAGTAGTTGCTTCTCATTACAAGCCTTATCCTGCAAAGTGCTGCTGAGCACCTGGGACCTTTTGTTTATTGGCTTGTTTAGGACCTGCAGTGAATTTAAGCAGTGAATGCATGCGTTCAGATGGAGCGTTGTATTATCTCATTATCTGCCATGTAGGACCTAACAAGGACATCGAAATATGAGGGATGCAGAAACAAAGCTGCAGGTTGTTTTAGAAATCTGTCTTTTCAAAGTAAGCCTCAGCTTAGTTTTCCACAACTGCTGCTACTCACAGAAGTCATTCACCTGACTTTTTTTGAAAGTGTGTAAGCGAAACTAATTAATTACTTCAAGCTCAGCATGCATGGAAGTGCTTTGCTAGATATAGACCTGCAGTCAACTATAATCAACTTTAATTACCAAATGCTGTGATTTTTATCTAGGTTTAAGAGCTCATCCCAGTTTTTTCAGCCCAAAGGCTCCTGGGGCAGTTTATACGTTGGTGCCTCAATGACCATAAGAAGTTTTTCACAACCTGGGAGTTTCAGTAGCGGGAGGGGACAGTCTGGCCGTACTGTAGCACAGCACATTCTCCGTTTCCTGGGCCGTGCTGTCTTTCTGCCACTCAAACACAGCCCTGACAAGTGTTTCTGGTGTGCTGTGCCAGGAGCCCCCACGGCCCAGCCCCTCAGGTGTGTGCACAGGAACTGGTGCAGTCCTTGCTTTGCACGCTGGGCACAAGGAAGGCTTGATTGACACTTGATTGTCTTACTGAGACTGCAACATTCGTTAGCAGTGGAGTCTAGATGTTTAAAACAAGTCTGCCGCCTGCAACTCCTTTTTAATTAATAAATGATACGTTAATTAATTATGTGATTTTATCCCATTTCCTCCTAAAAGAAATCCTGCTGAGATTTTAACATGGGGTTATATTGAAGTCTAGGTGTTTTAAACAAAGCCACCCCTTCCGACTCCTTACTCTATAATTAATAAATTATGAACCAATTAATTATGCTCTTCATATCCTCCCTGTCATATGCTTCTTATATTCTGATAGATAGTTTGGTGTGAGCATCTGAATTTTTATAATCTATAATGGAATGACTGTAGAATTACTATTGAGATATAGTTCAAATCTGGGTCTCTTTCCTTGAGAATATGATTTGCTCAGGAAGAGCTCTCATATTATTTGATTTACAGAGTATGAATTTAGATTTAAAATTCCTCTTATACCAGTTTTGTAGTATTTGTTGTGCCATATAATGACTACAGACATAAGACAATCTATTTTTTTTCTGCAAAATACATTAATTTTAAAAGTTCAGACATCATCAGCCATATGAGAGGGTGAACACGAGTATGTATCTATAAGCAAGGGACTGAAGAAAGAAAAATAAAAGACCACTGAAACTGGCCGGAAAAAATTGCAAAAACTGAATAAACAGTACTTCATCAGCATTTCTGTACAATATTAACCCAGCCTCTACTGTATATAACAATCTGTACAGCAAATAACAACTGCAGGATCCCCCACTTTGGTTTTCCCATAGTGAAATAAAACTCTTTTGTGAAATACATGGATCAGGAATTTCTTGTTTCCTGAACCTTGGTTTGCTCATGTGCCCTTTTGTAGTGTTCGAACACGGACAGCTGAAACGCTGCTCAGTCCCTGGTTTAGCAGGGATGCAGATCTGCTTGGTGTGGAGCAGGAGGAGCCCTGCAGAGAGCAGGGATTCCTCATTCTGCTGCTCCGGCCACCAGCTGTCAGCGGGGAGGGCCTGACCCCTGCTAAGGATGAAGTTCCAGCCATTCTGCTTCCTCTGGATTGTCAGGATGGGGAGTTTGGCCAGCAGGGCTGAGGGATGGAGCAGGGGGAGGCAGGGCAGGTGTGGGGGTGCTGCTGTGTCCCCCCTGCCTCGGCGCAGGACCAGGCAAGGAGAGGGTGCTCGGCACAGGTGCTGCTCCAGCTCCCTGTTTGCACCTCCTGGGAAGTTTCCTCTTCTCAGTGGTGGGAACTGCAGAACAGGAGTGGGCAGAAACCACACGTGAAGCAAAATCACGGCAGAGCTCTCCACCCTTCCTGTGTCTCAGTTTTGAAGGTGAATGAGTTGGATTCTTCTCTCTTTTTTTGTGCAGAGACTGTCAGGAGTGTAATGCAGTTACTTGGGGAGGACAAGCAAAACCAAGGCGTCATTTCCGAAAGGCTGGGTCCTGGAGGGGAAGCCTGTGAGACTGAGAGCCTGCAAGGCTCCTCCAGTGACATTGGTATATCCCTTGTTTTCTGCCTAGTAAATTCAAATTCTGTAACACTAATGATTGCTGAAGATTTCAACAACTCTCTGTATTAGAAGGGAGGAAATAATAAAATTGATGTATCCCTTAATACCTATATGCACTGTGTTAATTTGCCAAAATGCAAAAATTTCTGCTCTGAAGAGAAATTGAGATAACTAATATGTTGTATTTACAGCTAACACATCATAGATCTTGTTGAGCCTTTACTATGTCACAAAAAAGCAGCAAAGGTTTCAACTGGGGACCATGGATCTTTTCAGCATGAAAAATTTGACATAAATTCATTTCCAAATTTCAGCTACTATAGAAAACTTGTGCATCTTGAAAAAGGAGGACAAAGCAATAGAATCTATTACCCACTTGGTTTATTAAATGTGATTCTTGACTGTAAAACCAGAATATTGATATTTAATTGTTTGATTGTTATAAATGTCTCCATCCTTAAACCAATGCTAAAAATAGAAATGCCTACTGAAGACCAGAATATGCTCCAGTCACTCAAAATAAATTGACCACAAAATGCTGTGCTTTGTTGTGGTGGGTCTCAGTTCTAGGTGTTTATCAGCTGAAACACAAGTTGCTGTTAAAACTTGCAGGATGCCAGGGTAATAAACAGGGAGCAGGTGGGAAAAGCCACCCTGGGTCTGGTGATTACAAGCGTTAGAGTGCAGTTCAGAGACGACTTTAGTACCAGAGGAGGCTGCAGCCTGCTGAGCAGCTGCACCACACACACGCCTGAGCATCCTGCTGCAGTCTGGAGCTTCACACAAGGACAGTTGGCTGCTAAAAATAACTTACGGGATAACAAACTAAAATATTAATATGTTGTGGGATGCCGTGACCGTGCACACTGAGCAGCACTGCCATGCAAACGATCAATCTCCAGGAGGAGAAGAGAGAATTAATTCTCATATTGCCACATTGAAATGGCTCAAATATGCACCAAAGCTCTTTTCAGTGACCAGACAATTGCATCCTCCATGGCTTTCTGAATGTGAGCTGACAGCCTGCTACAGCAAAGTGCAGTGCAATCATTTTGGGCTTGAGCCAGGCATATCAATTGAGTCATGGCTCCTCCATAGCAGCCCAGTGAAAGAAATGCAGAATGAGCACGTCATTTCATATTGAACAGAAGGCTAAGGGTTTAATGACTGTTCAGGGACCTCAGGCAAGATTTCCATCAACACAGTTAGCCACTGTTGTTTTCAAAGGAGCCATGAAGTAAACACTGAAGCTGTAGGAATTTGCTGTGTGTCCCTGGGCCCATGTGAAGGCTGGCAGCATGCTTACATGTGATTATTGTCCTGAGTTTTGCAGTTCTTCAATGTTTCTCTTTGCTGTAGTACTTTCTCACGCATGCTGTTGTAAACATGGCCATGTTTTTGCTAACTGTCCTTGTTGTTTTCATTCCATTCTCCGAGGCGGAGACATGGGATGGATTTGTCCTTTAACCAGTGTGATTGAGAGGTGGTAATTTCTACCTCCAATCCACAGTGATTTCTAAGAACATATAAATAAAGGTCAGAAGGTTCTGCCCTCTCCTTTTTGCCCTCACTCTTTGGCCTCTCCTTTTGCTCGCTCTTTTTGAACTCTCATTTAGCTCTCTCTTTCGGCTCTCCTTTTTAGCTCCTCGGCCTAGTCGGCTACGTGTGTTTGTGTCCATACAGTAAGACATCGACATGTGATGTTTGTTAAATACAGCAGAAAACCTTTCTTTTATGCCACTTGGGACATTTATGAAAATCAGGGTCTTTAGTTATATGAATTTTAGGCTTTTAGAAGGTCTCCTTATGCGACTGATAGACCTTCTGCATTGCTGGTGCTTACATCTTCTATCCAAAGTTTTAAGTCAGTGTGACATTGCTGTCATGTGATAAAAAGCGCAAAGGAGTTCTTCCCTGGGCCCTAAGCACACAGACCAGGAAAGATCTGAGCCCGTTTAGTACTTCAGATTGCATTTGTGCAAGGATTTAACTGCTGAAATAAAACCAGCAGAACAGATCAGTCAATGTTATAATCTGGGTTGCGTTTGGAATTGCTCCTTTTTTGAGAGGGCAGAAAGGATTGCACTTCTGCATTGGAAAAGCTGTGACATCCCTGAGGCTGCTGGGACCAGCTCAGGCCAGCTCATCAGCTGTGCCAGGCATTCCTTTTAGGCACAGAGGTATTAATTTAGAGCAGATAAAACCCACAAAAGGGATTATTTTTATCCTTTTATATCTATATGTGGGGAGAGAGACACAGGTATATATTTAGCTGACAAATAAGCTATCTTTGAGCTAATTTCCTGTATGATAGCAATGACTCCTCTTCTATATAGGTTTGTGCTTTCTTTAACAGAGGACAGGCAGCACAAACACTCAACACGAGCAGCTCTCCTGGTTAATTAACTCTTTCAGCATGTGTGCAATGCTGTCTGCAAAACAATACCTGGTGCAGATGGCATAATTAACCAGAGAAATCCAGCAGGTAACCAGCCCTCCTTAGCTTCCCACAAGGACTTCTCGGATGGAATCACAGTAACTGAAGATCTGATCCTATTATCTGTAATGTGTCAGGTAAATTTTAAACTAAATCTTCCAATGTGTGATCAGACAGGAATGCCTGCGCCACTAAACAGCAGACAGAAGATGTTCTTGTGTAAACCACAGCCTGCAAAAGGCAGCTGGCTAACAGGGTCTGCCACTGAGCGAGGGTGGGGATGACTTCGTATGAGGGAAGGAGTAGTTGCAGTGCTGCCTGCCTCACCAGCTGGGCTGGAATCTTGCATTTCTTAAAGAACATCCATTGTTTCTCAGTAAACGTTAAATAATTTCTGCTAGAGATGAGCATCAGCAGTCTGACTGCAGATCTGAGGTGGTGCTGCTGTGCTGCTGGGGGGTTCCAGACTCTCCTTTTGCCCATGTATTTTGCTGGTTTCTGTGGATTAACCAGGTGCAGCCTGGACTTCCAGCTCTGATCTAGAGGCAAATTGCATCATTCCATTGGTCTACCCAGCAACATTCAAATGGCATTCAGCAGCAGCATAAACATTTTGAATTGATCCAATTCAGATAATGTTCTATTTATATTTTGCCATTTGATAGTGGAACAAATGTGATTATTCGCTGTCTTTTTCACCAATAGCCTTTTTGTCAAACTTGAAGATAGGAAAATCCTGAAACACATTTCCCTTGGATCATTTAACAACTGCAGGCTTGATCCTGTAAGCCGTAGGTAGTGCAAATGCACGGCTAAGCCACTGGTAGGATTAAGGAGGATGCTGTATTTATCTCAAAGAGCAGTAGGAGAAAGTTGACATTAAAGTCTGCTGTGCTGCTGGAGTCTGAGGGTATTGCTGCCCTGTAAGGCACCGCGAGCCATGGGGCTCTGGCCAAGGGACTGCATTTCCCTACATTTCCCTGCATTTCCCCGCATTTCCCTACATTTCCCTGCATTTCCCCGCATTTCTCCACATTTCCCTGCATTTCCCTCCACTTCTCTGCATTTCCCAGCATTTCCCTACATTTCCCTCCACTTCCCCGCATTTCCCTGCATTTCCCGGCGTTTCCCTGCATTTCCCGGCATTTCCCTGCATTTTCCTGCATTTCCCAGCATTTCCCTACATTTCCCTCCACTTCCCCGCATTTCCCTGCATTTCCCTGCATTTCCCTGCGTTTCCCGGCATTTCCCTGCTTTCCCCATAGCCATGCTCAGTAGCAGTGCTGTCCCTCCTCATCCCTTGGGCTCCCACCTGCCCCTGGATCCCAGCCCTTGCCCCGTGACAGCCCAAGGTGTTGTGCATCAGCAGCGGAATCTCCAATCCTTAAGGACTTGTCCAGCCTGTGCATCCTCCTGCTCCTTCCCCGGAGGGACCCAAGCTGCCCCCCTGCCAGGCCCCTGCTGCTGCTCCCTGTGCTCCAGCTGGGAGCAAACTGGGCTCCACGGCAGACTCAAGCTGGCCTTGGGGAAAGGTGGAAATAATATCAATATTAATATTAATATTAAACTAATATTCACAACAACAACGCTAGTTGTCGTATTTTAAACATGATTAAAAAAAATTGTTCCAAAGCATGAGGTTTTTTGCAAATCTCCTGCAATCATGTGATTATGTGAGTAGTTCTCATTTTATGTTTCATGAAATAAGTGTTCTGCCCTCATCTTAATGGAAAAATATTAAAGATGGTTGTAAAAAAATCCCAAACCTCTTGTATGTTAAGATTAACCAAATAAATACAAAATAATTGAAAAAAGCTTGAAAATTGATACTGTAAGTTTAATTAGGCTTCAAAACACTGATGCTATAGGTTCTTTATATCTTCAGCCGGCCTTTTTAAATGAAAACACTGAATTAAAAACAGCTTTAGAACTGTAGAAGCTGAAATATACAGTAATACCACTGAGAGAGAGAAAAAACTTGCAAAGAGGGAAGAAGGGAGGAGTGTAGGTGTTGTTTCTTTGCTTAGTTTCTCACAATCCTTAGTCTGTTTACACAGAGAAGCTTTTCTGTCATTATATCACTCCGTAGTGTATTAAGTACAAAGCAAATATTCACACTGTGTCACTGGTTTCCACAGGAGTAGGCACACGATTAAGGTTCCGCATGTATGACTACGTTTGCAAAATCAGTGCTTCAGGCAAAGTCTTTCCAAAAAGGTCCCTGTAACGTGGTGTTAGATAATCACAGATGTGCTGTGGATAAAGCACTTTCGAAGGTATGGAAATGGATTTGAAACCATATGAAATACACTTCAGAGATTCCCCAAAGTCAAGTCCTTGTTGAACAGGAAAATGCAGGAGGCTGACAGGCAATAACTTCCCCGGCAGCTCCTGTGGCTGAGGCTTTCAGGTGACGCTGGAATTGCTCATCTGGTGCATATGCAGCAGATCTGTCCGTGGCAGGTCATGGGGAGCTTCCAGCCCCAGATGCTTTTGGCAAAAGGTTGAGGAAAAATGTTATGACAGCCACAGAGCTCGTGTCAGAAATGTCACTGCTGCTCCATAAACGAGAGTGAGCACTGCTGAAAACACACGGGGCTCTCAGGTATCCCTGCAACGTCGTTCTCGTGACACTGAACCTGGGCATCTCTCATTAGAACCCCGTGCTAGGCCTTACTGGATTCACCTGTGCAGCCCAGGGGCCGTCTGGAAATGAGCAAAGCTGCGGTGGGACAGGAGAGCTGTGTGGTGGTGCCGGCTCAGCGGCGTGGACAGAGGCAGGGGGAGAAGTCGCGTGCTGATGTTCAGCAGGGTGGTTCCCCCGAGGCCCCAGATTGAACGCATTTGCTGCAATGTGCCTTCCTGCTGGGATTTGGGGGTTTTGCAGCTACACAGATATGCAAGCTTAAATGAGCCTGGGAACCTGAACAGTATCATCGAAGAGTTATTTTCAGCCCAGAAATGCCATCACGGAATATTTAAGGATTGAAATTGCCATGGAGGGAGAGTCCAGGCTTCGTAAACATAGGAAATAGCTTTTCAATCCTTTATATTTATGTATGCCTTCTACTGACTTTGTTAAATCCAGGCGAGTAGCAAAAATGTCCATTTCTTAAATAAAACCTGTAAGTAATGTCTGACGATTGCAGGCTGTTTTATTTTTTTATATATAAATATAAATATATACATCAAGTCATTATGAGAACCTTATTTTTAGTAGCTTTCATGCCCCTCTATACTTTCTAGCTATTTACATGGACTTTTCCGAGGTATAAATTATAGTGGAAAAGTATAAACGAGAATTAGACTCCATGAAGAAAAGCAAACTAAACTTGATAGCTGTACTAACTGATAAATTTTTGCTACACTTGAACACTGCCTTTCTCTTTTTCCTTTTCTTTTGAAGACCACACTCAAGAGGGCAGAGCTAGAGAATACTTTGTGCAGCCTGGGTGGGATTTCCTTGCTTGCCTCTCCTCCAAAGGTATGTTTCTTTCTTGAGAAAATAACCACTACTTCATTTACATATTAATTTCATGGATATTCGGAGGAAGCACTCTTATTACAAACTATAATGTAGGGAGTGAATGAAACATGCTGCTCTGCTCTAACACACATGTGGTTCCAGAGAAGCAAGTGGCAATAATCTTAAAAATGAGTTTTGATTAAAACGGAACAGCTGTACATTGACTGATCTAAATTCAAGCTTGGGAAAGTTGATAAAGCCAAGGTTTATAAGTTTAGTCACTTTTTGGAAACTGTCTTCGTATGTTTGCATTGAATGTAATAATATAAAGAAATTTAAGTAAATATTCTATTACAATAATGTGACAAAAACATTGGGCCTTGTAAGCTGATGGCTGGACTTGGTGAACTTAGAGGTCTTTTCCAACCTTAATGATTCTATGAAAAAGGGAAATAGAAAGGGTAACTAGCATTAAACTGACTGGAAGGATATTTTCATGCTTTTCCATGCTTTGCAAAGCACGTACATAGTGTGGTAGGTCCTGTCTCAGCTGCCATTTCCATTCTTTGGTGCTTTCTGTATTGGATTAACAGCACTGTGTGATCTGGGAGGCGTAAAACAACACACGGCTTCCTTCCAGAATGAAAAGCCAATGCACATCATTCCTCATGTCTGTGTGCCAGTGCCATACACGAGATTCACTAAATAAAAATTATTGTAATTACAGTGGCACTTTCCTGGGCCGATTGCTGGGTGTTGTTTGCTCAGACTCAGAGGCCTCTGCGGCTGCCCAGCTGGAGCTGCTGCTGCCCTTTGGGTGCTTCCCGAGACAGCCCCACAGGGTTCCATCCCAGCGCTCCCGATAAAGTCATCCAGAACTACGGCTCTGAAATCCTGGGAAGCAGCTGAATCCAAGTCCATAAACGTCAGCCCTTCCACATGACCGTGTGTTCTGTGGCCGCTCACGTTCCCGGGTGCCAGACCCTGGCGTGCGGTGCCAGCCGGAGCCCTTCCCGCAGCCGTGGGGCACACAATGACATTCTGCAGGGTTAAATTAGCTTCCTGGTTTTCAAAAATCTGCTCAGAGCAGAGACAGTATTAAAAAAATAAAAATTGAAAGATAGTTCCTGTCCATAAATTGCAATTTTGAATTTTAAAAAGAACATATTGTAAAATCATTGCTGTATGCAAAGGCTGACCCTGCTTGGCTGCATCATCCGGCCAGTCTCCAGCACACCTCCCCACGCAAACCAGAGGGGAGCTCTGCTTTCAGCTGGCACAGTGCAGCTCATCACTACACACACATGACTAGAGGCTCTGAATTTACAACCAGCCTGACTAAAGTTGGATTACTAAATCCATAATCCTTCATCTGAATAAGTGCTCTCATTTTTAAAAGTGCAGTGTTCAGTGGTGATTGTTCAGGAGGGGAAGTGCTCCAGAAAAAAAGTGTATTTATATGTAAAACTGCTGTGTTTCAATGTAGAAAAACAACATCCTGAATTTTTTCTTTTGTGAGTTTTCTTGGGGAAAAAAAAGAAACAAAACTTCTGAGGGACAAAATCTAGTGTTTGGTTGAAATCCAGTGACCTTAGAAATAAAATGCTTTTGTTTAAAAAATTCTTTAACCCCTTCTGTTGACCAGTTTGGATAATGAAATTATTTATTTAAAGGCTCAAGGATAAGTTTAGAGAACACAAATTGATACTTTAGTGTGCCTCCAGATCTTGGATAGCATAGCAGACAATTCACATTGTTTGCTGAAATAGTTACCATGCACTCTGCCGCTAATCACAGCCACAGGGGTTCAAGCCACCGTATTTATACAAAAGAATTAAAATGTGCATCTTCACAGAGAACTGTTGTATAGTTTTAATATTAATTTAACAAATGTAATCCCTGTGAATGAGGCTTATCATTGAAATGGCAATAGGATTTTTGGGGTGTTGCTAAGCAGTGTTGTAATGACAGGGATTGGCTACAAACGGCTCTTGCGAGGGGAGGCCACGGCTCATGGAAATGCATCAACCATTCACACCCTGCGCGCTCCCCTGGTTCCTGTCGAGTACCAGCTTCTTCCTGCAAAGATTCGTCTCAATTCCCACCGAAGGAGAAAAGATTGTAAAATCAATAAAATCATTATGGTTGTAGCTAATTTATTTTAAAGAAATCCTTGCAAGCAAAGTGCATCCTTAACACAACGAGCTAGGCCTGTGCTCACGGGCTGGGTGCCAGTCAGCTCCCAGCCAGCAGCACAAGCACACAAACCCTCTGGCCTGCACATGTCTGACAAGTGTTCACATGTTAACATTCATTAGGAGATTCGGTCAAGCAATTCATGCTTGATTAATTGATTATCCCATGGTGACAGTTCATTTTTTGAAATAACTGCCAACGTGGGAAGGAGCAGGACAGTCAGACCAATGACAAGAGACATTGACGGACGAACGCTGGACATATTGAGCAGCTGCTGGAGTGACAGACGAGCATCTACAGAGTTTAATCAATGCCTCAAAGACATGGCAATGCTATAAAGACTGTTTATTTCTTTCCTGTGCACTTATGAATTGTTAATGCAATCAATACATATTAGATTCATTTGTTGTTCAGTTAAAATGTAATATGAATTTTCCAAGTTCAGAGTTGCCTTAATATCAGGTTTTATACAGTGAAATTTATGAGCCTTTGCAGATTTATGAGGTTTTATTGATGCCTAGAAAGCCAAGCATAATTTCTGACTTTGTTTATTCCAGCATTACAGAATTAGTAAGAGTACACCTTGCTGAGCTTATTGAATAGATTCATTTCCTTGGCAGTGTGTGCATTTTGAATTTTCTTGAATTAAGTCAGAGAAAGTGGATGTGTCAGCACAAGCTGGTAAATAGCAACTGCACTGCAAGAGGATTTCAAGGTAGAGCAGTGCAAGGGAGAAGCTCCAAACCAGAGTAAATTATCCACAGGCAGTCCATGAGTTGGAACAGATCATCCCTTGCTTAAATGCTACTGAAGTCCATTGAATTACCCAACAGACAAGTTTGGCCCAATATTAATCTGCAGCAGGTGTTTGACTAATGAATGATTTGAATGAGCTTGCGTGCATTGTTAAAATGTAACCTGATCCTGCAGTGCACTGCTTTCAGAGCTTGTTTTAGTCTTACTTCTGCAGTAGAAACTCACATGCAGAAGTCACAGTGTAAGTTTTCAGAACGATCACTTGCTTTTGGAGTATAAAGAAAGAAGAATCCCAAATCATTAAATGATTGCAGCTTATAAGTGAAGTCAGAACCAGACTGATCCGTGACCTAGCCATGGGCAGGTGTTATTTTGAGCTTTGATGACACAAACATTCCCAGAGCTGCTCTTCTCATATCACCCACCTCATTCCTCTCCCTCCTCAGCATCTTCCTTCCTTGCACATTGCTCACACAGGGTGACAGGGCTGGGCTCTGCTGAGGCAGCAAAGGTGGTTCTTCGGCGCTCTGGATCCCTTGTTACTGGGACGCTGCCCAGGGAAGCTCTGAGCTCACCTCTTTCCTGACAGCCCTGCCTAAAGATCTGAATTTGTTTTCCAAAAGTCAGTAGGAGTTACCACAGAATTCAGTGGCAATTTCCACAACCATTGCTGTTTTCTTGTGAATTCCAAGATTTCTTGAACTGATCCTGAATTTGATGATTTCAGGAATAGGCTGTAGGAAAGAGTCTTGTCTATGCATCTCACTTTTTGCCTCACTGTGTCACACATTTCTGGGTGAACCCCTCCATTTTTGCTCTTTGTCTCTCATGAAGTTCTAACCATGCAACCATCGTGGGCTGCTCTGGGCGTGACTGGGATGCCGCAAACAAATTCAGATGAAGAACAAGGAGAGCCATCACACCGTATGTCTTCTGAACTATGTGGTCGTTTGGGAGTCACAGAGAATTTTATGAAGAGAAATTAAAAAGAAAAGATTGTGCTTCTTTGCCATCATAAAAGGAGTTCTGTAAGAAATATGAGTGCTCCTGGGTTAGGGTATAACCTGTGTTTTACTAATGAGAATACTGAAGAACCTTTACCTGACAGCAGTTTATTCCAGAGCAGACTACCTTGCACTGTCTTCTAAACCTTTACATACTGCTTGGTGCTGAAGACAGGATATTTTAATGGATAGAAGGGCTGCTGAGCTGAGCCACCACGGCAATTCCTATGCTCCTATTAACAGAGGCTGCTGTCACTTCAGTGACAATTAGCAGGCAAATCCTATTACAGGAATAAGATTACCCAATTCTCAACTCTGATACATGCTATTCACTATGATAGCTTTTTAATTATAAGACTTGTGCAGGCTACAATACTTCGTGCAAAAAATCCAGAAAATTCAGAAATTGTGTTAGATGACTTCACTCAAAAATGACAAGTTAGACTTCTGCTATTTCAAAATTATTACTCCAACCCTTTTAATTGGCAGAAATACTTTCCTGTGCTCTTCGGAGTGGTAATGGTAGGAGACCCAGCAAGGTCTGAAGTGTCACTAGCAATTTTCCTCTTTGCTGCATTTTTAACTAATTTGCAAAGGTAGAAAGAGGAAAAAGATACTCGGAGAGAGCCCACCAGGTGCATTCTCCACTTGCCATTTGCATCCTTTAAAACTCGTTGGTGAGGTGCAGTGAAGGGAGAGGAGCATGGCAGGAGTGAGCGCAGGAGCAGCTGGCTGCACGCTGGCTGCACGCTGGCTGCGCGCTGGGTGCCCTGCGCCTGGCACAGCCCATCCCTGCTCCAAGAGCCTCCTCCGGGCACTGCAGCTCCGTCCCTGCGGAACAGGGGGCCGGCCCTCAGCAGCGGGGAGATCCAGGCTTTACTGCACTGCAGGCACTGTCTGAGTGTTGTCCTGAGTTTTGCAGTTTTTCAATGTTTCTCTTTGCTGTAGTACTTTCTCACGCATGCTGTTGTAAACATGGCCATGTTTTTGCTAACTGTCCTTGTTGTTTTCATTCCATTCTCCTAGGCGGAGAAATGTGATGGACTTTTCCCTTGACCAGTATGATTGAGAGGTGGTAATTTCTACCTCCAATCCACGGCGATTTCTAAGAACATATAAATAAAGGTCAGAGGGGTCTGCCCTCTCCTTTTGCTCGCTCTTTTTGGACTCTCATTTGGCTCGCTCTTTTGGCTCGCCTTTTTGGCTCCTCAGCCTGGTTCGGGGACGTGTGTTTGTGTCCATACAGTGCAGGGACATTGACATCTGAGGGCTTCTTGTTCCGTTGGGTTTTGTCTTTCTTTCTAAAGAGAGCAGGGCTAACTCCACAAAATAGGAAATCTAGCCAAAATAAGGGGAGTTCGGGGCAGCCAGTACTTTCTGTTTACTTTAAGAACAGAACAATTCCCGTGAAGGAGGATATTGGAAGAATCTCTTTCATTCTTGCACAAGCTGCCTTTGGATATGTGTAGTTGCATAGTGACCCTTGTGCTCTGCCCCCTGTACCCCTAACTGGCTTTTCTCTATGGGACTTTCTACTCTTCAGTATCTCAGGTCTTTTCAAAGTCTTTAGCACTAGTATAGATCTGCTAACAAACAGTTACCAGTAAGTGATGGATTGAGATCTTTTCCTTGTTTGAGGAAACACCATCTAGCAGTCTACGTACAGACCTTGGCCCTGGGAGCAGAACTCAGCCCCAAAGGCTGGGCCATCACTTTGAGTCAGTGTGATGTTACTGAGGACTCTCCATACCAATGCATTTTAAAATCTGTTCATTGTAATTTCTGCTTCACAGAGCTAGAGTAAGTGCTGTGGCTCTCTGTTCCCATGATATACGTCCCTGGTCTTCTACTGTACTTAATTGTTCCCTGGATTAACTTAGCTGTGAGTTGGAGGCTCAGACTGCTGAAGGTGTGCTGTCTTGGACCGATGCTCTTTCCAGTTAGCACAATTAGATATCAGTTACAGCAATGAAACAAAGCAATGAACAATCCCTAAAAAGAATATTGTTATCATTTTTCACAAAAATCTATTTATTATTTTTAGCAACCTACATTACTCATTTCCCTTATTCTTCCCCAAAACTCAGACTAGACATCCTCAGTAGCTCTTTCAATTACAAGTATGAGTATTATGATTCTTTGTCATGCTTTGTATTTTGTTATCCCAAGACTCTAAATCTGTTCCTTTTCTCTTCCATGTTATCTTTGACATCTTTATAACAAAAGTGCTGCAAAAGCTATTGGAGAAAGATCAGTCTGTCCGACACCGCCATTCTTTGCAGCGTGGTAGATTTTGAATAGGGGCCACCAGCTCTGCAGGATGAAGCAGCATTCTCTTTAACAAAGGAAGATAAGCATCAGAGGCATCTGGGGAAAACCTCTGATTCAAAGTGCTGCACAATGAATATGAATTTTAACCAGTAATAAGAAAAAAGCAGAGTATCGTGTTCAGTAAGCTGAGTTCAACTCTATAGAAGCACAGGGGCTGCAGGAACTGATAAGTTCTTGGGACACAATCCAAAGCAAGTCAAGAGAAAAGTTACTACTCTCTCCAATGGTCTTTGAATCAGGTTTGTTAAGGCTATTTTTAAAGTACATGGACCTCCACTGTGTTAGGAGCCAACACAATCATTGAGCAAATTAGCTATTTATGTGTGTGAGTGGCTAAAGCAACCCAAGGGAGACCCACGTGCCCAGGGCACCAGAAGGTTGAAAGCAGAGGTGCCGCTCTGGAACCTGCAGAGTCTGACCACTGGTGCTTTAGGGCCTTCCCACTCTGGCTTGCCTGTAGGATTTCTGGATACTGCCCCCCTCCAGCCCCACTCACTCCCATCCATCGGGGCTTGCTCTGTTGTCTGGGCAGAGGGGCAGTGACTGAATGGAAGTACAGCAGAAAGGATGAGTTGCATCAGCTGTAGCAGAGGCTGCGTGCATCACTTCTGCATCATTCTTTGGGAAAGCTGAATTTTTAAACAAACTAACCATTCTGAAGCTTTGGTTATTTCCCCAGATGTACCTTTCTGTTGTTTCAGATACAGAAAGAAATGTTAGAAGAGATGTGAAATATGTGTGTTTGCAGGAGGGTAAAAACGTGGTTGCTGTGAGCAGTTGGAGTGTAAGTGATGCGATCTGCACACTGCACTGCTCACTGCTGGGCACGGGGATGAGCAGCACGGGGAACCACAGGGAGGAGAACAGAGCTCTGCACCTTCCTCAAAAGGTCTCTGAACAGCGATAAAGCAAATACGGCTTCTGAAGAAATCTGAGGCTGGGGTTTTTCCCTGTAAGCCTGAGTGAGACTGAGTGCAGGCCCAGTTACTGCTGACCATGCTTCTGCACTGGCCCAGTGAGGAAAAGTAACTTTCCAGCTGGGTGGTTATTTGTATCTGGTGTGGAGCACTCCTAATATGCTTTACTTCAATCTCCTTTTGGAGAGATTATTTCTGGTTTATAGTTCAAACCAAGTGCATGGCTTTAGATGCATTTCTGGTTACTACACTCTTTAAACGGCAGCTTCAACATCCATTAAGTCTGTGAGCTACTAAAATTATTGTGTGAACATATGGACCTGTTTCTATTGAGGTTTGCTAGGTGTAAGCTTACTTTTCTTCCCTTTTAGTTACCTTAAAAGCAATCCATGGACTTGAAAATGTAGTGTAGAATGGTTCCCATATATTTTGCATACGCTGACCTGGCCACCCCTCCTCGGAGGCTCCAAGCCATGGGGTCTGGCTTCAGCTCCTCCTTGTGATGGAAAACAGTGAAATTACCAGCGAAACAACTTGTGGATTGTTCTGTTCTGTGTCTAAAACACCCACCTGGCCACCTGCCCCTGGGTTCCCATTTCCCAGGTGCCCCATAGCTAAGACACCGCTGTGGAGGAGATGGACATGCAGTCCAAATGCAGCTGTGCATTCAAGGAATCTTAGTTTTGTGAAATTCCTGGCAAAGAATAGTTCAGCTTGCTAAATAAAAGAAATAGAGTGATTCATGCAACTAGGCTGTAAAAACAGTCATTACATGCGACAGGTCTAATAAATACTTTGTTTAGAGAGCAAAGTCACAGCCAGAAAGCGGAATTGCCTTTTCCCAGGGTGAGCCTCTAACACCATGCACATTCTTGGAGAAAGAGATGGCAAATACCTTGCTGCTATCAAGACCAGAGTTCTGTGCTTGCTCCTGGTTCCGCTAAATGACTACAAGAAGATGGTTTGCCTTGCTAATTGCAGCTGCTGTTGTAGCAAATAGGGTTTCTCTTGCAATGTGAATAATTAGCCCTTCATCTGAATGTTTTAACAGCATCAATGGTTGGTTGCTAAAAGGATAGAAACACAGAAACATTTAATTAATGAATATTAAAATACTCAGAATTTTTGAAATGCTGTCTCAGCAGCTCTTTATGAAACAGCTTTCATTTTAATCACATGACTTTCTGTTAATGGTGGCTTGGAAGCTGTGATCAAAGTGGCTGAATGCGGTAAAAATCCCTAAAAATGCACACACCCTTCTGAACTCAGTAGGAGCCAGCATTTGATTTGCACACCCTAATTTGAGGAATTTGAAATCTAATTAAGATTAAATAGCAACAAAAATATACAAAGATCAAGGGACACCAGGATGCCTTCAGTGTTTAAGGCAGGGACAGGCTGGAAACAGCAGGTGTGGATGAGGGAGATGAGGCTGGCAGTGTGCTGGGAGGGACATGGGAGCAGCTCAGTCCTGCTCCCCCAGCACCTCACGGGGGATGTTTTAAAGTCTGAGGTTTCCCTCTACTCAAAAATAGAAATAACTTTAAAATACAGCAAGGCTGGTGCTGCAGAAATCTCTTCCCAAAGGCCCCACTAAAGGGGGCAGGAGGTGCCGAGCTGTGTGTGCTGAGGGCTGCTGCTGTTCTGCTCAGGGTGGGTTAGGGCAAAAAGGAAAGTCTCCACGCATGGAAGGGACTGTGGTGATGGCACATCCAAGACTGATGTGAAGGGTAAATTGAGTACAATTTGGCCTTTGAAGCTGAAGGGGAAAACTAGGAAAATTTCCTTGTCTGTACTGCAGATTTCTGATTTCTAATCTTTAATTTCACGGAGGAAAGAAATTGTGCAACTGAATTTGTTTTAGGAACGGTGTCCTTGGTTTATTAATTCACTTGATGTGTTGTCCAATTTGGGGGGGAAGGGCTGCATTTGTGTGTGGGTGGTATTATTTTAGAAAATGTCTTAGTTAATTATTATCTACTGAAACATCACCTAGGAGATACTCTTTCTCTGACATGCAGCTTGATACTTCATGCAGAAAGAGGCAACTCTTCCACAGTTCATTAAATTATGTTGTGGTGAACTTATCTCCACTGGGTCGCAATTAAGAAGTGAAGCCAGTGCCTTTAGAGGAAAAGGCAGAGAATAATCAGAATATACTGAATATATAATTTGATCTCTGGAAATAAGCAAGAGGAAAGATACGGTGTGCAAACGTGTAGACATTAAGAATGTATTATGTTTCAAAGATTTATATATGGAAGTATAATACAATTATATCATTACTGTTTCTTAGAAATATTTACTGCATTAAAAATTCCAGGTGTTCTTTCTAAGTTTGTTAACTACTGTAAGGTAGCAGTAGTAAATACACATTTTCCTTCCTACTTCCCTTGTCTCCATTGCAGTACCCCAGGAACTTCAGTCATACTCATTCTGGACCCATTGCCTATTAACATGCATTATAAAAATGCAATAAATTTTCTGTTATATTCTCACTTAATTAAATATTTTCATTTTAATAATATTCTTTTATTTTCCTTTTAAAAAAAAGAAGTTAAAGTATCTAGCAGAACTAGTCTCTCTGTATGTTTTCCTACAAAAACCCCACAAAGCTCCTTTCATTAGATAATTTCAAATGTGAAGAACAGAAGAGGAAGTTGTCTCAGCGGATGTTTCTCAGACTTCCTTGCCCACCATTCTTCTGCTGCACACATCTTATTTTTCCTGCTTCTCTTCCACTTATGTAGGAGAGACATGGGAGAGACCACATGTCTTTGTTCTTAGCACTGTTGTTATACCCGTTTGGTAAGGTCTGTTCGTTTTGGTTTTCTCCTACAAAACAGAAATCAGGCCAAGAAGCTTTCTGCAGGTATGGGTGGAAGCCACCACTGGAGCAGGCAGGGATGTGGCTGGTTTAACCTGCAGCACTGAACACCCACAGCACCAGGGCAGAGGTGCTGAACAACACCTGACTTGGCACATTCCTGAGGATCTTAATTCCCTTCACTAGTAGGAGAATGAGCAGCTCGTAACTGCAGAATAATTGGAATTTTAATTACGTAGTGATTTAAGGATGCCTCGTGTTTATGAGGTAACAGCATCTCTTGAGCTGAATGAAGGGGAGGGGCAGGTTTCAGCTAAACAGCTTAGAGAAAAACAGATGCTTGGTTTCCACTGTTAGGACTGGCTGTTCACAGTATCCAAGCGAACCCGGGGGCTGAGGTGCTGATGTTTGTTTTGAGCATGTGAATGGTATCCCAGCCCTGTTTAAGTTCTCAGCACAGTCTTTAGGATGAGTTTTAAACAATTACAGTGAACTATATTAAAGTCTCAATCAGTACAGAATTGCTTTGCTATGGCATAAAATTCCTGGTCTCTACCTGCAGGTGGGTATATTTACTTTTGTGACTATTTGAATACACACCTTCTCATTTGTTTACAGTGGAGTAGTGATAGGAGTTTGTTTTCCTGTATGAGATAAGCATCATCATGTTTTCCCAAGCAGCTGCACGCACAATTAGGAGGGCCCAATTAAAGCTGCATTCCATTCACGGCAGTGATTGCTGTCTGTAATTTCTCCTGTGGTTTGATTTATGGGTATTAAGTTGTGCAGGACCTCATTAACAAATAAAGTCAAGTCAAACAAGTAAAGAAAAATAATGCAACCACCTGGACACTGGTGTGTAGGGTCTTGGCCTCCAGCTTGAGAGGAGTTTCCCCTCCCACCCCTCTCAGGTAGACACTAGGCAAGTGACCAGTTTCCCCTGTTGAGGCTTGTGCTTTCTGTCCTCCTGGCCCCAATAAGGACCTGTGTGTGTCCTCTGCTCCCCTGTCAGCCACTCTGACTGCAGGGAGTGCTGGCCATCCAAAGACTCCTGTAAATTCAAGCCTAAAGCAATTCTAAAGCAAATATACATTTGTTTGTCCCAAGCATTAACTGTGCCATCACTAGAGGAAGCGCTGCACTGCCAAATAGAAGGAGAAAGGCAAATGAACGAGAATGCAAGAGGAACAGGGCAGTGGAGCACAGGTGCCTCCTCGAAGGATGAGGAATTTCATTCACACCCTGCCTTTCTCCTCCTGAGGCTGTTCAGTCCCAATTGCTCCATAAAGGGACTTGATGTCCCTGCCTTGCCCCAGGCCCGTGTAACTCTGTGTGTGTGTAACTCCGTGTGCGCGCACATCCTCGGTGGCACAGCGGGGTTTGCTGTCACCAGTTAGGGACACCCAAAGTCTGTAAACGCAGATTTCTCAGCTAGTGTGCCACAAGGAGCAAAACATCAGACATACAATCCCTGTAAAGAGTTGTGTGAGAAAATGTGTGGTTTCCAACTGAACATGGGAACAGAAGACCCCAAAGACTCCAATTCTGTAGCTACGGATGATGATTCTGAAGAGGGAAAGAGCATCTCTGAATCGCCCTGATGTGCAGAAGTGGCAGTGCAGGAAGGGCCTGGCAGGAGCATTTTGACCCGTAATCACCACAGATCTTCTGAAGTGGCTGAGGCCAAAACATGACAAAGATGGGACTGAGTTTCACAAGATGCAGAATATTCTGACCCCCGGCAGCAGAGCCCTTGCGGCATCGGAGCAGAGCCAGCAGCTGAGCCCCTCAGCTGTAGGGAGGTGCTTTGTGGCACTGCTGCTATGAGACAGTGTCAGTTAACCACCTTGTGCATATCAAGTGGTGACAGATCTCAAACCAGTCGTTTATTTTCAAAAATAGATAGATTATTTGTTTGGAGAAAAGGATACAGATGTCCACAAGAAGTTGCTCTTGTGTAGGGACTACAGAAGATCACTTATTTTGGCATTTTGCTCTCTTGACTGGTGCTCAAGCAGTAAACTGGCAGTTTTGATGCTGATACACAAAGAAAGCCATAATAGGGAAGAAAGCCACCTTTAATCTCAAGCTCCACTAGAATCATGAAAGGAAAATTAATGTTTACTAAATGAAAAAGGATGATATTGCTGGAGAGGGGAAGTTTTGGTTAAGCTTTTAAGGGACCATTAATAACTTTCAGAAATGGAAACATATATTATAAAACATGTTTAAAATGGCATAAACTGCAGAAAATCCCAAAAATAGTAATAACAATAATAATAATAATCCAGAGACTGACCTAAGCTCTTCAATAAGTTATTATGTTTTAAAAATCATGCAAATTGAATGATAGCTGACATATGGAAGGAGACTTTCTAGTGCAGACACATTTTCTATGGAAAACTAAATACAGTCTTATATTTAGAATAAATATTTTGAGGTGAAATGAAAATCTGCTGATCAACTTTTGCACATTTTTGTAATGCTTCTGCAAATTTCTACAGGAATCTTAGAAACATCCAGGCTCATTCCCTGGGAATATACTTTCAGAGAGCTGCCACTCTGAGAGTCCTCTGACACAGTGCAGCTGAGTTTTGCCCGTGATATGTTGCCAAGCACCATAAATGAATGCAGCTCTGAGATGGCAGGTCACTTTTTATTTTGCCAGACACAACAAAGAAGTGTCAACCTCTGACAGTTTTTAAAACTAAGCTTTAAAGGAAATATCAAACCTTTTCTTTTTTTTCTTTTTTTTTTTTTTCTTTTTCAGCCAGTCAGTATCAGAGAAGAAATGTTCACAGAAGGAGAGAGGATAGGGAAGTCTGTGGAAGTAAAAGCTGCCCTATGGGCGTGAGTCAGCAGTGCACCACTCTGGTTTTATGCAGATAAATACATTTGGGATTAGGTGGCATGGTCTTTATGCCATCAAATAAATGGGCAGTGGATCTGGTTCAGTCACCCGAGGTGTGTGTGCACCACTGCAGTGGGATTGTAACTGCTGCTGGTAGTGCACTGGATCTGGTGATAATATCACAGTTAACATGGTTTGGTCTTTTGTCGTGGTACCTAAAAGTCCTTAGGTATCATGAATCCTCTGCAGAGAATTCCCTTTATAACAGGAAATGGAAACACTTAATGGGGGAATTGCCTGATGTAACACAATACAGCACAATCTGTGAGCAGTAGGGCAAGGCAGGAACGAATGACAGCAGCCTTGGATCCCAGCTCCACAGCTCCACCTCGGTGCTGTGACTCCTGTGAGCAACGTGCTGATGGTTGACAGGAAATACTGGTCGGATAAATGCTGGTCTGCCATGCTATAGCATAAGAGCTGTATTTGTTTTACCAGGCTTTAGGCTCAAGAATGTTAACAGAAGCTAAAAAAAAGAAAGAAAAGGAAAAAGAAGCGGTGCCTTCTCAATATCATGTAATAAATAAATGCTGCATTTTTCGTGAGACTGCCAAGAATATGGCAGAGTCATGAAAGAAGGGAGAAAGTTGTAGGAGACAATCTCTGTATAGCACTTGTGCTAAAACAGCTTATTTGTGATTGCTTTCAGCACTAGACCACATTTCTTTTGAACAGATTTGCACTGGCAGTGTGGTGTAGGGTTTCCTTTGAAACCATCTGGCCAGTGTTGATCCCTGATAGCAGTATGCTGATGAAGTCATTGCTAGCTTCTTCCAATGTGAAAAACAACCATGCCCACATTCACAGTCCAATCCACAACTGTTTCAAGCAGCAGAAAAGGGAACATCATACTCACAAGACCACACTTCCCTGCTAAGTGCCTGGCCTTGGCAGACAAGGATATAGATATTCCTCTTTTCGTTCCAACAACTGCAGATCACTGGGAACCTGTCTGCAGGAGAGTTCTTTCTTTGGGGGAGTTCAGCTTGAGAAGACTCAGAGTATGTGACTGCAGAAGGATCAACCACTCTTGAGCTGGTGGAACTACCCTTACACGTGTAACAGACATTTCTTCTGCCTCAAAAGAGCACCAGCAACTCCCCTCACCTCTGCTGCAATCACCAGATTCTCTGCTCATCATTTCTGCTGATCCTGTCAGTTGAGAGGCAGATTAAATGGCTTCTACCTTATAAAGAGCAGAAAGTTGCAAATCGTAGAAAAACCACTTCTGAAATTATATATCAGTGCTAGTTAATTTTCAACTGTATTTACAGAAAGTTTCCATTCTGGCAAACAAACAGTGCGTTGTGCACTGGGCAGTGTTATGGAAATGTACAGTGAGCGTGGAGATGTGCACAGGAGTGTAGTTTGTGAGTGACAAGGTGTGGGTGCTCTCAGTAACTTTCAGTGTAGCTTTAATATTGGTATTTGCTCTAAGGCTGCTGCAATATTTGCTGTGGCTCCCTCGTGCCATCAGGGACAGCAGCATCCATGTGCCAGCCCTTCCCTGCATCTCTCCTTCCTCCCTTCCTCCTCATCACGCCCTTAGTAAAGCAGAAAATAACGAGGATGACAGAATAATGTTAGAAACTGGTCAATGAGGTGAGGATGGCAATCACTGCAGAATCTCAGTCAGATGAGTTTCAGGCTTGGTTATATTCATATTTGACTTTCAAATTCTGATACAGTCAGAGTGCAAAACCATTTCAATTCTACTCCCTGTTTTCACCATTTTGGAGCTTTTACAATATGGATCCTTCAAAATGTATTTTCCACCTTTTTTCAGCTCCCAGAAGAGCATGTGACCATACATATTAATCTTAAAAGTTCTAACTGAAAACTCTTGCAGGTTTGTGAATTCGGTGACCATATGGGAAAAATGCAATAATTTTTTCCCCCACAGGCTTATGTAGAAGATTACTAATACTTTCTCTAGTTTCTATGTGGCAAAATCTCCTATTAGAAAAGCCTATGCCATTTTAGAATATCCCATCCCTTCTGATCGAGTGCATAGAGCACAGTCTCACGTGCACTCTCCAGCTACGGGGATCGTGGTACAGCTATTTACGGTGTCCCTGGGGCCACCTGGGAGCAGTGACCCTTCCGGGTGCTCAGGAACTCACCTGACCACGCGCTATTCACTGCCACACTCCTGCCTCCAGCCCATGGACTGGCTGCTCTGTGGCTCAGAAGTTTTTGTGGTGTTTGAAACCCACCGGAGATGTGCCAGGACAGGCTGTGCCCTTTGACTGTTCTCTCCGTGATGTCTGTCCCAGGTGCCCTCTCTTGTGCCACCCAAATGTAGCTCTGCCAGCCCACGTTCTCAGTGATCTCATGAGCCACAGTGGCCATGGCCGAGACAGGGGAGGGCTCGCTGCCCTGCTGGCTCTCCCACTGCAGACCCTGACGCACAGGGAGCGCACTCGAGGCTGAAGAAGCCTCCTGCTACCACAGGCTGGACAGGGCCCATCTCTTTTGTGGTTCCAGGACAAACACAGGAGTGGAGTGGCTAAATATTTTTTTACTGTAAAGTTTTCTTTTCACGTTTAATATTGTGTCACAGACAGGAGATTTATGGATTCAAGAGTCATTAGCATTAGGATGGGATATATGTATTAATTTTTTCTTGTGCACCATGTGCAAATGTGCTTGACTTTAGAACAAATCCATTAGTGTGTCTGTTTAAGAATAATGGAGTGATTACTGCAGTAGGCAAGTTATATATCACGAAATCATAGAGTTGTAAAATGGTTTGGGTTGGAAGGGAACCTTGCAGATCATTCAGTTCCAACTCCACTGCCCTGGGCAGGGGACATGTTTCACTAGTTCAGGTTGTTCAAAGCCTCATCCAACCTGGCCTTGAACACTTCCAGTGCTGGAGCATCCACAGCTTCTCTGTGCAACCTGTGCCAGTGCCTCATGGGGGACAATTTCTTCCTTGCATCTTATCCAAGGCTGCCCTCTTTTGGTTTGAAGCCATTCCCTGTCCCGTGCCTCCAGGCCCTTGTCCCAAGTCCCTCTCCAGCTCTCTTGGAACTTCTTTAGGCCCTGGAAGGGGCTCTGAGGTCTCTCAGGAGCCTTCCCCTCTCCAGGTGAGCACCCCCAGCTCTCCCAGCCTGGCTCCAGAGGGGCTCCAGCCCACGGAACATCTCCACGGCCTTCTCTGGACTCTCTGTAGCAGCTCCAGGTCCTTCCTGTGCTGGGGACCCCAGGGCTGAGGCAGCTCTGCAGGGGGGTCTCACCTGAGGGGGGCACAGGGGCAGAATCGCCTTCCTTGACCTGCTGCCAACGCTGATGTTGAGGTCTGGCCAGGATTGGCTTTCTGGGCTGCCAGGGCACATGGGCAGGTCGTGCTGAGCTTCTCAGTCACCAACACCCCCAAGTCCTTCTCCTGCTTTCAAACCCCTCTCTGCCCAGTCTGTATTTGTGCTCCAATGCATGTGCAGGGGGTACAGATAATTATACAGGGAGAATGATTATAATACCTTTGTGTTCCTCTGTGGGGTGTGCTATCACTCACACCACTTCTCAGTCCACAGCCCTGTTTTACCCTGAGCTCCCCCTGGGAAGAGCACTCTTCATACATGCCAAGAAAACAACTGTCCTAAGTGAAGTTAGTGTCTCTTTAATGACCACTGAATATCTACTGAATTTAATATATTGCCTTGGGAAGTCTGTTCTGCCCACTCCAAATGACCGTCTGTCTTAAATATACCTGCTCAGAGTGATGTGTGTTATATAAATAAAACTACACAGACAGCATGTTTGTCAATCAGCAAAAAAGGCCCTACACCCGCTATCCCGGGCACATGCACTTCCTAAGCATTGGTTTCCAACAGATAAATGTAATCAAGGTTTATATGCTCACAGAAGCCAACAGGATGGGATTTTTTCACTTGAAAGATCAGAAGAAAATTGTAACTAATGTTGTGGAAAATTACTTTGATATTGCTTTCTGAGTACAGCATCACAATTAGGTAGCAATGTGAAGCACAGGGAAAGAATAAATGAATAGCAACAAATCAACACAAACAGCTACTGTCAGGAGTACTTTGCTCAGTGAAAGTAATGTAAGCATTACTAAAAGTTTTATGACTGTGGATTTTATACTGGTTTAAGTAGTACATCACGGTCTCACTGTCATGCTTGCTAGGACTAAAAGAATCAAGAACAATTTCTGAAACAGACAGGTAAAACTAAAGTACCAAAGTATTTTTATTAATGTTGTTTCATAAGTTGTTCTAGCTTAAATTAAAGATGACTGAACATACTAACAATGAAAAACGTCCCTTTGGACAATGCAAAATCTCCTATGCTGCTTTTCCATGGCAAACGAATGCTACCAACTTCTCCTCAGCCCTCCTGATGAGATTCCAGCGTCTGGCAAATGTGTTTTACTACACAGGAAATACAAAAGCAAAGGCTAATCCAGGAAAGCTTTGCCATGCAGAATCTGTTGTCCTAAGTAGCTCAATGATACGTGCCTTTGTTAAATTCTCTCTCGAGAGCAATCAGGCAAGCAAATTATAGCAATATCCCATCTCCATTAGAACCAGGCCCCTTTATGGAGAAACACTGAGCAGAGAAAGGGAAGGATCCTTCTCAGCACGCCAAAAATGTCGCCTGTGATTGACAGATTTTCACAGGAGACTGTCTAGGAAGGAAATATCTCAACCTCTTTTTAAAATTAAATGAATGGATATCTTTTCCTGTGTTCTTTAAGCCACCTAATATGTTCTAGTGATAACTGGTATAATTTTCAAAAGCAGTGGATATGAGGAATTTCTCAGTCCACTGGGAGTTGAAAGCACTTAACACACATGAAAATCAGCCAAGCAGAAATAAGAGTAATTGTACTGAGCACCTTTTACTCACGGGTACAGTCTCGTTCCTATTAACATAAATAGTAATTGAATGTGAGAATTGAGGAATTGCTCACACACCTTTGGCAGTAACAGCATCGTTGGCGTGTTTGTGTTTTAGGTATCCACAGCAATCGAGCACCTTACAGAGAGAGTTTTCCTGCCAGGGGCAGGAGCTCTGTTCAAACTTGCTTTTATTTAAATATGCTTGGGTCCCCTTCTCCAGTAATACTGCTCTCAAAAATCACTGCCCAGTGTACGGCAATCAGCAGTCAGCATTCGAGAGGTTTATGGCAGAGAACAGGTCAAGATGAGGGACCGACAACAAAAAAAAAGGAAAAGGAATTGCACTGGTTTTGAGACCACACTAGAAAATCTTCCCTTTCAGGAGCAAAGAATGTACTTTCAATGTAAAGTTACACATTCTTAGATGCATGAGAGTACTGCCTGCATTTGCTGTCCATACATCTTTCCCCCCATGCCCAAACTACCAGCCAGTTTCAGTTGAACCTGGCCGGTACCTCTGTTTTTAATCTATAAACTCTTTTGCATCTAAGCATACAAAAATAAATTGCAAAAGCACTGAAGGAACTAGTTAATTCTCTGCTTTGCACAACACTGAAGATTCATTACTTCTATAGTTTCAGCTGAGTGGCTGCTTTCAAAATTGGTGTGTGTGCAGTTGGACTAAATAAACAACATATTAAAGTACAGATTGTTTAGTGACACGGAAACAAGCACTTAACAAACCTAGACACAGAAATTAGCAATTAATGTAATTATTTAAGAGTTCTCTGTGTTACAGTTCAGCTCCTTTAAAAATGTTAGTAATACTTTTAAATAGACACTGTTGTGTTCGCTGTGCGATGAAGATGTCGAATGAAGAGACTTTTATGAAGCATTTGTTTAGTCAAGGGACAATTTCCGTGCATATGAGAGCAAACACAGGGACAGAACCACAGCACACAGTGTCATTATCCTGAACAAGAGTAACTGCACTGGCATTTGTCTAGGCTCTAAAGGAGCCTTCATTACAGCCACAGTCAAAGACAAAAGGACTGTAAGTAAATCAAGAGATCTTGGGTCCTTTCATACTTCTTGTGGGCCTTCCTTTAAAAGGAAACTACTATTTCAGCCCACAGTTTTCTAGTTCCCCCACTGCTGTGGCCTTTCAAGTTAGTGCAGGAAGATGGCATGCATATGAATAACAGTTATGAAGGCTTTAATCGAAGTTAAGCAAATTAAATGAATACATCCTAAAGTATTTCATGTTTCTGATGTGACCCATTCAAACATCTCTTATTCTGCATCTCATGACACACTGAATACCATATGCAAGCAGAGGTAAATTCAGAGGTGTGCATTTCCAGCAACAGAATTTTTGGTGAAATCTCTCATTTTCACATTTATAGTGATATAGTTGGTAGCAAAAGTTGATCTCAACTTTAGCAGAAACTTAACTCCACCCAGCCAGACCCTATGCATGTTGGCAAAGGTCCCTGTATAATCAATCAATTAACAGGTTCTTGGAACTGTTTGTTCAGCAAATGCCTTTTTTTTTTTTAAGATATTGATAATTAGTTTCAACATAGCCTTCATTAAGAATGACATACCTTTTTTGAGGCACCCTCTGTGACATATATAAAACATGTTGAGAATATAAGTACAAAACCATGAAAGGGCAGGTGATTCAAACAGAAATAGAAGTGCTAACCTGGTGTCTGCTGATGAACTATTTCTTCTGGATCCTGCAGGTGAATGAAGACGACGAGCCCAACTGCTCCAAACAGCAAGATGAAGGAGAACATACACGTCAGCCTCATAATTACTGTGCTCAGATCAAGCCAGCTCTGACCCAGGAAAAGAACTGCGGCGACCTCCAGTGCACTCCTCACTCATAGTCTCGTCCTCTCATCTGGAACTCTGGTGCAGTGTGTCTACAAGAAGTAAAAAACCAAACCCCTAAAATTTAGCATATAGGGCATTTATTTTTCCAACGCAGATTAGCAGATTTAAGTTCTCGTTTAGACCACATAACTGATTTTGCTAGTATTCCTTTTGTACAGTTAATTGCAATCATCCAGTCTATTTCTGCCCCATCAGTTTGTCTTTAATTTTATGTCCTTGTTTTTAACACTTTGAAAAGACAATGTAGTATATAGTTTAAAATTGCATTTTGGGAAAAAGAGTCATGCCATGACTGGAATTTTCAGAGAAATCCCTCTCAATAGTTTGCTTTCTTCAAGTGAAGCATATGTCACTTCTAATTTTTATTTCTCACTGATTAAACAGTATGAAAACCATAAAGGGAGATAATGTACAGGGAACAATCATGAAAGCTGCACCTTTGTGCCAAACACAGAACTGGCAGCTGCGGCTTCACCTCTGAGACAAAGCAGTCTGAGCACTCGAGGTCACCCACTGAAGAAGCTCTGCAAGCCGACTGATTTCCTAGGGAAATCGTGGTCGCAGTGCGGGACCCCCTTTACTGGCCTGCAGCAAGCACGAGGGCAGGAGCAGGAGTCTGAGCAGGAGTCTGAGCAGGACTCTGAGCAGGACTCTGAGCAGGAGGCTGAGCAGGA